>JAKXYG010000590.1:0-514611 GCA_025895645.1 Cardicola forsteri | reverse complement strand
AAATTTAAATATTGATTATCCACATATATTGGGATATTTGAAACCTTTGTTTTTAGTATTGTTCTAGATAGCGAAGTTACTGTTCCTGGTTGACTCGATTCTTGTAGATGTGGCGGATATTTGTTTTATGTTAGGATAGATATAAATTTCTCTGTGATTGCCTTTTCATTACTTAGGGAATCAGTTTGATTTTATTTTGTCTATATAGTATTAAACTTTTATGCTAAGAAACAAATTCTTTTCTCACTAGTTTATAGGCCGCCTTCACTTACAAAAAAGCTAATGGCGCTTTGTTCGTGGAATTAGAGCACGTTTACTTTGCCTCTTGCAAATATTCTATTATTTTAAGCAATTTTAATAACCCTTCAATTGACTGGCACTCTTTATCTCGTTCTACCAACTTATTTGATACCCAGCTCTTCCATTTTAGCATTGATTATGCTTACACCCAACATGTTACTGCGCCTATCAGATTTTGATCTGGATGTACGCCTACTTGTTTAGATATTATTTTCACTATCTCTCCCGTTTTAATTGATTATGTCAAACACTTGCCTCCTCTTGGAAAGAGCGATCATTCTCTCCTGTATTTCCCTGTTCTTTTACCATCTATCGATCTGGTAACTAAGACTAGAATGGAGTCAATCCCTTATTTTGGTAGAGCTAACTTTTCTGGTTTACGAAACTTCCTTAGTCAAGCTGATTGGAGAAACTCGGCTGATAATAGTGTTGATACTGATTATTCTTGTTCTACTCAAATCATTACTGATTTTGCAAAGGGTTTTGATAAGGTTCCACACCAGTTATTAAAAAAAAACTTATTTCCATAAGTATTTCAGATTCTCTCCTTTAATGGATCAAAGAATTTCTAATAAACCGTAGTTTTAGTGTCAAGCTTGGAAGCTATATTTCTCCCTAGTGTGACATTATTTCATAAGTCCGTCAAGGTTTAGTTTTGAATCCTTTATTAATTCGTTTATTTATTAATGACTTACCAGCAGTAGTCCTTTCGAACATCCTGCTCTATGCAGACAGCTTGAAGATCCTAAATTTCTGCAGTCAGATATATTCAATTTGTCACTTGATAATATGCTTTCTTTAAATTGATCTAAATGTTTTCATTTGCCAAATTCAATAATAATAATTATTATGTGACTTTACCAGACTCCTTGTCCATATCAAAAGCGCCTTCTGTCAGTGATCTGGGAATAATTTTCAACTCCTCTTTCCAATTCTCGGTGCAATATTCCAAGCCTTCCTAGACGTGTATTCGTTTAATGTATTTTTTTAAAACAGAATCTTGGTAGAGTATCTCTTGATTTAGCCCGGCTTCTTTACATGCTATGTATCAGACTTCACCTCAAATATTCCGTATAAGTAATGTCCCCAATATTAAAAGTATTCTCCGTATTGTTAAAAAAAGTTAACTAGATTTCCTTTGGCTTTGAAACATCTTCCTTATAGAGATAGACTTTTCAGTCTTAATTTCTTTCCGCTAGCAAATAGGAGACTCCGAGGCGATTTAATTCCAGTTTTCTAATTATTCAAAACTGCCTCAGTACATCCCTATTTCACCAAATCTGATAATAGTTGTAGGGGACATAATTTTATATTGCTTAAGACCAGGGCGTACACCAAAGTTTAACAGCATTACCTTTCTCACCTAGTCGTATCCACTTGGAACAGTTTTTCTACTCATATTGTTAACACTCGTAAGTTTCATACTTTTGAACTAGCATGTGATAAGTTTTTCTCACCTAATTACATTTAATACTTTCTACTTATGTGTTTTAGGACATTTATTCCCTTTTATTATTACTTTATTATGTATTTTTATTATACATTTCCCTTTGTTTATTGATATTTAATGCTTATAAACCGAGGATTGCAAGCAATTTCTCCTATTTAAGTTGTGTATCAACCTGCAACCTGTAATTGTAGGTCAAAATAACTTTGTGTAAAAAATGATAAATTATAATCTTCGCGTTTTTTCTTTAGGTATATTCACTAGTTATGTAGGAGGAAACGCCTTTCCGTACACGGTTCTACTACTTTTACTAATTTATAATAGTAACAACAATTAATAATGATATTTTTAATTAATAATCAATGTTTTAAAAATAATATTAATGTACATTTTTATTTTTAATTTAATGTTTTATTAAGATATTTTCAAGGTGTGTTTGATTTAAATTTTTGGCGCTATGTTTTGTTACCTACTAGGAAAACGTTTATAAAATTTTTAATGTTGGTTAGTATTATGATTATTTGAATAAATCAAATTTTTGTACTTAATTTTTTATGTTTAGCATTGTGATAATCTTAAATTAAAAATTTAACGTTATTTGTATGCCATTAACAAAAATGTTGCATCATTGACAATTATATTATTAATTCAAGTTAGATTTACAGGAAACATTTGGGGATAATTATGATTTTTGAAATTATTTGATAGTATAAAAATGCTTGTTTTTATTACAATTCAAACTATTTTATAGTAGCTATCAATTGCGATTATATATTTTTGCACTGCTTTTTTAGAAAAGAATAAAATGTATGACTCGCGTAAGAAGTATTTATTTTTAATCATTGGTGCTAATGTACCTGAGTATTAAATGTTAAGTGAGGAAAAATAAATTTTTATCATTGATGATGACTATAAAAAATGAAGTAAAAATTTTATAGAATGAAACAATAATAAGCTTTATGTACAGGAATAGAGTATATATATATATATATATATATATATATATATATATATATCTTAAAGTGTAGACCATTGTTTGGTGCAGATTATTCTATATTGAAAGAACTTTATGCGTGAGGTGATGTTTTGATTGATTCGTGCCAGATGTATATTATAAAAATATTTAAGAAAATTTTGAATAATATTGAATAATGAAATATAAAGCTAATATACTACAATTAGATTTTTTTAAAATAGTTTATTACTTAGAGAGAAACGCTTAGGCATTTTTAATGTTTTATATACAACTAAATTTGAAACTGTTGGGGAAGTTTTTTGATATTTTACTCAATCTTTTACAGTTGACAAATATTTCACTTTGGAAGTAGAGTAGTGAACTGGGTGCCATATTTTGGATAGGATCTAATTAATTTATACATTTTGGTAGTAGTCATTTTTGGTATTTATTTTATGCGGATCCAATTCAGTAACGAAATTTCGACTAATAGACAGCATTTTTGTGACGGCATTACTGTTCGAAAATATATTTTGTTGTCAGTCTAGCAGTTACATTTGTTTTACGTGTACTTTAAGTTAGCTTTTAGGTATTTGGGGAGTATGTTTGCACTCACCGACCGAAGCTGAATTTCAGTTATACTGCTATGCAGTCGGTCCCCGCTGTCTCGATTTGTTGGAATATTACCATTATTGCAAGTTCAGACTATATAAACAGTACTTAAATTCTCAGGATTATTAACATTTCAGATTGGATCTAATATAACATGAATATAAATCGCATGCAACTATTGGAAATTTTATCGGGTTGTCTAAACATAAACAGGTGGTGATTATGTTTAAAGTTCAATGTTTTTATATGAAGGTTAAGATGCTTGTTATTATTTACTTCGGGATGCTAATGATCCTGAGGATTTGAGTAATGCTTATAAAATCTCAATTTCCAATGATGGTGATATTCCTGACTGTTAGTCCTCCACGTGGTGCATCCTAGACTAGGTGCCTCTAGGCATTTAGACTAATAACAGCAGGGTCCGAGTGCACAGCGATATAACTGGGCTTCCGCTACGGCGGGTGGATGCGAACATACACCCAGGATACTTAAAAGGTATACGTATACCATATGTAGCCCTTGGGCTAAGGGAGATAACCCTGACAAAAAATCAGGTGGCCTCGTCAATCTTTGCGAACAGTGGCGACGTCACAAGGATGCCGTCTACTAGGCAAGAAACTTTGTTATTCTTTCACGTTTGTCTACGCTTGTCAAGCCATTGAAATCGATCGTTCTGCATGTCGTATAAATATGGGAAATAATGAAGAGGTGACCACGTCACCAACCAAAATGAAATGAATGAATGAATTATTTACTTCCACTTCATATACAGGGTTTAAAATGGTATACATAATTACTTAATTTTAATGTTGGATTATTAATTTCATACTGAATAAGTTTTAAATTTGGAATTAGGTTTATTAGGTGATAATTTAAAATTTTCGTAACATGTATCTATAAAAATAAAATAAGGATTTTAATTTGTATTTCGTTTGTGTTGAAATTGAAAGTAAATGTTTTTAAAAATAATGTGTTTTTAGCTATCTATCTATCTTCAGAAAATTTTATTGAACCAACTTGAAATCGTAATGTGCAGATGGTAAACTGTCATTGGTTTTTAATATCACTTATGTAATGTCCAACAATTTGTTTTGGCGCAGTCAAAGTCAACCTCCATTTGAAGTTACAACTTCGTTTGTGGGATCGACCGAACCTACAAACTCGACAACCAATGCTATCGATAGTGATTTTGATCAATTAATGGGCTATTCATCTATTGTAGATTCTACTATTCAGGATCCAGTCAGCAATGAATTGTTGCCGCACAATGTTCGTTTTCAAAGTCCAATCCGTTCAGCATTTGTTAATAGTTGGCGAAATAACGCTTCGCATCGCAGTAGTCGTTCAACTCGCGCAACTGTAAGCAGCAGAAGTAGTAGCAGCAATAGTAGTTTGATTGGTCGCTATCGCACTATAAGCGGAACTAATTTGCGTCCGCAGATAAATGATTGTACCACAGCCGACACGCATATTTCGCGATTGCTAAGATTTGCTTCGTTAAGGTTTGATCCAGCTGTTAGAAGTGGTGCAGATATTGGCATTGCTTCTGGTAGGCGATATTCGCAACTAATTAATTGCAATTCGGATTTGGATGAATTCATTCAATTACCCACAAGGACTAGACCTGATTCGTCTTCTTTGAATGTGATTCCTCGATCAAATTCGAATACGAACATGACGGAACACATATCTCATTTTTCTCACAGAACTACGGCAAATCAATCACCATTTGGTGAATTATGTAGCACTAGCGTTGAACAAACGTCGATTAACGACGAAAATTTGGTTACTAACACAAATACGGCGGTCAATACGAACAACGTGGATGTTCAGTCTGAGTCACAAGTCGAAGACGCTTTTAGGCCAGCCGACATTATTATTCCTTCAAGTTCAAATACTTTATGTGTTAAATTTCCAAAGCGCTACGGTCCTAACCGAAATGTAGAAAATATTTTTTATACTGGTGGATGTGCGGTTAGTCATACAAATTCGATGGAATTTTCAAGCCCCAGTACAAATTATTTAAATGCATCTGTAAGTTTTTTTATAATTTGTATAAGGATTTTTTGAATGTTTTTCACGACAAAAAATACAGTATAATTAGAGCAAAGATTGAAATGCAATATTTTAACTGGTTTAACACTTTATTTTACGATGCTTTGTGTGTGTTTGCAGTGCTTTAAAAACAGTGTATTCAGTTTTATAAGCAGAATATTTGTTCATACGCAAACGAAGTTTATCGTTATTACGAGGCAATACATTGAAAAATATTGGAATTTTGAATTTTGGCTCAAGGTGTTAGCATTTTTATTAGAACCGGGTTTTGAATTTTTGTTTACATAACGGTGAATTAGAAATATGACACTAAAATATACTTTTTTCAAGAATTACTATTATCACTTATTATATTGTAATGACTATGAATAGCTAAAGGTTGGATGTTGAAGGCTATTTATTTTAGATATTTTTAGATAAAAATGTTGGTCATAATTTATTTTATTAATCGTATCCTCTATATTTAATTTCAATTATTAAAAAATAGAATCACGAACCAGAAGCTGATCATGACTTCTATTTTAATTCACACTTGTCCATTTCAAATAAAAATGTTTATCGCAGCAGAGATCATGTTGATAAGACTTTTATTAAACTAAATCAATTGCGGTGGTAAGTTTGAATTTAGTCTTTAATTGCTATTTAATTGCAAGATGGGTTGTTTGGCATTTATTGGATTATGTATTTTTTATTTAAAAAATAAATCAAACTAATGATTTTTTTACTGAATGAATATACATACCCGTATACTGTTTTTTATTACGACGTTTTCATCAATGTGCATGTTTAAAACTTGAAGTTTTTGGATAATGAAAAAACAGTTGGACTGTACTAATATGTGGCCTATTTCTATTGGTTTCTAATTCAGTAGTAATTTATCACCAACTGTATGCATGTTTACATTGAAATGTTTGTATATATTTGTAATTATTTAGTTGTGCTTAAAATCTTTTTTTAACGTTTGTATTACTTTTAGTACTACTTTAAATTGAATGTTTTTAAAAATAATTATATATATATATATATATATATATATATATATATATATATATATATATATATATAATTTAAGTTACACGAACTATTAGTGGGTAGTGTAGGAAATGTTTTTATTTTGTTATTATCTGTTCGATAGCTACATGTTTTTTCAAAAAAAATTAAATGGGTCAATTAATAACATTTAAACCCAGTCTTTCACTATTATATATACTGTTTGATTATAATCAGTAATTTTAATAATTATATTTGTAAACTTTTAGAACTCCAATTATACGTAATGCAAATGGGTTTTTAATACATTCTGAACACTTCTATGTGTTGTAGTGAATTATAATTACACAAATTTTAAATATAGGTGAATTTGTAAACATGATGACTGCAAATGAATTTTTTTTAAATATTGATAATAGAAAATCAGAGATTTTAGAATATTACATTTGATAAAGATTTTATAATATTAATCCTTTTTTGTATTCCGCGTTTTCTCTGATACGACAAACTATAAAAGAGCGTTTTTTTTTATAAAGATTAAGAATTTTCAGATATTTTTTTTCATTAATTAGCCAATAATTTGTTGGTATTTGACCGTGAATTGTGATGTATTTTTCTTATAAAAGGGTAAAAACGTTTTGAATTTTTCGTTTGTATGTTATTATTTTATTTATTTATTTTGGTTTGTTTCACTCTAAAAGCATTAAACATTATGATTGTTCCATTTAGTCAATTACACTCTAAATGTTTTAGCATTGATAAGTTTGCATATCAAAAATTGAGCATTTATTCAGCTTTCACACTAAATCCTGTCATTGGAGTTGTACTGATTGTTTTACCGGTTAGATCAAATACCATCCTTTTTTTTAAGTAGGTTAGGTTGTTAACCCTACGCTCTAAACCTTTATCAGCCGGATTTGGTTGGTGACGTAGTCACCCTTTATTATTATTATTATTATTATTATTAAACAATCGATTTTGATGGCTTGATGAACGTAATAAATGTAAAAGAATAACGAAGTTTCTTGGCTAATAATTGTTCTGGCAACTCTCCATTACAAATAATTGTTATGCTTGTGATGGCATCATTGTTCGCAAACATTGACGAGGTCGCCTGATTTTTTGTCATGGTTATCTCCATTTACTCAAGGGTTACACATAGTATATATATTCTTTAAGAAACCTTATAAGTGCCTTAGGGGTATGCTTACAATCATCTACTGGAGTGTAAGCTTAGCTATACTACTGTGCACTTGGTGTCTGCTTTTATTAGTCTAGACACCTATAGAGACCTAGTCCAGGATGCACCACGTGGAAGAAGAACAGTTAGGAATATCACAATAATTGGAAATTGAGACTTAATAGGCATCACTTAAATCCCCATTACAACAAATACTGTAAAAAGTGATTATTTAACAAAAACATCTCCACCTATCACATACCATACAAACAACGTCACTTTAATTATAAAATATAGAATACTATATAATAATCAAAATACAAGTATTATTTTATAGATGTTTATTGTAACTAATAAAAAAATAGATAAAATATTTAACTGGCTCAATCTAAGATGGAGCTAAATTATCAACATAAAATATAACGTCAACTATTTAAAAAAATGCAAAACTTATCTAATTTTTACGGTTGCTAAATTGTTTTATGTATAATCTACTACAAATTATTAAATAATAAATATAATGACTTTTGTTTGTAACTACTTGATTAATATAATTTTCTATATAAGGGGTAATGCTAACAAACAAAAAATAAGTTTAATATTTTTAAGAAAATACCCGAAATATTATTATAACATTAATGCAACTTTTAAATCGTTTTAACATAATATACGGCATTTTTAATTTCAATTTTTAATTTAACTTTAACAACAAATCAATATTTTTGAGTAAAAGCCGAAGCAACATTGTGAGACTAGATTATAAGGTAAAATCATATTTTGATTTAGAAAACATATCTCTATGGAAACCTTTTAAAATAACATAAAAAATTATATATTTAAAAAATTAGAAAATAATTAAATAATTAATTTTTAAAATTTATATTTTTATAAGGTAACACCAACGTTAAGTTTTGTGTTGCAGAAACATAAAACATATTAACAAAGACACAAAAATTCATTTTTAAATAATAAATTTAAGCGAATAAACTAATAATCAATTATTTCTTATAAAAAAGCATGAATTACATTCAGTAATTCAATTTTAATAGAAGTAGCTTTTACAATATGCTTTATATTGACTCAACATTTTTAAACAAATAAATGTATTCACTGAGAAATAAAACAACTATTAAGTACTTTTTCATTATTTTCAATTCTTTATATTTATTTTTACAAATTAATTTAGATTAATACCCTTATAGGTTTTTGCAGTAATTGTTGTAATGGCTATATATATATATATATATATATATATATATAGTGCCATAATAAGTTATCAGACTGCTAGGACTCGACTGTATAGGTGTACGTTTTCGATTCCAACTTAGAGTAATCAGCACTCAAGAATGGAACTTGCAGCTGTAGTATCTTGCAACATTGCACCATAATTTTCTAAAGAGATCTTGTTAAAGGAAATTACGTATCAATCTGAAGTGTTTGTTATATTGTTTGTTTGCAACAATCGTATTAAAAATCAAAATGAATTTGTACAATTTGTTCAGTGAACGGCTGTTTTGTGACGTTGTTCTCAAGTGCGGATCGTCGAACATCGCTGCCCACCGAAATGTGCTGGCTGCCAGTTGTCCATATTTTTATGCCATGTTTTCGGGCATGATGACTGAAGCTCGGTCGCCTTGTGTTGAATTTCAAGGAATTGATGGAAATGCTTTGAATCAATTGATACATTTTATTTATACAAATGGTAAGGGGCGAATATTGTGTTACTTTATTTTCTACTTTTTGGGTTGTACAATTGGGTCTGTTATTGCTTATTATTAATTCTATTACATCAACACAACAAGATGATGAAATGAAACAATAAACTTTTGTGTTATATGTGTGATTCTGTAAAATAAGTTTATTGTGTAAATTGTAATACGAGAGGAAGCCCACGCGATTGTAGGATAATGAGATAAAAGATTTTAGATTTGATTCCGACCTTTGCTTTCTTTCTATTTTACAGTCTTTACACGAGGACAGTGATTGTGAGGATTTCAGTAATGCTTATAAAGTCTCTATTTCCAATAATGGTGATATTCCTGATTGTCACATTTACGTAACGCATTCCGAACTAAGTACATCTAAGTACTCAGATGAACATAGCAGGGACTGAGTGCACAGCCCGTATAATTGGACTTACGCTTTAACAGATGAGTGCACGCGAACACCCAGGATGCTTTAAAAGGATCTTAAGATACATGTGCAGATCCCTTAGCCCAACCATGACAGTCTTTGCAAATATTGGCACCGTCACAAGGATGCCGTTTATCATCCAAAAAACTTTGTTATACTTCTACATTAGTTATGATTATCAAGCTATCGGAGTCGGTC
Organism: Cardicola forsteri; assembly: GCA_025895645.1. Taxonomy (NCBI): domain Eukaryota; kingdom Metazoa; phylum Platyhelminthes; class Trematoda; order Strigeidida; family Aporocotylidae; genus Cardicola; species Cardicola forsteri. The sequence continues at coordinate 504,741 of JAKXYG010000590.1, read as the reverse complement.
TTTAAGTATGCTGTATAAATATGTCAATGAATGAAGCAGTTTTTACGATTATTACAGCATTAGTACTAATGTTTTGTCTCTGTTTGTAACCCCTACTCTTGACGCTGTAGTATTGGATAAAGGGATTTAGAAAACAGCATGTGTTCCCTTTTACGTAAATTATTCTTGTAAAATAGCCAAGTTTCAAATTAGCAGACTACTCCTAAGCACCATTGTGCTACGTTGACAAATTAAATTGAGTTAGAAATCATATAACACAATTGAATGTCAATTTTCATCTCTGTTGTATTTGATAGAAATTGTGGTGAACGAAGATACGGTGCAAAGCCTGCTGCCTGCAGCCAATTTGTTGCAACTCCATTCGGTTCGCGACGCATGTTGCGAATTCTTGCAGCTGGAATTGCATCCAAGCAATTGTTTGGGCATTCAGCAATTCGCCGATTTACACAATTGTCCCGATTTGTTGGATTTCAGTCGACGATTTAGCGAGCAGCATTTTGGGTTCGTATTTTGTTGATTATTGTTTTGTTTGTTTGTTGTGTTTTATATTGCTGTAACTATTGTGAAGTGCTGATGATCCTAAGGATTTCAGTAATGTTTATAAAGCTCAATTTACAATGATGGTAATGTTCCTGACTGTTCTTCCTTCACGTGGTACATTTTAGACTAGGTGCTCATGGGCATAGATACAGGATCCGAGTGCATAACGGTATGACTGGGCTTCTATTTCAGCGGATGGGTGAAAGCAAACACCCAGGGTACACAAAAGGTATCTTAAAGTACACATCTATTTTATGTAGCTGTTTGATTAAGGGAGACCATCTTGGCTAAAAATCAAGAGGTCTTGTCAATCTTTGCAAATAGTGGTGCTGTCACAAGGATGCTGTCTATCAACTAGGAAACTTTGTTATACGTTTACGTTTGTTACACTAATCAGGCTATCGAATTGATTGTTTAATATGCTGTACAAATATAGAAATAAATGTTATTTTACAGGACACAATACTCCAACTTTTACGCACCGGAATGGATAGAGAGCTAGACTCGAAACTGGATGGGCTTGATCTTTAACTCTAACTGTGGACACTAAATGCGGACCCTTGTTAGACTTTGCTAATATCCACATGCTCAAAAATATTTATTGTGAAACATTTCAGCAGTAGAAACAAAACAATTGTTCAATAGTCGTAAATTAACTTGTTCTTGTTCTATCCATCAGCGAACTGTTGAACGATAATGAAGAATTTCTGGCACTCGATGCGTCCCAACTGACGCAGCTGATTTCGAGCGACCGACTGGCTGTATCCGAAGACCGCGTCTTCGAAGCCGTTTTGAGGTGGGTTGCCCACGATGCCGACAATCGTCAGATACATGCCCGAGACTTGTGCGCCCGCGTTCGATTCGGCTTGTTGCCTCGCGAATATTTGGTCAGTCTCAGTCAGTCAGATCAATTTCTGACTAAAAATCCTTGGTGCAAAGATTACTTGATCGAAGCACTTGGATACCATCTTTTGCCTTGGGACCAAAAGTTACACGTGTCTACTGAACGAACCAAACCGCGTACTCCAATTGGTTTGCCCAAGGTTTGTGGATATTTGTTGAAAAATGACCGTTACTAATTGTCCATTTGTACAAATCGTTTCTATTGGTCTTTTCTCAATACTTGTTTTGGAACACATTTTGGGATTATTATTGTTGATAGCATGCATGTAGCAAGTAATTTAGTAAGACAAATGATGTAAAAGTATAATTAGGGCAACTAGGTAGTGTTCTATTGATTATTTCTTGCAAACGTAATCGTTATACAGTGGATGACAACTTTGTCAAAGGTGATTCAAAATTCACTTGCTGTTATCTACACACGTCCGATTGCTTTGATTCGTTGCCAACATTGAATGATGACACTCGAATATTTTCCAATGATTTGACTTTCCCATAGTCAGTTTCATGTCGGAGTCGAGGAAGAGGGAACAGGTTTACAAGTGATATGTAGCATTATTAAATTTAATGTATTTATTATTACTGCTTTAGCTTTTTTCAGCAAGTGGACATTTAGCGAAGCATTTAGTAACGATGTTGGGACTCGAATCCATACGCATCCATTTTCGAATCTAGCGCTCTTCCAACAATGCCACAAGACAACCAGCTAACATGGAATTGTACAAGTTTTTTCTCTCGTTAAGATTGAAGCAAGTCAAGATAAAGAACTACTTATTCATTTTTCAAAACAGATGTTATTGGTCATTGGAGGTCAAGCCCCGAAAGCCATCCGTTCGGTTGAATGTTTCGAATTTCGCGCCGGCACATGGATTTTACCCAGCCGTCCTTTCAAACCCGAACTGACATCGCCAGAAACTTGTCTTATTCCGGCTATTGATTCAAGTCACTTTGTTTTGTCCGACTTGCCTAGCCGGCGGTGTCGTTTTGGCGTTGGAGTTCATCGCAATTTGGTCTACGTGATTGGCGGATTTAACGGTGCGCTGCGTGTGCGCTCGACGGAAATATTTGACCAGTTGCGCAACACGTGGCATTCAGGTCCCAATATGGAATTTAGACGAGCTACTCTTGGTGTAGCTGTGCTCAATGGATTGATTTACGCTGTGGGCGGATTCAACGGAAGCACTGGTAGGTTGGTTGATTCGGTTGTGTAGACTAGATGGATTTGAGTAATGCTTATAAAGTATCAATTTCCAATGATGATGATATTCCTGTTTATTCCTCCTCCATATGGTGCATCCTGGACTAGGTGCCTACAGGCATCTACACTAATCACAACAGAGACCGAAACTTCATTATTCTTCTACATCTGTTACACTTATCAAGTCATCAAAATCGATTGTTTAATATGCCGTACAAGCATAGAAATAATGAAGAGGTGACCATGTTATCAACCACAATGAATGAAATGAATAGTTCAATTTGTAATTAAGTATTGTTATGAGAATTGGGAAATGCCTATGTGAAGTCTTATTTAACTGATGGGATGCTAATTTATCTTGAGGCTTTCAGTGATCCTTAGAAAGTTTTCATTTCCTACATTGATGATATTTCTGACGGTCAATTGCAACTGACGCATCCCCGACTGGATACACGTAATGGCGTAGGCTAACGTAGCAGGGACCGATTGCACAACGATGTTATTGGGCTTCTAATTTGGCAGATGGGGGCAAGTAAACACCTAGGATACTTAAAAGGATATGTGCACCACATGTAGTCGGTAGGCTAAGGGAGATAATAGTGACCAAAAAATTAGACAAATTGTTTTAATGAAAAGAACTTTGGTTTATCAATTAAAAATTTATTTAAGATTTAAAGCTTTTGGCTTTTACTTGGAATGTTACAATTTTGAAAAAAATTACTAATTCACTTTCTTCAACCCTAATAGTCAATTCAAACGCTTTGGCTAATAAACCGCTTTCATGTTGGGACTTGGATTTTATATTTCGCAAATATTCATTTTATTAATAGGTCTCAATTCGGCTGAAGTTTTTGATGTGACCTCGTGCACATGGAACTCTATAGCTTCCATGACATTTCAACGCTCGTCGGTAGGTGTAAGTGCCTTGGATGGAAAGTTGTACGCCGTTGGCGGTTACGACGGTGCCATACGTCGTTGTCTTTCATCTGTCGAATGTTACAATCCCACTACGAAGAAGTGGAATTTAATTGCCGAAATGAACTTTAGGTTCGTTTTTTTGTCAATCGATTTTGGTGGATGTCATTATAGATTTTATTTATCAATACATATATATATATATATATATATATTACAAAACCACCGCTTTGAAAAGCATGGAGCAACAAGATTGTTTCATATGAGTGAATTCAACATTTTTATCATTAAATATTTTGAGCTTTCTTTTAACTTTCACTCAACAGTGTCATCGAAATTATACCTTTAATTTTGAGTGTTGTATGGGAAACATTTTGTACCTGTGGGCATTTAACTCAAGTGCCTGCATCATTTACCGGTGGTGGGGATCGAACCCACGATCATTTATGTTCGAGTCGAGCGCTGCACGACTAGGTCATCCCGACACTAGTTTGGTGGAATGGCATTTTGTTGTTTTTAACGATAGTTTGTTTTCAAAAAGCACCTAAAGTGCACAGCGGCATCACTAGACTTCCGCTTTACCGGGTGGATGCAAACCCTTGGGCTAAGAAAGATAATCGTAGCAAAACATCAAACGAGCAGTGTCGCCGTCTCAAGGATGCCGCCTATTAACTAAGAAACTTCGTTATTCTACGTTTGTTATGCTTACTAAGCTACTGGATTCGTTCGTTTAATAGTCCTTATAAATATGGAAAATAATGAAAAGGTGACCATGTCACTAACCAAATTGAAATGAACAAAAAAAATACTGGGATGTTAATTTTGTTTTTTTAGCTCTTTTCTCTCAATGTCAAACTTGGGACTGACTTTGGTCGAGTTCGAAATGTGTGTGTGTGAAAATTTAAATGACATGCATTTACTATACACAGATTGTAGCACATTTCTAGAAGCTGGGAAGTTGGGAATAAGAATCCTGATTCAATTTTTTAAATCCCGAACTTGACCTTTCATGTTTCGTTGGTATGATGAAAACAATTTTTAACATTTGAAAATTATTAGAAAAATTTGCAAGGCTTACATGATGGCAAAGGAATGTTTTTTCGAATTTGACATTTAACACCACTATTCATTTGTTAGTGAAAAACTCTGATTTGAACCGGTAGAATTAGATGTTAAAATGTTTTACTTAAAAGGCATTTGAATATCAAGGTACAAAATATTGTGAATAATTTTAAATTACCGATTTTGTAGACAGAATCTTGCAACCGAGTATATTGGCTAAGTGTTAATGTTGCATAGGGTGAAGTTCACCACTAGTTGATATGACAAATGTAAAATTTTATTTAGAATCGTAACATTGTTGGGTTGTTCATGCCTATATATCAGAGTTTTAATTCGAGATTTAATTAACATTTACAGTCAGCATACCTCAAGTGTCATCTATTGACAGTGCACGTTGTGAAAGTTGATGATTTGTGGGGTTTTGGTAGCTTGAACTATCGTAAGCGATAATAACCAATGATAGCAGAAGATATGGGGTTTTTATTGAGGCCGGCCCACAGGAGATGGAGTTGCCATCAACATCAACTTTTTTCAGCTCAACTTTTATTAAGTATCCTCCTGTTTGATAGAACCAGCTATCAGTTCATTGCATTTATTCTTTTTATTCAAAAATGCCTCATTTCTAGACGCAGCGGTCCAGCTGTTTGTGAACTGAACAATCGCCTGTACGCAGTCGGGGGTCATGATGGTCCAGTGGTGCAACGGTCAGCCGAAGTTTATTCGACCGAGACGGAATCTTGGCAGCGAATTGCCGATTTGAATGCCAAACGCAGAAATGCTAGTAGGTTGAGCGTTGGCAATTTTTGTCGATGATTAATAAGGGGATTGTCAACACAGATGAAAGTAAAAAATTTTGGATTCGATTTGGACAAGGTTGAAAGTTGTTGTTATATTGTGATCTGATTCTTATTGGTATATGCGTTACATTTCTATATTCTGGACTGGGTGGCCTTGTTCTATGATGATTGGTCTTTTAACCGAAGTGTATGAGTTCGGTCTTTTGAGTTGTTGCCTTTTGTCTAAATTTTGAACATCTAACAGCATTTAAGCTGTAGAATGACCACTAATGTTATACTGGATTCTATGTAACTCTAACTTAGCTCAAGTGCTTGATTTATAATCGTATTTGAAAAACGCTCATTATATTTTTTTAGTTATTTTTAATTTTATATCAACCGTTTGGGTGGTAGATGATAAAACCAACCATAGAAAATATTTTTAATTCTATTGGTCAACCTTTGTGAGTAAGTGTGAATCAAATTGGTGCATTCTTCTATCAAAAGGAGATTTCCTGACCTTGAAAATGTATATGAGGTGGGAAAATCAATATTTAGTCATCGTGCAAATTTGGTCACACATTTAGAAACTTTCCTGTCCCCAACTTACGATCAATCACACACTCACAAAAGGTTATCTAACTCTTATTGGTTCCTTTTTTCGCAACTTTTTCCCTTGGTTGGTTTTATCATTTACCGTTTGGGTAAGGGTGTATTTTTATAAGCATATGATAGAATTGAATGCACTGAACCTTCGTTTATTCTAACAGAAGTATTATATTTGTTTCACATAACAAATCAATGTAATAATTTTCTCTCAAACACAATTGTATTATTAAAATGACGTTAGCTATTGCACGTACGACCAGTCTCTACCACCGTCAAATCCCCCCCTTCTTATTTACTTTTAGGCATAGTCACACACGACGGATTCTTGTACATCGTCGGAGGCGAAGATGGTGATACCAATTTGTCTTCCATAGAAAAGTATGATCCAAACACCGATACTTGGACTATACTGCCCCAACAATTGGTCACCGGGCGAAGTTATGCTGGTGTGGCTATCGTCGACCGAAGTTTGTGTCTTATTCCCAATTCCTGACGCAACCGTCATTTCGTTAAAAAACAATTGTGATTCAGTCATTTTATTCTTGTTATCATTATTTCCGAAATGCGTCTCTATTTATCTATTTATTGTTTTGTTTACAATTGATCTTGTTCATTGTGGTGATTTTTGGTTTTAATGTTTTAAAATGATGCTTTTTATCAGTTAATATTTGTTTGTACTAATTTGTATCGGTGTTCTTGTGCAATTCATTAATGTACATATGTGTTTATTTATTTGCCAACTTCATTTTTTGATTATGAATAAAATTGTTTATTTACACAGATGTATAAGAGCATTATTGAATTGTTTTACAAATCTAAATTAACCTGCATGTTAAAATATCAGTTAGGGATTGGAATAGGCAGTTTTTTATTTATTGATTATTGAAGTATATTTGTAAAAGTCATCGACAACATAACGCGTAGTGTTCAATTCAACTGTTTATTAGAATATTTTTTCATTTGTTGATCAGAAGTATTTCCACAGTGCTGCAACGTAGTACGACGTAACTATTATTTACTATAGCTTCATTAAAAGCTACATGTGTTATATTGCTGTTTTTTGGTAACAACGTGAAGCTCCATTACAGTTTGACTGCTAATCTATTTGCCATTCCAGGATGGCAGACGTGGCTAAAGCGCTAGATTCGAAACTGGGTTTGATTTCCATTACCGGCACTAAATGAAGGTTATCATTTGCCTTCGGGATGCTAATGATCATGAGAATTTGAGTAATGCTTATAAAGTTTCAATGGTGGTATTCTTGATCGTTCCTCCTCCACGTAGTGCATCCTGGACTAGGTGCCCATAGGCATCTACACTAATAGCAACAAGGACCAAGTGCACAGCGGTATAAGTGGACCTCTGCAGCGGTGGATGGGTGAAAACATACGCCAAAGGTATCTTAAAGTATATATCCACATATGATATATATATATACCCTGAAAAAAGTTTTTGCTAACAGTCTATAAGCGAAGAAAATTTGCTATTCCTCTACTTTTATTATGCTTATCAAGCTATCAAAGTCGATCATTTAACACACCGTACAAATTCGAAATGTTGCAGACATGACTACATACCAACTACAAATGATTTCGCTTACTGTCCGCGTGCTAATGAAATGTTTTCTGTAAAACATCTCGGTATGGTAAAACAACCAGTTCATAATTTATTCTAGTGGGTTTTGAATCTTACCAATGATTGGTTACTTTTAGCAGATATGTTGTGTGTGTGCCCCCACATATTCGGACTTTTATCTATTCTACATAATTGACAACCTTTAATTAACCAATTTGTAATTAACATGTCAATTGAATAATCCTAATTTTGTACCAAACAGCCAATTTTCTTTACACTAGGTAACCTACACAAGGTCATGTGCATACAAAATTTCAAAAAGTTTTATGGTTGAATACACAATACCTATATTGGTATAAACGAATTCAAACACAAAAAATCAATCAATTATTTTGTTTCCGAATTGAAATATAAAAAATGGTTGGTGCTGTTTAATTTATCACGTGATTGAAATAATGTTTATAGCCAAATTATATACTGCTCATCTGTAATCATGTTTGATTTGAATTATTGTATTGTAACTGGCTTCTGATTTTGTCCAATTGCTGTTTTATTTTTTCATTTTCATCAATCAACTACAACGAAAAAAAGCAGATAATGGCCAATTAGACTGTGAGCTACTTAAAATTGGATACAGTTATGAACAATGTAATGTGTGTTTTTAAAAGTAATAAATATTCCATACTTGTAATTCAATGGCTGGTTTACTACAGAACATGATTACTTTGAAGTCTATGCGTGTATCAATACATTAACATTGTAGAAAACGGTATGACACCAGTTCATGTAAATTTATGATAATTATGATAAATGGATACGTTTACCAATGCTTTCACAATTATCTGTTAATTTCTGGTAATGCACAAAAACTTTATTATTACAAAAAAAACAAATTACAACATTTGTAATGTTCAATCGATAACGTCTTTTACCTAAGAACATTCATTTTGATGGGTAACGTAGTCACCTTTTCGTTATTTATATTTAAAAATCGACTCCAATGGTTTGATAACCATAACAAACATAGAAATATAACCATGTGTTTTGGCTGATAGACGGAAATAATGTAACGACTCCATACATAATAAAGATTGATGAGCAACCTGATTTTTAGTCAAGGTTATTTCCCTTCTCCCAACGGTTATATATGGTATGTGGATATCTCAAGGTATATTTTAAATGCTCTAAGCGTATGCCCAAATGGAAGATCGGTTATACTACTGTGCACTCGGTTCCTATTGTATTGGTCTATGTGCTTAGGTGCACCTAGTTCATGATGCTCCATGTGGAGGTGACAATGAAGGATATCATCATTATTGAAATTTGAGACTATAAAAATTCTCAAACTTATTAGTATCCTATATCCATGAATAAACCAAATAACTGTTATGCTACAAACTAACAGAGGAGTTTATAGTACAGTCATTTAGATATAGATACAAAAGGATTTAAACAAAAATTATTAAAAAATAATCAACCTTTTTAGACTAATGTTTCATCAATTAATATCATTAAGTAACTTCATCGTAGCCAGTCTTAAATCAACTTGAAAAAACCAGCAGGATTAGTGTGTAAACAATGCATCGTAATGATCTAGCGGTATAGCGTTCGATTCGAACCTGGGTATGCATAGGTTCAATTCTCAGGACTGGTACAAAATGTGGGTCCATCCTGAAAGATGCGTTTCCCGTAAAACATTTAAAATAGTGTCAATGAAACAACAAATGGATACCATTCCATAAAAGTAAATAATGGTGAAAGTGCATTTTTAATGACAAAATTCAGCAAATTCCGAATATAAGATGATCCTCATTTTGGTACCTCTAAGCATTTAACATTTCCACGCACAACAAACGGCCAAAAAGATCTTTTAAAATCGTTTATGGACTTAAACATAATAAACAGCTAACTTTTAAATAAACAAATTAAGTTGCTCATTGGCATTCAATACCACATCATCATACACTTATGTATATTATCTCAAAATTACCCACCGTTTGATTGGCTTTGCGCAGTACTTCGTATTCTTGCATCAGTTTGGATGTGCCTTGTTCAGTGGCTAATCGCCGGTCGACGAGTTTCGATCCAGCAGCCAGTTGGGCCATGTCGAGCTCGGAACGCAATTCCTGGATTTCTTTCTGATAGGCGCGAATTTGATCGTGCGACGCCGGACCTGGAGCGCATTTGAGACGTTCGTTTTCGGCTTGGCAACGTTTAAGCACTCGTTTCAAACGGACAACAATACGTTCTAACTCCTTGGTAGATTTCCCGCTTTCACCAAGCTTTATATATATATATATATATATAAACCGATAGATAGATAGAGAGAGAGAGAGATGATCAGAAGTGAACCAATCCAGCCAGTTTCATTCCTTGATAAATGAGGAGGGTTTTAGCGTAAGTTTAACAACCTGACCTCTGTAGAAATCATATATTGCTACAGAAATAATAATGTTCGAGCACATGAAACCATTTTGTTCCGTTTAAACTTTGTTGTTTTTGCCGTTACTATACAAGTATATATATTTATACTGTATTTTAGCGTAATGCTTTAAAGCATTGGACAGTTAATAATAACTAGACTGTAGTTTATTTTCCTTAAAGTATAACATAATATTTATTATAATTTTTAAATTAATGTATTTTAGTTATATGAAGTGCAAAATTATTGACTAGGATAAACGTCACACTTATACAATTATCTACAGACAACACAAACCTTAATGTAATTGTAATTTGTTAAATTATTTTAAAATATAATATAAGTGCATGGATAAATAAAAACTTCAATTAGAAAAATTATATATGTACTAGAATATCAAAGTCTACAACGTACAGTTAAAAATCAGAAAAACGCCTATCTTGTAAATACTTAGGGAAATATGGAAAACAATGAATATTTTTTAAAAATTAAAAATGTATAAGTTTTATAATATATTTTCATAAATGTAGACATATTTTAAATTATAATTTACTTTTAAGCAAATAATTCACTTGTTCTTTAAATTTGATAAAAATGTCACAATTTTTGTTTATTGTCCAAATTAGAATTTGACGATGTTTGAGTAAAACTTCGATATACTCAATATAATTTAGCAATGTTACAAGGACTAATCAGTTATACTACAATGATTCTGACATGAGTCTGTTTACACACCATAGTTTTAATATGAAATATAGCCGAGCATAATGGATCTTAATTCATTTATGTATTAAATAAATATCTGATAAGCAATGCCCATTGGTTTTAACGTACAACAATTACTTCTTATTCAGTTTATATTTTAATCACCATAGTTACTATTGTTTGTCGGTTTCCAAAACTACTATAAATATGCAGTAAATATATAAACTCAAAACAAAAATAGAAAATAAGCAAACTTTCTTTTTACAGCATGACTAACATTGACAACGATGGGATTAAAAGACGCAAAAATTTGAGTTCAAATGATGACAATAATGATCGCACCGACAGCAATAATTTGCTACACAATCGTCATTCAAAACATTCTTTTAAATATCAAAAAATTGTCAATCCAACCGACTGTCACAGTAAAGTCGATGATGCCTATGTGGCCTACTCGCAACGTGTTCCTTTAGCCCGCTTCAAAAAACCGCAATCTTGGTCAATTTTAATTGTCGAAATAAGCTTAATTTTTGCAGCACTTGCGATTTTGTATTTCAACTATAATCATTCAGCAAATCTGCATTTGCCAATTGTTAAATTTTTTGCACATATGGGAGTCAAGGTTAGTGCTGTCCAATTTTTCATATTTTTTATTACTACAATGTATAAAATTGTATAATTGCTAATTCGTGTCAACCTACACAATAAACAGCTGTATTATGTTCATTTAACATCAAATACGGTTGTACACATTTCTCGTTGTTTCAATTTAAATCAACAGTTTACATTATCACTATTATTACTTTTTAATTTCTTAGATAGTAGAGTGAGAGATTTATAAAAACGTTTTTGCAACCACGTTACGGATGCATTTATTAATTTAAATATTTTTCTGCTTCATTTTGTATCTTTAATTTTGAGTTTATAATTATTGAATCACTTTATTTTATCATTTCGTTTTTTGACTTGTGTTTTGTTTATGCTAATAGTGTAAAATATTTTTCTAATGCCGAATATACTTCTAATGAAGTATCTAAGCCAATAATAATAATAGTAATAATAATAATAATAATAATAATAATAATAGTGTATATAAAAAATACAATACAATTTTAATGCTATTTTTAATTAAATAATTTCCAAATGTTTTAAATCATAAAACCGCATTTTATACTTTAGTATCGATACACACTAATAACACAAACATCATTATAAATAGTTCAAGATAACCATAAGTCAGATTGTATTTTTCTTTATGATAGCATAAAAAATCTAATCGGTACACACACATGGAATACATGAGTTAAAAAAATAAAATTTCTAATTTATTTTTTAAACGAGAATAAAAATACATTGATCCATTTGGATTACATATTTTAATAGAGGTAATGATCCTTATAATTGCATCATAGACAATCGAAAACCCACAAATCGTAGTTTTTAAGCGTAACAAAATAGTTAGGTTATGCAGTGTGTCGGGGTAGTCTAGCGGTACAGCGCTCGATTTGGACCTCGGTAGGCATGGGTTCGAATCCCATCACCGGTACTAAAATGCGGACCCATATTTAGCTTTGCTAAAATGTCCACTGCTGAAAGATGTTTCTTGTAAAACATTCAAAGTAGTAAACATAAAATAATAAATAAATAAAAAGAAAGTAAAAGAAAGAAAATTCCCACAATAAAAACACGGGTCAATTGATATAGAAACAAAAAATTTAAACTAAAATATAGTTAGAATTTAACCGCGTGCACTTACAAACGTAATTATTCAAAATCAATGTCTAAAAACAATATTTAATGATTATATTTCAATAATTTCAACTAAACTGTTTTTTTTGTTATTTCAGGATGCCCAAAACCAAATGGGACATCATTTACTTTATCACGCTAAAACGAAAAACGATTACAAAGATGCCCTCCGCTGGCTGAAATTGGCTGTCAAAAACAAGGATCCACTAGCTAGTTACAATTATGTAATTGCTCATTACAAGCAGCATACAGACACAAATGAGATAACATTGGACGAAGCCATGGCGTTGTTGAGTCACGCAGCTCAACATGGAATTGTAGGTGCTCAAGCATTGCTTGATATGTGCAAAGCAAAAGGTGGATGCAAAAAGTTGGAAGAAAATTTGCGAATGATTAATGAATACATTTTAGAGTAAATTGAAAGCAAAAATCAAATTTACGTATCGACTGTGTTCTGTTTACCATTTCGAATGTTACTGTAATTGTTTTCAAAGTTTGTTGACCTTTTATTTGCACACGCTACCCATTTGTATCAATAAAAACTAAAATTACTTTGTTTATTTTATAATCAAGCAAATCATACGTTTAAACGTATATTTCTATTGATACATTGTGTGTATCAATTTGATATAAACAACATTCATCTTATTATTATTGTGTTACTATTGTTACCACTACCAATATTATTGACATCATTACTATTATTATTATTATTATTATTATTATTGTTGTTATTTTGCGATGCTAATTATCCTGAAAATTTGAGTAATGCCTATAGTCTCAATTTTCAATACTCTTGACTGTTTTAGAATTGCTATATTAGAATTGTCAGATTCATTTGAATAATAAATTCACTAGGTCTGTATATACTTAGAAATATTTATTTAAAAAGGTCGAGTCGGCCAAAATAGCATATTTTAAACGTGGATAATAAGTTGAAGTTACATAATTTGTATAATAGTCTATTATTATTATTATTTTGTGTGCGTAATTTCATTAAAAATGAACAATGAGTAATCGTTAAAATTGATGTTAAATGTATATTCAACTCTGTCCTAATTGTGATGTCATAATAATTATCAAAATAAACTTAATTATTTCTAATCTATATAAATAAAAATAATAAAAATAACTTTTAAAAATTTTTAAAACAAATCGAATAATTTATTATTTACGTTTAACCCTGAGATTCCGCTCATCCGCTTATTTGCGTTGCTTCTGAAATGGACAATAGTGATAAAAAATGTTTTCATCTTAAACGAAAATGAATATCGTGTCACCAGAGAATTAAAAAATGAAGTATTTTTACCAAGAAAATTGGTGAATTTATACAGAGTTAACCTTTCAACAATTTATCGGATTATTAATGATCAAAAACCGCGAAATTATCATAATGTTGGAAGAAAACATGTAACAACTGCTACGGATGATCAGAAAATCATTATAGAATTAAATAATTATAATAAACCTATTTCAGTAAGTAAAAGAAATAGTTTAAACAATTTTACTTATTCCGCCACCAGAAACAGGGGAATAGAATTTGGTTTAACGCTTCAAGCACCAAACGTTAAGCCATTTATTACTAAAAAACAAAAGGATTAGCCTTTTGTAAACTATGGAGTGAACGACACCTTTGCTATTGGCGTTCCGTATACCTTGCCAATAAAACAATGATTCGGGACAAACCATTTGGCCTTAAAAACAAAGTGTTGCGTGGGACAAGTTTTCAAAAACATTCACTACCGGTTGTGAGAAAGAAAGCCTACCCTCAACAAGTAATGTGTTGGTTTGATATTAAGTATAATCAACCTATTAAATAGATAATTATATCTGGTACCTTAAATAGTAAAAAAAAATTGTTCCAGTTATGAAGGATGTTTTTCATTATGAAATGCAGCACACTTACACGGGAGTTACTATTGTTTTTAGGGCAATGCTCCATGTCATACGTCCAAAAAGGTAGCGTCATATTTATCTAGGTTTACTTTATTTGTTTTATATTTACATTTAGACAGTAGATGGGTTAAAATCGAAAAATCTATTTTTCACTAAATTACCTAACAAGAATATATCAACACTCTTATCGACAGCATTCCAAAACGCCTGGATCAGGTTGTTCAAAAGATTATTACAGATTATTAATTTTTTTGAACTTTATGTCTGAAAACACTACATGCGATCTGTTTTTTTATAAATACTTAACGTCTTAATTATTTTACTCTATTTTCGATTTTGCACCAGTTGATATTCTATACATTTTTTATTAGTTACAATATACATGTATATATAATGATAGTTTTTTTAATTATTATACAGTATTGTATATTTTATAATTGATGTGACGTTTCTATTGTACGCTATGTAGTTGCTAGAGTTGTTTTAGTTTAATAATCACTTTTTGTGGTAATTGTTATGACAGTAGTATTTAGAATCATCAGCAGCTCATACCTTTCAAATTTTACACACACATGAACCTGAACCCAAGCTCTATCTAATGTAAAGCCAGCCCCTTAAACCACTGAGTTACAGGTAGATGACCTTGGCTTGTAAATTTATTATTTATAGTAAATGTCATCAATTCTAATTGCCCATTGTCCTCAATTAGGTTCCTTTGCGTGGTGAATCCTGGACCAGGTGCACCTAAACATCAAGACTAATACAACAGGATCTAAGTGCATGGAAATATAACTGGGCTTCCACATCGACGGATGAAATCAAAATCACACGCAAAATATTTTAAAGGTATTTTAAGATATGAACATATTATATGTAGCCGTTAGACTAAGGGAGCTAAACGACAAAGAATCAAGCGGCCTTATCAATTTTTGCAAACAGTAGCCTTGTCACATGGATGCCATCTATTAGTAAGGTAACTCGGTTATACTTCTACTTTTGTTACTTGTATAAGGCCATCGGAGTCAATTGTTTAAAACGCTTTATAAATATAGAAATAGTGAAGCTGTGACTACGTCACCAAATAAATGAATAAATTATTGTTACTTTTATTAGTATTGCATACTTTATTTTTATATGCTTGTTATTGTGTAAATATTTTACTGGAAAAGTAAGTGAACATTTAGCAAAATCAATTGGGGTCCTTATTTAATGCCAAAGGTAGCAATAATAAAAGTAGTTTCCAGTGGAATTATTGGACATGAATTTGAGGTTTACAGTATATATTTTGAAAACTGTCGGGTTGTTCATGCCTAATCAGAAGGTAATGCTTACAAATCACATCAATGAGTAAAAAATAATTAACGTTATTTTCATTTAAAAAACATAATAGTTATTTTAAAATATTGGCTACATTTCAAAATTGACAAACAAAATATTAAAAACTGATTTTTTTCATTTTTAAATTGATTGCATACAACAACCAATATACATTTGTCAAAAAATACTTTAGTATAGTTGTCATTAAATTTTTAAATTTTGAAGTTAAATTCATGTTAAAATGATGGACGCATAGTTTTCAAATTTAAGTAGCATAAGATAAGATAATGATAAGAAAAATGTTAAATGTGTATAATAATTGTTATAAATTTTCGTTTATTTTTAAGTAAATATATATTAATGTTTTTCAAAATAAGCTTTTTCAATTACCATTTTGATAAAAACAAAGAAGAAACATACAGCCTTATGGAATATGTATTGAACGGTAAAACTTGTTTATTCGAACAAAAATTATTTCTATCCATACGCACACTATATTATTGACAGTACTAATATTTAGCCCAAAAGTACAATTTAATATATTGCTTATAAAAAATGTTAATATTTTCTCCAACTTATTATATTTTGTTAGTTTGCATTTTTTAAACATTGTCTGATAATCAGTTATTGTGTTAATATTTAAAAAATATTAATTCGCTTCATGTAACTAGGTTGAATATCAAGCTATATTATTTTATGTAACCATATTAATAAATAGTACAATCTATGTACAAGCTTATTCTAAACAATTAAAGCTTTGTGTGCTGGAAAACAACAATTGACTTAAAATTAATATTGTGCGGCGAAAGCTACTAAAGTATTAAAGCCAATAACCACAATAATTAATAATAATAATAATAATAATAATAATAATAATAATAATAATAATAATAATAATAATTAATAATAATAATAATAATAATAATAATAATAATAATGATAAGAATATGCAATTTTTAGTTTTGTCATTAAAATACTTTATATTTATTTGTATATTTATTTAGTTGTTACCGCTTGAATGTTTTACAAAAAACATGTAGTTAGCAAGTGAACATTTAGCGGAACCAAACGGAAGCCCTCATTTAGTACCAGCGGTGGTAATCAAACCCATACCCACCCAAATTCGGGTCCAGCACTGTACCACTAGACCACAACTTTTTAAACAAATACTTATTTATATACACTCTAAAAGTTTGTTTTGTACAGAAAAAGAATTAATTCATACATATTTAAAAAATTGAATAATGTCAACAGTGCACACACCACTGTTGAATATATTAACATTGTTTATGAAAAAAACAACAGTCAATCAATCCCACATTTACTATGCAAAAAATAAATAATTTAACTCAACCGTTAAAAATTGAAATTTCTAAACAAATGAAGACCAAATAATGATGTAGCCTAGCTTACATTATTGTAACCAATCCTAACCTTTTGTGAGATAAAATGTGCTTTCGATCTAATATATATTTGTATCGTTGCAAACGAAAATTATTTGCATGGTATAAACGTATACATAACATATGTTAGATATTATTATTATCATTGTTATTACTGTTATTGCTTGAATGCTTTGAGAAACATTTTTCAGTTAGTTAACTTTCGCAAACAAAGGCCTGCATTTAATGCCGGTGGTGGATGTCAAACTTATGACTAATTAAATCCATTAAATGTGAAAAATTTCTATCATGATAAACGCAGTACATTCACAAATGTAACTCAATAATAATATCATAAAACTATTTTTTTATTATTGTTATTATTTATTACTATTATTATATATTATAATATATAATAATTATAATTATAATTGTTATCGTATTCATGGTTCACGAAAAAACATTTTCCACCAAGTGAATATTATAACAAAGTCAAGCGAGGGTCCCTATTTTGTAGCAGTCAAATTCATGCTCACCCAGTAATGTACCACTAGACCACTACGGAACAAACTGGGCACTTCAATTTATACAAAAATAAATGTATGTCATATTGTAAATTACCTTTTTAATGTTACTCATCAAACTACTTTCGGAACCGTACGATTTGTTTAAACTTTGACCCAAACGCATAGCTTCCTTTTCCTGTTTCAATAATTCTACATAAGTTTGCAAATCATTTATTCGAGTCTGAAAATAAACAAATCATAGTTGTTTTTCAATTCTATATTCAATTTTACAAAAAATATTAAAAAATGTAAAATTATACATAAATTATTAAAATTTTGTTTTAGAAATGAAAACATTTGTATAATTCTTAAAATACTGATCGAATTTGTGGACGTGACACAGCGTCCAAGTTTCTAAACTCAGGGTTTTAACTTCCACTACCGCTTTACGAAAGAAGTTAGTTCCCATATGCCTATGTCAAATACCTATATTCTAAAAAGGTCTTATTATAACATTTACTCAATAAAATTAGAGAAAAAAGCAGTTTAAACATTTACATTGCAATTTGTTCCAAATAAGTACCATAATAATTATTATAAAATACAATTGTATGTTTATATTCCAAAAGTAATGTATGTGATGCTTAACTGAATGCACATAATGGTTTATTGTACAGCACTAACAAAAGAATGGCATTTCAACTAATTCAAAATTTGACCAATTAATCAACAATATATCTAGACACAGATACGTATTATAATAATAAGAAAAAACATATACGTTTGATACAACTGTAGATACCTTTACCTACCTTTTTTATCTATATTATCAGATTAATAAAACATTTGAAGTAAACAATTTACAATATTTCATAATATATGTTAGTCTTTAAATAACCTAAACTTCATGTTTTTATAGTATGATTTGTGATAACGTAAATGTATAGATTTAGTTTGATTTAGATGATTTTAAGTTCACGTACTTAGTTTTTTAAATATATTTTAATAACTGATAAAAAAATACATATTTAAATCTACGTGTATGTACATTGTTATTTGAAAGTGCATCCCATGTATATATATATTTATATATATACATTTATATATATATATATTTATATATATAAACTTATTGCATAAAAAAGATTATAAAATTATTTAGTAATTATTAATTATTAACATTATCACTTTTCATTAAAAATGTAGTATTTCCGGGAAACCTTTACTAATAATAAAAATTCCAAATAAACAGACTGGAAAAGTAAAACATTTAACCAACATATAATCTAAATGAATCAAACATAAAATATTAAAACATTACGTCAAATTTATAAATTTTATTATTGCACTAGTTTTTTGTCTTCAGTAATAAATCATAACATGGGGATAGTTACAATGCTAGACAAACAACTAGGTGAATATGGATACGACTGCTGCCATCAATATTAAATGCAAGCCATGTTTAACTTTTGTATATGTCCACATACTGAAACATATTTTCCGTCAAATATATAAGCAAATATATAAAATTGACAAAAACCAAATGTTTCTTCATACATAATGACAAAAATTTTAAAATAAAACTTTTATTACTTTACTAACAAATGTCAAATTGCGTATAGAATAAAGATAGAATACATTTATACACAATGTGACAGGACGTTATACAATACATATACTGAACGAACAACACAAATATACACATAATTAATTCACTTACGAGTCATAACTTTGCAAGTCGGTCGTGTTATCTAAAATGGCAATTTTTAACCAGTAAACAGAAACTTTTCCATTTAATATTATCAAAATAAGTGTCTAAGTTTCGACAATAGTTGAGATAAAACACATGTAAATGTTTTTGTGTAAAAATAATAAAATTAAACAAGTAACTAATTGTCTTTATTAAAACATCCCTTTTTTATCCAATATTATTTTTAAATGAATTTCACATTTACATTTCACATAATTACTTAGTAAATAATTCTAATAGAACGTCCAACTAATAATAATGAAAAAAATCCTTTTAGTCAACCTCCGTGAGTAAGTGTGAGTCACGTTGGTGCATTCTTCTATCAAAAGGGGATTGCTTAACCTTGAAAATTAATATTTAGCTAGTATTGTATTGCATCATCGTGCAAATTTGGTCACACATTTATAAACTTTTCCCAACTTACGAGTGATCACAGACTCACACAAAAGGTTATCTAACTCATATTGGTTTCTGTTTTCGCAACTTTGTCCCAACTACCGAAAAAACAAACAAGTTGCCATGACGCAACATACTTTCATTTTGGGCACGTCTATACGTAAAGATTCCAATTCGAACTTTATTTCCAAATTTTCTTTGTTTAGTCGAAGCAAATCCTTTTGAGTTGTTTGTTCAATTTTCAATCTGGCTTCGGTTACCAAACCCCTGTCCAAAAGTTGCTTTTCCAAATTTTGCACGCGAGTTTCCAATACTTGATTGCGCACTTCGGCAACCTTAAAAAGAATAGACGATTCACTTGTAGTCATAGCAATATGAATGAAGTCTTGGAATCTTTTGGTGTTCCATATTTTTAAATTATATATTTTTAGAATTCGGACATTTTAGTCAATAAAATAACTAATTTAATAGAAAAAAATATCTAGACATATTAAAAAAATAAAGAATAATAATATGCACCTATCATCTATATTGTCTTCTACCGAACAAATAATAGTATAACATATACTGTTAAAAAATATGCTTTTCAAAACATCACTAATTAATCAACATTTTAGCTATTCTGCATTTTCAGGTGTGTCATTAAACATTACAATTATATTTTGTTATCTTTGCAGATTACGTATTATTATTATTATTATTATTATAAATTGCCAAAGTTACGAAAACAAACAGAAACATGTAAATTGTTGTTGTGACAAATTCTTAAAAGTGACTCATTGACATTACCTGTATGAATCACAAAGGACCTTTTTGATATTTTGGCAATAACGTGCACCAATGGAAACTATAAATTAGCACTAACAAAGGCTGGACACAGTTAACAGCCCATGTTTTTTCTTAAACATGACTTTTCAATTTAACTACGATTAAATAAAAATATTTTGACTGCTGTTCCCAGGATATCAAAGCAATGAAAAATCCGTGACAACAAAAATGTGCTTTCAGTATATGTAGTATGTAGGAAAAGCTGATATCCGTATTTTATGGAACTTTGACCACTATATATATATATATATATATATATGCAGCCAGTCGTAAGCGTAGTGCAATTGTATTTTTTCTGAATGTTACATACGCTTCTACAAAATACAATTTATTATTTTTAACATTTATTTACAAAACTTTTTATTCTTATGTGTCTAAATGCTGTCATAAAATAAATTTTGCATTCTATGCGTGCAAATAGGTAGTTAACACTTGTACAAATAATTTTCGTTTCAAAACAGCTATACTGAAAGGTTATTTATATTTAGACAACATATATATATATATATATATATATATATATATATATATATATATATATATATATAGTATATAGTTGATTGAGCTAAAATTCCATAATTTAAATTTTACTATGCTTTTCTTTTGCTCAGATTGCTGTTGTTAAAATCTATAATATATTTTATATGTTGTTTTTAACAATATAAACCTGATACACGTAATAGACATTTGCTTTCAAAAACATGTACTTAACAAAGTGCCTACAACATACAAACTGCTTACATTAAGAACTAATTTAAAGCATTTGTAATTATAAAAAGGTTTGGCTATCCTGCCATAAACCCTCTTTTTTATTCCGACTATATCAGTTTATTTTCAATCCTCTCCATCCATACATGAGTCTAAACACAAAATTGTTCCTTTTTCGAAAATCCATTTGACTGAAGTTGCACCAAAATGTACAACTACCGGGTATTTTTGTTTCGGTCGTTAATCCTTGAATGTTTTATAAAAAACTTGTTTCAGTAAGTGACAGATTGACAAAGCTAAACGGGGATCTGCACTATGTGCCAAACTCATCCAACGCCGTTGTACCAATTTTCAATAATCGCATTCACTTTTACAAAACAACCACTTGAAAAAAAAACAATCACACAGTTATACACCTCGGAGAGTGATTGAAAATTACCTCAATTCGCATGGCATCGGCGTTTGCCAAATTGCTTCCAGGTGGCAAATCGGCGTTGATGCGTTGCGATCGATGCAACCGTTCTATTTCGTTGCGCATTTGTTCGTTTTCCTTGTGCAAATCGACACGTTCGGCTACGTCGTCAATATTTGTCAAATGGGGCTTGGAGTTGAAGTCGCGTTCGTCGGCTGTTAGCAGTGCAGGACCCCAACGTTCTTGAACACGTTCAGTTAACGTTTCTTTTTGTCTAAAAATAAAACGGGAGAAACATCTTTGAAGTGAAGCAAGTTGTTTGGGTTAAAATTATCCTACAACACATTGACCAATAAAAATCATTTATAAAATATTAACAATGGTTTAATTTATATTTAAATAAAATAACTTTTAAAGATGTTGTTTATGTTATTATCAATATAATTTTTGTAAGGCTATTAATAACGACTTTTTAGTAACACTAAACTAAGCTTTATTCAAGTGTTGTAAAATATTTACGACTTTAAATATATGATACTATAATCTATGTTATTGAACACAGTCAAAAAGCACATTAATCAAATTTTTTGATAGATACAACATTATTCCACACTATATATGGTAAAAATGAATAACTTAATCGAATTTATTGTGTACATTACATGTAATCAAATAATCAATTTTGCATTTTCAATCCACGTTTTTACTTGTTTATGGACAAAATTCAATTACTCTACTTGAAAGAAAGTTCAATTTTGCAAACATTTTTTGAACAAATTTAAAATTTTAATAAAAATTGATAACATATATTTTGTTTTTATAAACAAGCCATTGACATAATGTCGTATTAATTGTAAAGTAAATTTACAAACACACAATTCCATTTGATTGACTTACAGTTAAGTTTGTTAGACGCATGCGTTCTTGCAAATGTCAAATGCTAATATTAGCAAGTTGACACATGTCAGAATGAAATGTACATGTCCGAATTAATTTTTACATATAAGTAAAAATATATATACTTTTTAAAAAGTCTAAAATGTACTGCAAAACATTTGTATCACGATGTACAAATAGTATAATAATATTTTTTTATTCATTATTTATTTCATTTTGGTTAGTGACGTAATCTCCATTTTCATTATTACTATATATGCACAGCATATAGAAACAATCGACTCCGATAGCTTTATAAATGTAATAAACGTAGATAACGGCATCCTTGTGACGCCGCTGTTTGAAAAATTGACGCCGTTGCCTGATTTTATGTCAGAATTATCTATCGTAGCCCAACGTCTACATATAACATACGTATACTTTAAGAAACATTTTAAGTACTCTAGAAGAGGAAGCCTACTTATACGGTTGTGCATTTAGTCCCTGTTGTATTATTCTAGGTGCTAAAGTGCATTTAGTCAAGGATATGCCAAGTGGAGGTGACATTCAGAAATATCACCATCATTAAAAATTGAAACTCTTTAAAATGTACTCAAATTTCCAGCATCATTAGCATCCCGTTCATACATTATCCGTATTTGAAAATGTAAAAATCCACGTTTTAAAACATAGGCATGTAAAAGAAATTACGTACTTGTTTGCACTATCCAAAGCAACTTGCATCAAATCCATTTGCTTTTTCATCGATATTAGTTCTTGTGATTTGGCAGTTAGCAAAGTTTTCAATTTGGCAATTTCCGTTTGCAAACGTTTGCGTGTTTCCCAATCGCTAAATGACATATCCTACAGAATTGTAATTCACACAACCGCATAGTTATAACTTGCCAAAGTAAATATACAAAAAGGTATTCTATTTATATTTATTTGGTTTTTATTGATGGAATTGTTTAAAAACAACATTTTTAGCAAGGAGATATTTATCAAAGTCATGGCTTGCATTTTTTAATAATTTTTACTACATTAAATGTTTTGCGAGAAAGCTCTTTCAGCAAAGCCGAAAGGGGACCCGCATTTAGTGTCGGTGGTGGGGATCAAACTCATACCAATTTAGATTTGAGTCTAGAGCTTTACTTACTTGACCAAGTACTCATATTTCAAAAGCATTGGCTTAATTAACTCCGCCTAGTTTGGATCAGAAATGATTCAATCAAGCCAATCCCAAGCCTGGATAAAGGAGGAGGGTTTGAGCGCAAGGTTAGCAACCTGGCCTCTGTAAAATATTATACTGCTACGGAAACAATAAAAGGACGCCATTCCGATAAACAACTACAAAGAAGTGATTGCACGTATCTGGATGACAGAGTTACACAGATGACAGAGCTGAGTGAAAGCCAAAAGCAAGCTTAATCTTCGATTTGCAGAATCTTCAATGCCAACGAGACTTTGTTGTTGTTGTTTTGCTGTAATTGTTGTCTTATTGTGCCATGCTTATTTTGAAAATAAAATGGCTTTGTATAATATAATATATAATAATATTGGCTTAATTAGTACACGTAATATTCATGTGTTATACATTATGAATAAACAATAAATTACTAACTTTGTTTGATCTAACCGGTTCGTTGTAGGGCTTTTCTGGAATCATTTTTAAACATTTATTTTCATTTTCTAAATTGCGTATTTTTTCAATCAAATCATCTTTGGTTGGATAAGCGTGTGATAAATTTGCTTCAAAATTCTTTAGTTAAAAAACCCAAATAGATAAAGTTGAATAATAAGGTCAGTTGTAGAAAATTACAAAAGTTTAATATTGATTTTATTTAAAATTGTGTCACATTCTATATTTTGTATTTAAACGTCCTTTCAAATGTTATAAACATACCTTATTGTATTTCATTTTGTTTAACTGTTCTTTAAGGCTCTTACATTCCAACTCCAATTTATTAATTACATCTATTGAACAAAATATAGAAAGTTATATATAGTCAATTGATTACCACATAAAGGTATAGAAACAATTGTAAAAGGTTTTTATACGTTTAGATCATCATTCACGTAAAACAAAACTAAAGTACTTTTGTCTTGGTAAATGCCTACACAAAATTAATAACTAACACTGCAATAAAAGATCTTCTACTATACAAAAAAACACATTATAACCAATTTAAGATAATTTAATTAAATTGGTAAAGCATACATCCATGTGTACAATTCTTATTTCAAACCGTCTATTTCTTTAACATGTAATAAACAATTATTGTGTAATATTTAATCAAAACTACAAGTCCAATTCCAATATCCTTTAATAATTTATACTTTTAATTTTACTACTTTGAATGTTTTACAATATACATCTTTCAGCAGTGGACATTTTAGCGAAGCCGGACGTAGGCCCACATTTAGTGCCCATGGTGGGATTTAAACCCATATCCACTAGGCCCAAGTTGAGCGCCGGCATATATTCTAAAACTATCCTATTGAGATAATTATTATAGGGTTAAACATAAGTTTAGTTATCAATTACACTACTTTTAAACTGTTTGAATAAACAAAGTTTACCTGACTGATTGGTGGAATACTTTCTAGGATAAGATGTTGGCCGGGCATATGTTTGAACATTGACAGATTCGTCGACCGTTCCTCCAACTGGATTGGACTGCTGAATGGGAGTCAAACAAACTGGTCTGATGCTTGGCAAATGAGTAACATTCTGTTCGGCTTGATTAATAAATTCATTTCGCAGTTTGCTCAAAGCTTTAGATAGGGCCTTTATAGAACAACAAATGATCAATAGGTTAAACTTTAATTCACACAATAATTTAGCCATTTTTATCATGTTAAGAAAACAATGAAAACGTTAATAATGTGGAATTGTTTTATTAATGTGTAAAATGTACTCTTTGCTCATTTTAAAAAAGGATAAACATTAATATTCACATTATGTACATTATGGAACAAAGATTAAGCTAATCCAGTCCCAAACCTGGATAAAGGAGGATGGTGTTTGCAACAAGAAGGGCATTCGACAAAAAAAACCTCACATCAAAACAATTTATTGGCCGTAATACTTCAAATTGGTTCGATACGGAATAAAATGGAATTAAGCTGGCTAGAACCATCGACCCTTCAGAAGAGACAAAAGGTGGAAAAAAAGAAGAAGTATTGTTCTGATTGTTACACACGTTTGAATCGGAGTCAATGCTGCAATTTCTTATGCAGCCGAATAACCAATATTGTTTACCAAATGTAAACAATTAATGTTTACACATTATTTACACTTATACAATTGCAAATAAATTATTCAATTAATACCAATTTATAACCAAATAAAGAATTTGCAATACTGTATAACTTGCATTACATAACAAATCATTGATCTCAATGCTATATGCTTGTATTTTGACTATTCGTTGTTTTTTTGATTAAAAAAAGAAAAGAAACATGCATTCTCACATTATTTTGTCTATCCTTTTCAGTCAAATCCATTTTCAATTTTTCTGTAAGTCGACGTTGAATCATCGATGGCGACTTATTGGCTTCGCTTTTCCAATGTTTCAATTCACCTGTGACTTTTTCCAACTTGGCATTGGACTCAGTCAAGTCATATTGGAAACGTTCACATTGTTCATTCAGTTCGGTCAGTTTTTGTCTAATTTTTGGTATTTTGTAAAATACAAATGCATTTAAAGTACAAATCAAAAATGTGTTTAAATTTTTTAATAAATGTTTTTTTTTCAAAATGTTGATATAGATAGTACATGTGTCTTACAACTTAGGTTTGGCATGCTTATAAGGACATAAACCGCACGAATTGCAGAAAACGTTAAATCATTTTTTATGCATAACTGCAAACTGTAAAAATTTAATCATGTGGCTATTCGAACAAATGAAACGTGAATTCTACAATAATCGATCTAGTCATCTAGTATTACAGCGCTCGACTCGACTCGAATGTGAGTAGACATGGGTTCAATCTTCACTACTCGTTTGGCTTTTGTAAAATGTCCACTTGCTTAAAAGTGTTTCTTGTAAAATAATATTCATTTTTGAACCTTACAGGTCTACAAACAAAACTACCAAATTATAAAAACGAAAACATTTCAATTTTTGTAAAAACCCAAATGCATTTTTAATTTTTTTTCATTGAAGTGCCTACTCCCATCAAGTGTTTCAAATTCATCTTTTAAACATTATAACAACAACAAGAATAGTTGTTGATAAGGCCACTTCTTAATTCGTTTCGAAATTGTATTACATCCTGAATAATCCCTTTCCACTGTTTACGGTTTTCGTGGGGGCGTGCAGAGATATGCCAATCCAACGACTTAACAACTGATTCCAGGATAGAGTCCTACCCAAAATATCGTGAAGATCGTTCCAAACATTATCCATCCAAGTAGGTTTTTCACAATCTTTTGTTTTCTTCCAATCGGCATTTGGGCGAACCAGAGTTACGATATGTAATCGGGATGCATCGCGATGTTAACGGAGAAAGCATCTAAATCGGCTCAGTTGTCGTTGTCGCGACACCAATAAATAGAAGATCTTGAAATTGAAGATCATTTCAAATTTGGTTAATGTTAATCCTTTCTTTCCATTTTTTTAATACAAAGGATGTGAAATAAGTGTTGTGCCAATTGTGTTTACGATATTTTACTTTAAATTTATTAAGCTTTGTCGTTCCTATACTAGTAAAAGCCCAGGTTCCAGCTGAATACAGAAATACCGTGCAAACCAGTGAAAAAACATATTCACCTTGGTGTTTGGATCGATGTATTTTTATTACCCACAACACATTTGCTTTTGACAAACATTATAAAATCTTGCAGTAACACCAACCAATAAACCAACCTATAACTATCCTCCATCTTTGTTTTGTCATTTTCTGTTTGCGTTTGCAGTTGGTCGAAATTCATTTGCCACTTGCCCAATTCGTTTTTCAAATGTTTCACATAGTTGACCTGTTGGTCAATAATTTTGTTTTGTTCGGTCAATGCTTCTTCCAGTTCACCAATTTGTTTGGCCATTTGGGCAATTTGAAGTGTCGAATCAGTGGCATTCAGTTCGGACAAATTGACCGATTTGGACACGTGAGCCAACGAGTCTTCCAGTTTATTGTGCAACTAATGTGTCATAATAAATGATCGGTATAAATAAGTTGGGTAATAGTTGTAGTGTTTTGTCTTTATTACAACAATAAAAATGTATTCAACTAGATATTGGGTTAACAAGATTATTGATACTACTGTATTTTTAATTTTAAAGTTTGGATAAATAAATCGTGCCTATTTATGATACAATAATTTTTAAAATGTTGAGATTACAAATATTAAAAAACATAATACCATATGTTAACAATTTAATAAAATTTTAATTAAAAATAGGTTTTAATATTGAATAACCCAGAATTTGGCTATCGCATATATTTTATTAAAACGAACTAGCAAAAGAAAATATTTATCCATAGCTTGAAATGATTTATAAAACATTTATTTAACGAAAATTTTAAATGTACCATTTAATTAATAAAATGAAACCAGTCAAACGCTGTAAGTAACATTGTGCAAAAATTGGAGATAATACTTTAAACAAAAAGTTTTAAGTGCTAAAGAATTTGATAATTAAAAGTACTTTCCCCCCTCTATTACATATTGCTTAATAAATACGCTACATTTGTAAAACCTACAAAAAGTATTATTCATAATTGTGTTTCTATATATCTACTGTCATTGCTTTGAACGTTTATAACATTGACAACAATAAACGCTCATTATATTCCGCCCGTTTAATATAATCATAAGCAAAATAAAAACAGGATTTCATTCATCTGCATAGTCATCCCCATCTACTACCTTTGACTGTAAATTCACAATCTCATTGCAGTGCCTCGTATTGAGTTCGTCGTTTGTTTCATAGGCCTGTTTTAACAAATCATTTAACCGAATCAAACTTTCTTCTTTGCCAACCAAACGACGTTTGAGCAGATCCACGTTGGCTTTGAGCGCGGCGTTTGTAGATTGCATCTCGGCTATTTGTTGAGTTTGATCTGGATGTTTCGATATTTTCGCATCGTTGACGTTCTGATAAATGACTGCGTTCAATTTGCGATCTTGCAAACGGGCCAAATTAATCAATTCTATTATGCGCTACGATGCATTTTATAATAGTGAAAAATAAAACAACGGTTTGACAGGTGCGGTTAGAGTTAAAATGTCTAATTTTTATTGTATAAAATATATTACTTATAAGTAGGCTAAAAATATTAACTTTTTTATAACGTTTGGGAAAATGTGACTTTGTGAATAGTTAAAATTTTGATAAAGGTTTTACAATAATTAGAAAATTGTTTTACATTTTATGCAAAGTACCAATTTTAAAATTGTCTAAAAATACTACATTTTTAAAAATATTGAAGGTTTACAATATTATTTAAAATTTCTATCAAAAATTATTTTGTTTGTTAATGACCAATATGCTTCATTTTAATAAAATGTTGCAAATAAAAAAAGGAAAATACTTCAATCAGTCATGAAAATCATATTAATGGACAATGAGTATTTTCTTGTAAGGGTATATATATATATATATATATATATATATATATATATATATATATAGAGAGAGAGAGAGAGAGAGAGAGAATTGTAACTATTACACTCTTAAATCCTTAAACCATAAAATAATTGATTTAATCTTTTTAATTTATTGCTTTTTTTCTACCTCAATATAAATTATCAAGGTTAAATTAAAATCAGTATTTAAGTTTGCAGTAATAATTTTTACTTGTTTTACATTCATCAATACAGACTGAAAATAAATTGACAATTATACAATTTTGAATACAAACACATGTACAGAAAAATTTTTCAACATTCTTACTTTCCTCAACTCCTCATTTTCCGCTTTCCGCTGATGTACAACCACACCGTATTGGTTTATACTGTTAGTTGCTTGATTCAATTGTTCTTCAACAGGCAAATTGCTATCGGGAATGTTGTTGACTGGATTGATCAAATCAATTGTAATGTTTGATTCACCACACGACAAAATATTGTCCAGAGTATCTTGAGCACATTGGACTTGTTTTGTTGTTTCGTGATGCATAGTCTGTGCAAAGGCCATTAAAATTGTACATTATTTTTTTCTTATTATTATTTATTCATTTTTACTACTCTAAATGTTTTACAGAAAACAATTTTCAGCAGTGGACATTTTAGCAAAGCCAAACGTGAGCCCGCCTTTAGTACCGGTGGTAACGATCAAACCCACCCTACGCAGGTTCACGTCGAGCGTTGTACCGCTAGACTAAACTCATTGTATTGTGCAGAGACACAAAAAATTGCGATTTAAAAAAAAAAGAATTGGAAAGAAATTTAGTTATTTATTAAACGTTTTCCTTAACTGTGTTACCAAAACACGTATTTGTAATTTGATTTTGCAATTATTGTATAACTTTAATATTTATTGGTCTCTATTTTTTCTTGCTACCTTTATAGTATATTTTAAATTTTATTTTATGATGCAGAATGTACTTTTACTGAAGTATTTTAGTTAATTAAAATAATACATTATTATTATTATTATTATTATTATT
This sequence comes from Cardicola forsteri, assembly GCA_025895645.1. NCBI lineage: Eukaryota > Metazoa > Platyhelminthes > Trematoda > Strigeidida > Aporocotylidae > Cardicola > Cardicola forsteri. The sequence continues at coordinate 474,604 of JAKXYG010000590.1, read as the reverse complement.
GTTTCACTAATAAATGAAATACAATTAAGACAAAAGCGTTTATAAACAATTAAAATAACATTTCATTTACCACTAGTTCGCTACGATTTACTAAATCGATGTTCATTATTTAAAAGATTACCGAAATTATTAATAGTATAATTTTTTTTTGAAAAATATTCAGTAAAAGGCACAAGAAGGTTTAATTAAATTGTTCATATTTGTATATTACTAGCATAATACTTTACTTTCTACAGCTATCAAAAAAACAAAGTCCAAATTTAGTTCTATATAAACGATCGCATTTTATAATTGATACGCATGTATTTGCTGCATAATGATAGGCATATTTTAAACAAACGTAAAACCAAACATTACAAAACAGTGACTGATTGTGATTTAAATATAAAAAAGATGTAAAACAAGAAAATTAAAATATTTTTAAGTACCAAACTCGTTAAATATTAATTTATTGAACAAATGTTTCCAATTATTGATATTTACTATTATTATTAGGTTAAATGCGCGAATAAAAATAGATTGAACATTATTTAAACACAAAAATGTTTACACCATTATCGTAGGAAATGTTCATTAAAGTCACAACCATCACACTTAGATCCAAAATGCCCCATTAAATGCATTTAAAAAATTTTTTTACTACTTGGAATGTTTTACTGGAAACATTTTTCAGCAGTTGACACTTTAGTGAAACCGAACGTAGGCTCGTATTTATTGCCGGTAATGGGATTTAAACCCATGCCCACCCAGGTCTAAATTGAGCTCCGTACCGCTAGACCAGTCCGGTACTATTTTCATCCCTATAAAAAAGAAACCATTTGATGTATATTCGTACTTCACATGCTTTGGGTATTTCGCACGTTTCATTAATGTCAAACTCGTGTTGTTCCCATTCAATTTCTTTCTGGTCCAGTTCGCTAAGCAAACGGGCGTTTTCTATCTCGGTGGCATTCAGTTGACTTTCTTGATTTTGAAGCACCGTTTCTAAATGCTCCAATTGTTCTTTCAGCCATTCGTTCTGTATATAAAAACAACAACACGTGCCAATTTTTATATAAAGATGGAAAAAGGGTTAAAAATGAAATATCTAAAAACAAATTTGTTTTTACTTGACAAAAGGGTAATAACATCAACAAAAATTTCTTAGTATTGCAAATGTACAACTCATTCGTGGTATTCGAATTTTCTTTAAGAAAAAATTTTTGAGTTTGGATTTTGCTTAAATACATGACATAAATTTATAAATGTGTGGTAAATTGTAATAGAATTCGTTTATAATTAAATAAATCTCAATTAATTCAAAATACTAAACAGATATTTTTAAGGCGCTAACCTGACACCACATAGGGCGTTGGTTTAAGTTCATGTGTGTGTGTGTGTAAAACTTGAAAAGTATGTGTTGCTAATGATGCCAAATAAAGATGAAACAGATGTACAGTGCTCCTGGTTGACTTAAACACCTAGTGAAATTATTATTCAAGTGAATCTGACAATTCTAATATAACAATCCTAAAACAAATAATCCCTTAAAAAACCCATTGATAGATATCTCATTCGTTTTGCCCATTTCGGACCTCGTTATCCTATTGCCTATATTAATAGGTCAATAAAAATGGTAGTCATTTTTATGTAGTATAACTATAAGCCGTATAGCAAGTATAATTATATTAGAAAAATATCAACAATCTCAAATCAATATTTAAAATTAATTGGGAGTATAAAAACCAATAAGTCACATATCCAATTGTCATCACTAAACGAAAGTGCTTATTTAGAACCGTTCTAAATGTCCACTTGTTAAAAAAATCGATAAAGTATTCCATCCAATCACCTGTCGCCTTAACGCCGATTCATTAACCTTAATCGAAGCCAGTCGATTTTGCCAATCGGTCAATTTGTTTTCCAATTTCTTGTTCAAATTGCGTTGAACGCCCGACTGCCGACGATAGGTGGCGTTGAATTGTTCGAACAAGTCGGAAATTTCCACATTGAGTTCGTTGTGTTCGACCATCCGCCCAATTGCCGATTCGGCTCCAATTTGTTGCGCCCAAGCTTCATCCAACTTGGCTTGCAGTCGCAGTCGTTCCTTGGTTGCTTGGGCTCGCAAATGGACCATTTTTTCGAATTGGGCCAGCGAAACGCTACCGGCCAAACGTTGTCTCAATATCTACAAGGACATTTTGAGTACAATTGAGTGATAAAATGCTAGTTAGTGATTAATTTTGTTTGAAGACAATTCTCAATCACATAGTAATAAAAGAGGGGTACTAATGGGTTCCTTATACTCCCAAAAAATTGGAATTATTATAATCCTGAAGATTTCAGTAGTACTTGTAAAATTTCACATTTTAATAATAGAAATATTTTTACTTTTAACATTCATGTAGTTTATCATCGATTAAATGTAACTAACCACCGAGACTAATACAACAGGAACCACGTAAACAGTCCAATAACTGGGCCTCTGTTTTAACAGATGAATTCAAATATGCATTCAGGATATTTTAAACGTATTTTAAATTTTATGTATATTATAAGCAACTGTTAGACAGGAAAGATAACCTTGACAAAAAATGAGGGGTTTTGTCAATTATTGGAATAACCACTTGAAGTTAATATTAACACTTTCACTTGTCCCTCTCTTTATGACACTAGATGAATATTATATTTTTGTCTTGTGAATTTTATTTACCTGCGGATTTAAAATACTTTATGACTTGGTTCTGTTAGAATAATTATGTTATATCTCAATTAAACAAGCGTTAGTCATACTTTAGTTGCTTTCCTATAATTGCATTTAAAATATAAACAATTTTAACAATAGATATCGGTCTGTAATAATTTTTTAACTAGCACTGGTGTTAATCATTATACAACGTTTGCTAACTTGTTTAAAACCTATTAAGTGTTTACACTTAAAGATAAAGGTATTACACAACAAATGTGCTTTAATAAAATAATTAATTTATGTAAAAACGTTGCAAGTTAAGTCAATAACAACTTTTCTAAGTAAGTATGCCTAGCTGTGGTCTAGTGGTACAGTGCTAGACTCAAACCTGGATGGGAACGAATTTGAGTGCCACCGCCGGCACGAAATGCGGACGGCTCTGCCAAGTGTCCACTTACTAAACAATGTTTATAATCAAACATTCAATCAATGGTTTTGTTTAAATAGTTAATTTTTAAATCAATTTATTCAACTAGCGTCAACGTACCCCGTTTGTTTCGCTAAAGCGTTTCTCTTTTTCGTGTGCCAAATTACGTATTTTAACCATTTCTTGTTCTTTCTGACCCAATTTTCTTTCCAACTTTAACATGCTATTTTCCAACCGCGATGCACGTACTTGAACAGTAGCCAAGCGTTTTAGAGCGCTCGATTCGGATATCTAAATCCAAAAACATCAATACACAAACCCAGCAATCTTTATAAATATACATATTTGTATAAATTATTATTTAATTGTTTATTTATTTATACATTTCAAAACCTTTTCTCTCTGAAAAGCATGGGGCAACAAGATTGTTCCATACGATTGTTCATTAAAGTTTTGGCTTTGAACATCGTGTATATCGAATAGTAAAATTCTATTCGGATGTTGTCGAGCCCCATCGTTGAAATCATGCTGCTTTTACTTGTTTGCCACTTTATTTTCTATTTCTGTCTACGTTAATACAATAACGGATGCTAATAATTTTGAGGATTTGAGTAATGCATATCAAGTTTCACTTTCCAATGATGTGATATTCCTTGACTAGATGCCAACAGTTCGGTGAATAGGTGCTATCATACTACTAAAATGCCTAAAAGTTATCTCAAAGTAATTACTTAACGTATGTAACCGGTTAGGTGTTGGTGAATCCGTCAACCAGCATCAATCCTAAAAAAGATCGCCTAGTAAATTCCTGTAAACACTAGCGTCGTCGCATGGAAGTGGTTTTCTAGCCAAAACACTTCATTTATCCCTCCAAGTTCAGTTTGCACCCTTTAACCTTTTCGTATAGGAATTCGAAAAGCTATTCAAACTTGGAATTGATGAAGAGGTGGCTCTGCCACCAACTTATGTTATGTCGTTATGTTATGCTATTCGCTATTTCCATTCATTTAGAACTTGAATATAATGGTCACATTAGGCATTAAACCAATAAACTATAATGTACATTCTAGTTGTTGTTTTCATAATAGACATTTACATTAATCCAAAAACGTGGGTACGAAATTCATCTCTTGTTTATAAAAAATTTAAAATCTATCTACTCGTAGGCGTTTGTGTCACATCGTCACCATACCTAAATTCTCAACATCAGAGATAAACTTAGCCCAAAGTAGTCGTAATTGCCAAAATCCTCTAAAACATCAACTTTCACAACGTGCACTTAGTAAACGACACTTGAGGTCTGCTAACTTTAAATGTTAATTACATCCCGTATTAAACCCATCCAATGATTTTTGAAGGGTAAGTAATCAAACGCCAAATTAAGTAATTCATTAGGACGGTGGAGGGAGGCTTAGCACAAATAAAACAGCTGATATTGCGCTTTACATTGTCTGTCCAAATTATTCATTTATCAACTAGTCTTATCTTCTATCTGGTATGAGTTGGGTTTCCGTGGCTATTCTGACTGGATGACTAGGCAGTCTACGTTAAGCATGGCCAATCCATTTTCGACCTCTTTCTCTCATTGCTTTGACGGTGTTATTAGGATGACACCGATTTACGATCAATAAACGACTCATCCGACGAATCATAATAAAGTCGGGTTGTGTGACAGGCCGTCAATGGACTGGATAACAACCCATTCCTATATACATGTTATGTGTAATTAAGAATATTTGATTCTGATCTAAATCTTGTATTGTGTTCTTGTTTTAACCCCTGGGTCTAGTGAGCCAGCAGAGTCAAAGTATTCAGATAATAAGTAGTTCACTTGAACGCTAATCCGCCTAACACCCAGGCATAACAGATATATAAACAAATGATATGAAGTGCGCTACATATAATCAAAATGATTCAAATTCCAAGTATAATAAATGTGTATGCTCCCACATACCTGAATTCTGGTCAACATTCGATGAGCTCGCGTCAGAGCAACGTTCGCATTTTCCTTCAATTCTAAATCGGCAATGTGATCCCTCAGTGCGTCCAATTCCAACGACTTTTCGGCAACTTGATCTTCAATATTTTGAGTTTGTGCTACCGATATATTGGCAATTTCTTTTAGCTGCTCATTTTCTTGACGCAATTTCAAATTTTGTTCTTCTAATTCGGTACATTTGTCCTCCAATTGTTTGTAAAGATGTTTGGAAACAGCATCTAAAATGTACATTTTAGTGTATTAATTGAATGACTAACGCGGTCATTTTATTCCAGTTGTAAATTAACAGAAATAGGTGGAGTAAAATATTGCATCCACTAATAAATTTTTGTTGTGTAAGTTATAAAAGATTTACACTTGTACATAGCATTACTTAATATCGATTTCTTATAAAACCAATCAATCTTTGTGTTTAATACGTTTTTTCAATAAGGTACTTTTAATTAAATCAAATTAATTAAACGTTCGTGACAGAATAACTTCATTATTATTTCCAAGTTCGCATATCATCCCAAATATATATGCGAAGAGGTTGTCGGATGCGTTTTAAACTGGGGGGGGGGTAAATAATTTTCTTTCAAGAGAAAACAGCTTCCTTACGACAACACCAGTGTTTAAAGGAATTGACGATGCGATCTATTTCTGCTGTTATTAGTCTAGGTAGCTATGGGCATATAGTCCACAATGCATCACGTCGAGGAGGATTATCACTTTTTAATTAAAAATGATTTATTACTAGTTGTATGTACGTTGTAACCTTAGAACAAATATATACACCGTTATTCGCAATTTGCTTTAAACATTTAAATGTTCAAATTATTGCAAGATATTTTAACTGTAATATTGCAAGTCTCATCACTATCGACTGGTGATAACGTTATTAAAATTCGAATTAAAAATTGCAATCGCAAGTCGAACGTTTGAAATAGGAAAAACGTAGTAGTGATAACTCAAACTTTTAAAATGTAACATTCAAAATTAAAATCCAAACACTGTTTTCTATCAGGACTTAAACTAAACAACCATATTATAATTGTTCCAAAATGTTACTAAAAGTATACTTGAAATCGTAATAATATATCAAGTTAAGTTGCTTAAAACTCTGTATTTTTAACATGATTAAACCTAGACGTTGTTTTTCTTTTTGGCATGGATAACCTAACAATAATATAAACTTTAAAAATAATATTATAATTCTTAAACCGTACTATATGGGCTATTAAACCTGGCAGCATGCAAGGACCTATATAGTAAAGTCCTAGTGAAAGGGTTCTCTCACTTGCTAAACCAGTAGTAACATAGCAGCATTTGAGGACACTGGGCAATTAGAATTAATTAGATTCACTATACAATGCTCTTGGTTGACTTGAAAACCTAGTAAAATTATTATTGAAGTGAATCTGACAATACTAATATAATATTTCTAAAAACAAATAATCCCTTAAAAATCCATTGCTAATTTTTTAAATTATTTGAATAGATCAACTACAGCTGTGATGCTAATTATTCTAAACAAATATATAAAACAAAAGCAATAATAATAATAATAAACAATAATAATAGGTGTTATTATTACTACCATTAAAAATGTGCCTTTATAATACTGATATATCATTTAATCAACCTGTAATATAATAGAAATGAATTAAATGTTACATCTAACATTAAATGCTGACAATCATCTCATTATAATAAATGTCCACTTGCCGAGAAAAATGTTTAATATAAAAATTTAAGCAACAGACTTAAAAGCCAACAATGCATTTTGTTATTATCACGTACTGGTCAATTCTTGTCTCAATTGCTGTTCCGTTTGATGCAACTCCATCGATGATTTGGTCGCGTTGGCCATCATCAATTCTAACTCCCTGTTTCGTACTTCCAACTGCTTGTTCGTGCTGGCGACCGATTGGAGCACGGCCTGAGCGTGATTGGCGCGCTCGCGTTCGTGCAATTCCTTCATTTCGACCAAAATCAGTCGCTTGGCTAAATGATCGTTCGAAATCGACGAAAGTGGCACATCGGTCTGCGTGTGAATACACACAAACACACAATTAACGAGGTTAAATACATTTAACATTTTATTTTTTATACTCAATAAAAATATTTTATGTACACTGTGCTCTATGACAGTTGCTATTACTATAATAATAATTATTATTATTAATAGCTTATATACTTCAGAAGTACAATTATAAAATACACAATTATCAGTGCCTTTAGTCAAACACACACACACACATATATATATATATATATATAGTACGTTTACCGCCCAAAAAACCAACAAGAACGGTTTTCGAATAGGCAATTAATAATGGCCAAATAAAAGTTGGTAGACCACAGAAAACGTGGAGCAGAACCATTTGGAAAAATCTAATTAAAATGTTGACAAATTGTTCAAAAACATGGAATCATTTTATCATCCCAAGTTCCTTTTAAATTATGAAAATTTGTTGTTGCTTTGGCTGTTATTGTTATCTTGTTGCCTCATGCTTTTTTAAAGCAAAAGGGTTTAATAATCATAATCATAAGTTTCATTAGCCAATTAGCCAACTTACGCCTTCCAAATTTGCCAAATTAACCGAATTTTCCAACAATGAACGCCGTTCTTTTTCAATAATCAATTGGTCTTTTAACGATTCGTATTCCTTTTGCAAATTTTCTAAACGGCTTTGAATTTCTTGCAATGCTGCTTCGTTTTGAATCGACTGGGATTCGCGCATCAACGCGTCTTTGTGTTTCGATGCCAACATTTCGTAGTCGGCCTTGAGCAAATCGAAACAGTCGGCCGAAACACACTGATCCAAATGTTTCTGCACCTTCTCCAATTGAAAGGTGCACATTTCTTTGGTCCGAGCGTAGTAGGCCAAACGCGAAGTCGTGCACGACTCCAATTGTATCAATTCGCTCTTCAAAGTAACATTTTCCTATACAAAATATTAAGAACAACAACAACAAAGTTAGTCGTAAAGCCAATTCTTCATTAACAAAGCCACAAAATATCATTTATAACAGTCTTATTTGGTACAATTTTACGTTGTACAACAAAATTAAACTAAATAATTGCAAATGTATTGTTTGGGAAAAAGTTTTTGTTAGTTGGCTAGTACAAAACAAGATAAGAGTAAAAATATATGAACTCCCTCAAACAGCAAAAAACATTAAAACGTATTATATGTAAATACAAGTTTAAAAACCTCAATTAAATTAATATAGGCTTGATTAAATAATGTGCCGGGATGGTCTCGACTCAAACCTGAGTGGACATGGGTTCGATCCCTACCACCGGGACCAAATGTGAGCCCACATTCGGCTTGGCTAAATTGTCCACTGCTGAACAATGTTTCCTGTAAAACATGTAAAGTACTAAAATCAAAGTAAGATAAAAAAATAAAGTAAATAAAATGAAATCTACCTATAAGAATTATTTATATTTTGGTGTTGAGTAGTATCTGTCCTGGATTGCTTATGTCAATGGTGAAAATAACGCAATTACAATTTAGTAAAACGTTCTTTTTTATAAAAATCAAAAATACAAAAATATTTCTTTGCCAAGCGTCTATATACCTTTTGCAGCGCCTGTTCTCTTTCTTGAGCCATAGCATAGCGTCTAACCAAGTTCGCTTCATTTACGCGAAGTAGAGTAATTTGACGCGATAAGTCAGCGAGTTTACTTGACATGGCCGTTTCTTTGTCGTCTGGACTGGAAGCAGACAACAACGATTGCAATTGCTCCAATTCCGCTTTGTAAACCTCCATTTCGGCATTTCGCGCTTCCACCTTTTCCAAACGTTCTTTTATTTTATTGTTGCTTTCTAGCCATGACTTTAATTTAAAAACAAGCAATACAATCAATGCAATTAAAAACTAATATTATTTTGTGTTACAAACTTCATATTTTAATAATAAGTCAATGAACATTTATAAAAAGATAGGGTCGATTATATTAATTTTTATCCATTTATTTATGTTTGTTGCAGCTTGAATATTTTACATGGCATATTTTTCAGCAAGTGGATATTTAGCGAAACTGAATGGGGGTTTACATTTTAGTGCCGGTGGTGATACCTGAACCTATGCGCACAAACATTCAAGTGCAGCTGTGTACCACTAGACTATCCAGGTTCTTTAGTTAATTCTTCAGCAGTTGGAACTGTTCTAAAATTTCAAATGTATTGCTCAGATGTTTAACGATAAACATTTTTTGCATCGAGTAGACAGTTTGGCGTAGCTAAACAAGAGATTAGCATTTAGTACTGATGGAGGGATTCAAAATCATGTTAGCCCAAATATAAGTCTATTGTTTTAGCCTTATACACCGCCCCAATGCAATTATGTTTGTATGCATAATATTAAGTCTAATGCATATATAGAGAGATTGTTAAATATTTTAAAAGAAAAGAAAAATACAGTATCTCATAAAATCAGTTGTTAAACATATTCATTATTATTAGAGGTTCGCGAATTTGGAACTAATGTAAAGGACGTGACTCTGTAAGCAAATAAATTACTTCTATTATTGTTGTTAATATTATTATTATTATTATTATTATTATTATTATTAATTTACAAAAGATGAACCAATAATAATATAATAATAATAATAATAATATGTAAAGATATATAATTGGTACATAATGTAATTATAATCAAACACTCTCGCACAAACTCCAACTTACTTGTCTTTCTGATTGAAAGTCACGATACAATAAACCTTGTTTATGTCGACATATGGCAAAGTTTTGTCTGCAATGCTCCAGGTCAAAATCAAGTTCAGATAGTTGTTTGTTTTTCACATCCAACTCTTTCATTACACAAATTAAATGCTCTTCCAAAGCCAAAATTGTTTTAGATCCGTCGGCATCAAGATCTACAGGCAACAAAGTGTTTGACGCAGTATCGTAATATGAATCATTTCTCGTAGATTGAGCTCCACCGTATTTCATATGACTAAGAGCTTCACTTAATTGAGCTTCAAATGTAGCATTATTGGTTCTTGTGTCATGCAAATGAGAACGAAGTTCATTATTTGCTCCCTTTTGAAAAAATTAAAATATTTACAATTTGCAAGATCATTGTAGTGTCTCAAATGTAAGCAATACGGTTTTGTATACAAAATATTTTTAACATTATCTTGCCACAAAGTTGAAAGTGTAAACAGTTTGATAAATCACTTTTTAGTAAATAAACAAAGTAATTGTTATTATAACAATTTTTAAACACATCGTATGTTTAGCTTGCAAACAAATAATTTACTAATTATTTTTTACTACTTTAAATGTTTTACGAGAAACATTTTTTAGCAGTGAACATTTCAGCAAAGCCGAACGTTGACTATCATTTAGTGTCAGTAGTAGAGATCGAACCTATGACCACCCAAGTTCAATTCGAGCGTTCTACCGCTAGACTAAACAAATTTTATGTTTTCAGTAGTAATGTTTTAACTAGCATGTGACACTATTTAAGAATAAACTAAAAACATTTTAAATACATCTAAATTGTCAAACAAAATCCAGGAACATAAAAATATTGAGCAACCAACACAAAACCAACCTCCAAATAATCGATTCTTGCTTTCAAAAACTTTCCAGTATCCACGTCTACAGTCATATTGCGCGCATCTAAAGCAGCTAACAATTTATTTAATGAAGGACATTCCAATGTAACAATTGTTTTTTTAATTGTTTTATCGGGTTTGACATTTAATTGAGCAATTTTTTTACCTTCTATTTCATCAATTGGCAAATAAACTGTCGTTTTTATTTTATTTTGAATTTCTTTCAACCCCGATTCTAGCAATATGTTGGCTTCAATTAACTGTTCAACTTTCGTGTCTTTTTCTGCGTTACTTTTTCGTTCCATTTCCGCTTCCCTAATAGCATGGCTTAAGTCGGCGTCTAAAAGTTTGAACTAAAAAATCGGTATAACGTGTTGTTGAATCAGTTTGTTTTAAAACCAAAAATAAATTTAAATTTAAACAAATGTCAACATACCCGCGCTTGATAAACTTCAGGCAATTTAAACATATCTCTATCATTTTGTTTTAAGTTATTTATTTCGTTCAAATTTAATTTTCCTAATGACACTTCTTCACTTCCATCTGTACATTATATATATATATATATATATATATATATAATCAATTAAAAATAATTCTGCAACAAAATGGTATATACATAATGTAAAATGTTTTACAATAAAATTAACATTTAGAATAATGATGCTGTTAACAAAATAGCAAAAAAATGCCATACCCCAGAATATTTGCATCTCTTGCTAATTAACTAAATGCTCACTAAACTTTACCTTATAATTATAATATTTTGATAGTACAATATAAATAAATCAATATCACTGCACATTTTATTATACTAAAACTGCTAACACTTTAAAAAATTCTTTGAAGTGCATAAAGTTAAACATCAAAATGCTTTCAATCTACTTACAAATGTTTAAAAATAAATTACACTTACCACCGTCCCAATGACTCAATAAAAATGCATCAATGTGTTGTTCGTTTGATCCTAATTTTTGACCCATTTTACGAGCAAAATGTCTCAATCTTCGTTTCATTTGCAAACGATCATCTTCAAGCTTCTCAATCTAAAAACAATTTAACAATTATATCTTTATATATATATATATATATATATATATAAATTATGTTTAAACAAAAATTATTTTATACAAAACTGCTTGCGTTAAATTTTACTAAAAAACAAAACAATAATAAGTTTATTCTTCTTAATTAAATAAAGTAAAATTTTAAAATAGTAAAAAAAACAATTTGTATTGCGTATCTGTTGTTAATAAAATTTAATAATTTTACTAACCTCTTTCTGTAAAACAACATTTAGTGCACGCTCTCCTTCCTCCTTAATTATTTTTGTTCGACGATAACCATCAAGATCAATAACTTCATCTAATTTAATGCCAAGTTTAGTTCTCAAATGTTCATTTTCTAATTTTACTTCGTTAACCTCTGACTCTGATTGACTCGCTTTTCTACAAACTTCCTCCAATTGTCGATCTTTATAATCTAATTTCAATTGCAATTGTCTAAGTTCACACACAGCTTCAGCTAAACCATATTCATTATCTTCATATCGTTTTATTTGTTTTTCTAAAATATTTATTTCATTAGCTTGAATTTGTGATGACTCTTCGGCCTATACATCAAAATAGTATAACAACAATTATCTAATTTAACAAAAATCTACTAACATAATAATAAGTATTATAAATATTAAACTAATAAAATATAGGTAAACCATAAACTGAAAGATAATATCTTTTATACATAATAAATATATAAATTTTACTAAATTACTCACAATTTTAACACGTTCGTTTAAACTATTAATTGTTAGTTCTTGTTCTTTAATACAATTTTTAAGCATTGTTAATCGTTCTGATTTTTGGTCCATTGTTCCGCATTCAGAATCTTCTACTAGCTTATTTAGCTGATTTATTAAAACAGAACTCTTTTCTACTTTAGAGGTTGCATCTGCAAGCTCAGCTTTTAGTGCATTAATCTAAAAAAATATGCAATTTATATAAAAATAACTAAAACAAAAAGTATTTATTAAAATTATTTTTTGATAAGTAAAATGTTTCAATGATTTATAATTGGTTAATTTTGTAGATAAAATGTCTAACTTACATATTCGTTTTGCATCTTGATAGTGTTTGTCAATGTTTTCATATTAACTTTATCAGAATCAGTTTTAAGCGATTGCACTTCAATTTTTAATTGTTTGAGATATTCATTTAAACGTACAATTTCCAAATCTTTGTTCGCTAAAATCTTATAAAATATAAAATAAAAAAGATTACTTCTTTCCACTCTTCAATTTTTTCCTCAACTGCATTTACAATTACATCAGTTGAATCTTCATTATTTTCCGATTCTCCTTGCAAACATTGTAGTTTTTGACGTAACATATTACATTCTTTTGTTTTCTCTGCACAAATTTTGTCAGTTTGTACAAGAGCATCTTTTATTTTTGAATATTCATCTGTTGCTTGATCTATTTCACTGCTAGCTTGTTTCAAGCTATTTTCCAGTCGTTTAATATTATTCATTAATTCTTCTTTTTCATCTTCTAATACCTAAACAATACGTTACATAAACTATATTTTTACGTCAATTTCTGCATTTTGGACTCTTATTTTTGAGCGCAAATTTCCTATCTCCTTTCGAAAATTAGATTCATCACTAAATTTATTTAAAAAGTTTGGTTTTTCTTCAAACTGCTGCTGAAAAAAATAACACCGTTCGGATAGTTGTTTATTTTCATCTTGTAGAGCTTCAACTTTATGATCTAGTTCACTTTTTTCACTAATTAACAATTCTTTTTCGTGCATTAATTTATCATTATTTATTTTTAATGATTCGCTTTTAGATTCCAGTTTTTTAACTTCAAATTCTAAATTTCTTTTATCATCTATACTAGAATGACTAAATCCAGCAGCAGTTAAAGATTTTTGAAAGTATGCATTTTCACTTTCTAATTCTTTAACGTGATCCTTAATACTTCGTAACTCAGAATTTTTAGCTAATATAGAATCATTTAACACATTTATCTCTTCATTTTTTATTTGTAAAAATTCTTGACTCAAACAAAATATGTGTTTGATATGTTCTAAATCATTTATATTATGTGCATCTACCTAGTAAATAGACAAATAATAATATAAACATACATTAATTAATAATTTAATGTAAGAGTCAATCGTATTAATATCAATTTTATCTTCACTTATTTCTAATAATGTTTTCCACTGATTGTCGCTCATCCTCAAAGTGCTAATTAGATGCAGTTTATATGTACATTGGTAACCAGTTTAAAAAGATACGTTAATACAAAGTGACATAATGATGTTCCTTGTTAAAATATAATAATTTTAAACTACTTTTATTTAAACCAAATAAATAAAAACTGTAATTATTAAAACTCATTTTTTAATTTATTTTAATTTTAATACATAAAATAAATGCTTAAATATGTATTAAATTAAATACTAATTTTTAAATTTAATAAATTTAATTACTACATTTTATGTTTATTTTATTAAATTTTAAATTAAATTGCAATTTTTACAATTATTAATTTTAAAATGGATGTCAGTGTATTTCGAAGTAGCTGAAAGCTACTTCTACTGAAGTATCCAAGCCAATGACCATAAATAATAAAAATAATAATAATAAATTTAAGAAGCAAAACTCTTTTTGATACTTGTTATTTGGAAAAACAAAAAATAACAAATTAATTTATAAAAAATTATAAAAAATTTAAAATTTAAAATGAAAAGTAAATTCTTCTACTGAACTCGTGCATAAACCTTTAATCCCTGCAATCCAGAATGAGGGTATCAATTGCAAAAATTTGTAATGCCAAATAAATAAAAACTTAGATTTGTGTTCACGCAAAAAATGTAAATTGCATATTATTATTTCTATTATTATTATTATTATTATTATTATTATTAGTAGTAGTAGTAGTAGTAGTAGTAGTAGTAGTAGTAGTAGTAGTAGTAGTAGTAGTAATAGTAGTAGTAGTAGTAATAGTAGTAGTAGTAGTAGTACAATCCTTCTGTTCTATACAGCATGGAGGCAATACAATAACAAGAACAGCAATAATAATAATTACAACAGCACCCATAACTTGATAAGAGCGTAGACAACAAATTGATAATATCTAAAAAGTTTACAAATTGTTATATTATTATGGTATTATAGTATTCGACAATAATAATAATAAATTTAAAGCGTGTAAATTTTGAAGCAAAATCTAATAATTTAAAATTTAGTTTTAACGTCTACAATATTTTTTAGTTTGCAACATAAATTAATAATTTAATATTTATTATTATAATACGGATAATGTCATTCACTTAGTTATTTTTATCTTTTAGACTTTTTAATATAAAATGTTTGTAAAATATTTTAACAAATGTTTTTGTTAACAAGCTCAAAATTTGTATTTATATAGTTTCTATTTGTCGCTTTTACATTAAAATTTTAAATTTTAAATTTTTTGTTTCTACGTATAGTATACTCCAATCTTGATCAGGTTCTCATGTCCAGACATAGCATTTTCCTTCCTAGAGTCATGATCCAAAATGTAAAAAGATAATCCTTTCCTTAAGATTTCTAAAAACCTTCCTTTTTCGGAAAGGAAAAGTTCAAAACCTAGTCTTACCCAAAGCATAATTTTGAAAAAAATTGCATTTGTTAGTCTCTCCCCTCTCAAACTACCCACAGTGCAATATGCACCTACAAATCATAAAAAAAAATTTTTTTAACATCTCGAAGTCACTCCAAGCCTCTCCACATTCCCTTTAGATAAAACTCTTCCTTAATCGATCAGATTTCTTATTAATGACCATCATATATATTAATGCAAATAGTCTACCCAATAAGCTTTTAGATCTTAAAGTTTTATTAAATGCTAAAAAACCCATGTTGCTGCAATCATTAAAACGTAGGTTGTACTTGATTAACTAAGTAGTGAATTAAGTACTGAGGGTTATAACATCTACAGATATTATTCTGAGCGTGGGCGCTGCGGTGGTTATATTTTTTATTAGATACAATCTTATTTTTTTGGAGATTCCCTTTAATGGTTCTACACTTAACTCCGATATCCTTCTTATTAATATCTCATTATCTTGTGTTTTATACTTACTCCTCTGTCGAGTTTATAAACCACCCTCTTTTTCTTCTATTGAGGGAAATATTTTATTCCAAAAACTGAAACGAATCCTCGCTACATCCCAGGAGCAAGTTGTACTACTATGAGACTTCAACTCTCCATCAATCAATTGAAAAACTCTTACTTCTCAAAAAACAAAAACGAATAAGGATTTTCTTTTATTTTCTTTCATTAAAGGGCTTACTCATTATGTTAAGCAACCCACCCGTTTTCTCCAAGGCGTCTTTCCTTCCACTCTTAATCTTATTTTTACAAATAATAACATACTTATTGACTTCTTACAAATCCTTTCACCAATAGGTAAAAGTGATCATATGGTATTAATGCTCGATATTATAATTAAAGGTAAGTTGGTAAAAAACTCTACCTTAACGACTCTAACTCTTGACTTTACCAATGCAGACCTACCTAACCTTCGCTTATTTTTTGAGCATGTTGATTGAAATGTAGCTCTTAAAGGGAATATTGATGAATTATACTCTACCTTTTTTTCTACCGTTCTCAAAGGAACAAAAACTTATATTCCTTTAAGAAAACTTTAAAAAATGGTAAAACAGTTCCCCGTTCTTTTATAAAAATTATCCAGAAAAGAAATAAAGCTTTCAAACTTTGGAAAATATTTAAACTACCTGTTTTCCGTTATCGCTATATAAAAGTTTGTAACCAATGCTCAAATAATAATAATAATAATAATAATAATAATAATAATTTATTACTCAAAAAAAGCTTTTACAATATTACATTTTTTGAGGTATATATGTATATATATAATATATAATATAAAAACTCGCGAGGTAAGGCGCGCGTCACGCTACGCGTCCATTAAAGCGTTATTTATCCTTTTCTCTTTTCTTCTTTTTTGAAGATTATTGCAGTGTTTTTGTATTGTAATACGTAACTTGTTTTATCATTATTTTTGTATATTTATAATTTTTGCTCGTTTTCTCTAATTGTTAACTTCCACTATCTACCTTGATTTTATCTTAATTTTAAATATTTTTTCTGTGACTAATCTCCCTTTACCTTACCATCCATTTTATTTTTCCCCATAAAAATTTGAGACAATTTGAGGACCGAGTACTAAAAAGCGTTTTGACCTACTTCACTCGTGAAAAATCCTGAAAAATCCTGAAATTCTGAAAATATTAATTATCTTATATAAATTTTTTTTAAATGTATAATTTTTGTTAGAATGTAATAGTTACCCACACAATCTGAACTAAAAATAATTTGAAAATAATTTGGTTGTTAATAATGGATAATTAGAAATCTGGGGGTTATGTAAAAAGATTAAAGATATGTACAATAATTGGATAGCGGTAAGCAATGCGTATAAAATAGTTTTTTATATTTAGATGAGTGAATTGTGATTTTTAAATTATCAGTGTAACAAAACAAATTTCTTATGGACCCATAGAATAGTCGAACGTTCAATGATTAATGATGTTGGGGACAGTGTGGATGTCAATGTATTTTTTAAAATAAATATTATTTTACAGCTTTAAAAATGTTTTCATAACTCAGGTAACTTTGATTAAGGATCTTAGAGTTATTTTTTTCCTTTTCTTTGTCATTTAGTGAACATCATTCTATAGTTGCTAAAAATGCTTTAATTTTATAAAATTTATTATTTTCTATTTAACCATGTTTCCAAACTTTGTATTTCAATTTTATTCGACCTCATTTGGAATACTGTTCTCAAATTATATAACCGATTTTATCAAAAGATATAGTCCTTTTAGATAAAGTCCAATGCAGTGCCACTAAACTAGGCCTTAAAAATAAAAAATATAACGTTAGACTTAAATATTTAAATCCTTACCCTTTAAGGAAAAGGTGACTTCGAAGTGATTTTATCTTAGTCTATCAATTACTTTACTCAAACCAAAGAGAGCTGTTTATACCTACCAGAGCTAATTCATTATGGAGACACAGATTTAAGCTTTTCAAACCTAGACCAAACTTATTACAAAAGCTACATTATTTTTTGCACAGAATTATAAACGCCTAAATTTGTCTTCCCAGTCATATTGTTAACTAGTCAAACCTTTCCACTTTTAAAAATAATTATGACATATTCTTCCTTTTAACTCAATCACTTTAATTTTTTTAAATTCCTCGGTCTATGAACTGTTTCTTATTATATTTATTTTTTTACACTGGTTTTTATCTATCTACTTACTATCTCATTTATTATTAACACTATTATCATTATATATTTACTCCTTTTACTCTGATTTTTGCCTTTTTCTTTTTTCAATATATTCCATTATTTTATTTTAATATTTTTTCCTTATCGTCAAAAAAAACTGATGTTAAAAAACGTGTTTCTCAAAGGTATCTGATTTAATTAAACCGTTTTCAAACCTGCAAACCTGCAATCCTACACTTAACTTAAAATAAAATTACTGAATTTCCTAGTCCAATCTACTTACATTAATAATATTTTAGGATGTTAATAAAATATTAATAATATATTAAAATAAAAATATATATTAAAATTATTATTTTACTTTAAAATAATTAGGTAATTATAAATTAAAAATCATTTTTCTAATAAGTTTTAAATATAAAAATATCTATTTTTTTATGCATAATACATTTTAAAAATAAATAAATAAATATTTACAAAAATTGTTAAATAATTTTTATTATTAAAATAATTATATTTAATAATTAATTGTTTTTGTTTTATTTATTCAGAGAAAGTTATCTAATAATACTATTTTTTAAATTAAACATATATTATTGTTGTATCATAGTGATTAATGATTAAATAATGTGTGATACTGATTCTGGTTTGTCAATAAGCATGAATGGTAGTCAAAATGATTCTCCTATTCAAGGAATGATTTATGTTCGTGTTACTTTTCCAAATGACACAGAGGAGGTATTTTTATAATTTATTAATTATTTAAAGGTATTTCAATTTAATCAAACTTGTTTAATAATGGATATTAAAAAAATTATTATTAACAAAACAGAAATGTTGTTAAAAGATAAATTTAATTA
This sequence comes from Cardicola forsteri, assembly GCA_025895645.1. Classification (NCBI taxonomy): domain Eukaryota; kingdom Metazoa; phylum Platyhelminthes; class Trematoda; order Strigeidida; family Aporocotylidae; genus Cardicola; species Cardicola forsteri. Next base: position 455,777 of record JAKXYG010000590.1, on the reverse strand, counting down.
TGGATTATTTTTGCCTCCATCAAAAGGTAAAGCTGGAAAATTTTTACAAGAAGAGAGAATGTTACAAGACTATCCATTTGACAATTCTGTTGGTCATTTAGAAGTAAAGCATTTAAAATAATATTTTTTAGTTAAAATATAAACAACGAGTATACAAAACGTTAACAACAAATATCAATAAGCTTCGAAAAATTAATAATAAAGCAAGTACCAGACATGTGATTTATAAATTTATGTTTTTTGTAAATGTATACACTATAAAATATAATTATTTTTTATTAAATAAAAATGTAACACAAACAAGTAAATATAATAAAATTAATTAAAATGAATTAAAATAAATACATATAAAATTACTATAAATAAATAGTATTATTAATACAAAATAATTAACATCTAGTATATAATAATTATTTATATTAACATTTGACGCTATATTTTTTATTTAAAAAATTGTTGAAATTAGAAGAGTAATTTACTATTAATAAACGAATTTTTTAAAATCGTGTTTAATGATAACTTAATGGTTTGATTAATATTTCATATTATTTAAGATAAAGATTTAATACAGTAAATATATTATAAATTGTTTCCACATTTATTAATTTTATATTTTATATTTTTAGCAAGTTTGTATTAACAAATATAGTAAAATTAAGTTTTACAAAAACAGAATTATTTTTTGTGTCATTAAATATATCTATGTATATATTAGTACCTAATTTTAAATAAAATATTAATATTATACTTACTGATGATAAATAGTACTTAAATTATTAGTATTTTTTAAAATTGTTAAAGGTACATTTTGATTAAGTTGTTTTATTTTAACAAACAAAAATGTTAATTATTTTGTATATATTTGTAGAAATAATTTTTAAAATGTTGTATATAATATTAATTTTTTTAGACAAATTTTTTACAATTTGTTGATTGCGTTAAATCGAACAATATAGGAAAAGTAACTAAATGGTTGAATAATGGACTTGATCCAAATTTTCAATATAAACAAAGTGGAGGTATAAGCATTTACAATATTATGTTTATAAGCATTATTTATTTATGTATTTATTGTATATAATATAGTTAAATATAAAATTTAATATAATGCTAATTTATTATATAAAACATTAGTGTTCTTTTGAAATTATTATTTGCAATTTATTTTGTTTTTTTTATTAAAATAAAAGATGTAGTATATTAATGTTGAATTAATCGTTGTAAAAGTTAAATATTTGTGTATTTTATTTATTATATTAACTTGTTCCTGTATATTGATTAAACATTTTTATTTTTAATTATCAAAGTTTTAAAAGAATTAGTTAAGCAATAAAGTAATAAAATTGTTAATATTCTTAAACTACTTTATACGTTTTAATTATATTTTAAATATTTTTATTTAGAAACTCCACTTACGTTGAGCGTGCAATTAGATAAACCTAATGAAATGATTATGACTTTAATTTCTGGAGGTGCACATTTAGATTATCGTGCTGCTGATAGTTTGACTCCACTTCATAAAGCAGCTGAAAAAGGAAACCATGAAGCAACTAAAGTCAGTTAATTTTCACATTATGTTAATAATATTTTGTAAACTTTGGTTTTATAAATTATATATTTTTATTTTTAAATTAATTTGTAATTATTATGTTGATATTATTATTTAAATGTTATACAAGAAACATTTTAGTAAATCAAAAACATAAAATGAAAATAAGACTCAAATTTTTAATTTATTTTTTCTTAAATGGCAATTGTAAAATTTATATTACGTTATATATATATATATATATATATATATATATATATATATATATATATATATATATATATATATATATATAAACGTTTAAATGATGTATATTATTATTGTTACTGTAACACAAAAATCAGTTATTAAGATTTAAAATTTAACATTATTTATTTTATATTGTAAAATAAAATATCTTTATTACTGTAGTAAACAAAGTTTACTACGTTACACGTACATCTGTTTAAATAGATCACAAAAATATAAAGTTAACATTTTATATTTTATTAACTTTATTTATTTTTACATTTGATTTAATAATTATTATTATTATTAAAATTATTAATGCTATTACACATTTATAAATTGCTTTTATTAAATTATATACAATTTAAAAAATTAAATTTTAATCACTTTATGTGTAATAAATATATTAAATTTTTTTTATTTATTATTATTATTACAATCATCTTAAATAGTTTAATAGAAGTACAATCACCATTATAAAATGCAAATTAAAACAAAATATACAAATTCTTGTAGCAATAATAATGAGATATACGTTTTGTAGTCATTATTAATTATAGGATAATGCGATTAATATTAACACAAAGTTTGCAAAGTTTTGTTATTTTTTCTGTTTATTGACATTTACCAAATATTTCTAACTTAAAGTTAATAGATTAATAGTTTTTTTTCTAATTAACTATTTCTATCTAATGCACATCAAAAACGTCTTGTTATTTGTTTAATACTTTTTGTATAATGTTTTTACAGCATTTTGATTACCCAGTTTTTATTACCATTTTTTGTTAGTGTTATTATTTTGATTATTTATAAGATTGCATTGTTACATTTATTGTCTTATATTTTTTGTAAGAAGTCTGAAAGTAATTTTGGAGTTATTTTTACTTATTCTATTAGCTTACATAAGTCATCTAATTATATATTTCTGTCTTTTATTGGCTTAATAATAAACTTGTTTAATATTTTTTATTCATTATTACAATAGGCGCACAGTTTACCGTTGCTAAATTCTAATGTTTTTTATTTTTTTAAATTCAATGTAATTGTTTTTTTAAAGTACTTATTTTACAATAAATTAAACTTTTATTAACTATATTAAATTGTTTTTTTTAAACAAAAATATTTACATTTAACAACAGTTATAATTAAAATGTATGTAAAAATTAAATTAACTAATTAGAATTTAGTATGGGAAGCTGTCAAAGTAAATTCCAACTAGTGTCAGTTTTTATATTACTTAATTTGTGTAAACTTTAGTAAATTACACAAATCTGAAATACATTATAATACGTTAAAGCATTTGGTTGTTAATAAAACAATTTACTGGTTTGTATTTTTTTTAAATAACAAAATTTTTATTATAATGTTTTTAAATTGAGTTATTTTTAATTACATAAAGTGCAAACTTATTGAATAATTTAAACGTCACATTTATACAATTTTCTTAAGGCAACTCAACATTGTATATCTTACAAAACCCTTTTCCTTTTATGTAATTGAACCTTATATTGTTGGTACTTAAAATCTTACATATAAAACAATTGTATCATCTACGATTTTTATTAAACTGTGTCAACAGAATCATGTTTTAATTTCTTTGCCACAAAATCTCTTCTCCATTCTCAATCGAACTTTGGATTAAGTACGGTAGAGCAATAAAAAGCAAATTGTATATATATATATATGACATATTACGCATGTTTAACTGCTCATGTTTTAATAAAAGAACACATTGTAAACATTTATGCAATTACGACTAGTTTTTATTTGTATTTTAACATGTATTTTTTACTGTATTCACTTATAATTACAATTAATAAGTTAAATGAATATTTTTACACTTATATAAACATATTGTTTAAGTTTTATCGAAAAGAACTTTTAGTATTTAGATAAAGAAATTGATTTATTTTAATTATAAAGACACTTTATTATCTACTTTACATTTAAACGCGGTTATAGTTTAAAGGCTCGTCAGTGTTTAACATGTAATTGCTAAAATACTGCATATTTTGAATGTCCAAACAATTGTTCAACTACAAAAAATCAATAAAGGAGCAGCACATTTACATAGTCTCACTAACAATGAGTCATTGTAGCATCGAATACATGTTGACCAACGTCATGAAGATGCAAATAATAACCATTGTCTTAGAAAAATACTCTACCGTTGGTAACTGCTTATTGAATTAACGAATTTGTACATTCAGACGATTGCAGTAAATGATTGGTTGGTGAAAAAATTGACAAACAATCAAGTTTGTTGTGCGCAGCAATTAGACGAAGCACATATGACTGTCAATGTTTTAATTATCTAAATAAATAAACGTAAACAAATTGCAATAAATAATCAATACATTTAAATTACAGTCAAATTTGTTTTTAATAGGTTTTCTTTGTTCTAGAATTGCTGTTTAACCAATGTATATATATATATATATTGAATGATGACTTAATTAATTTATATTTAATGTAAAAGGCAAATCTAGAATATCAAATCATTTGATTTTAAAGTAATTACTGGATATTGTTTATAAATACTATTAGTTTTAATAATAGGGAAGTTTAAGATTAATCTAAATTGTCAATCAAATTTTAGTTTCAAGTAATTTTGAAAAATAACATTATTATTTAGGTGTTCGATGCCTTTATTTATAGTTAACTAAGGTTTGTTTTTGAACTATTAATGTTTTAATCGATTAAATTGCTAAAAGGTTTAAAAGTGTTGTTTTAAAAATGCTGTATTACATGTTGTAAAGTTGTAGAATGATTGAATATAATAAAAGTAATTATTACATACAGATAAAAGATATAAACTTGTATACACTTTTCTAATATGGAGACATTTTATATTGATTAAATGGATTAGTTTATTAACTTTTAAGATTATTATGCAACTTGAACATAGAGTAATATGTATAATTTACATTTTCTTCTACGTAAACATTTATATATTTATTTTATTGTATAAGGAACATACAGTTACGTTTTAAATGTTATTGTATTTAATATTTTAAAATTATTATAAAATATTTTAATACTTATACATAATGCATTGTAAAAACAATATGAAATTTAAGTTATTTTTTACTTATAGTTTGAATAGGAGTAACACTAATTAATTTAGCAAACTGTAGTTTATTAGAAAGTGTTAAAATAAAATAAAATAAAAAAAACATTTTACATAAAACTTACCAAAAGATCATTAATTTTTATTTTATTTTATTTTATGTAGCTGTTAATGTTGGAATGTTTTAAGAGAAACATTTTTCAGAAAGTGGACATTTGATAAAAGTTAGTGCGAGTTTGCCTTTAGTGGCAGAAGTGGCACTGGAATTCATGCTTACACAAGTTTGAATTCATTGCTGTATCTCTGCACTACTTTAGCACAAATTGTAAATTAGCTTGTTTCAATTTTAAAAAAGTAGTTTGGAAAATAACTTTTACTTTTAAAAATGTTTTTTTACTACCTTAAATGTTTCACGGGAAATATCTTTTAGCAGTAAACATTTTAGTAAAGCCGAACCTGTACCCAAATTTAGTGTTCGTAGTGGAGTTCGAAACCGTGCCTACCCAGGTTCGAATCGAGCGTTGTACCGCTAGACTACTCCGGCATTAAGATTATGTTGGTGGTTGAACACAGCATTAAGAAACAAAAACAGCATATATATATATATATATATATATAATTTTAATTCTAAACATTGTAACCACATGTGATTGGACTCCATTTTTATACCTAGCTCAACTTAATTCCATTAATATTTTTTAAGACACAATTTGATCTTGAGGATCATTGGCATTACAAATAATTTTAAATTACAGTGCCTATGGCTTATCTTTTAAAGTCGACTTGTTAGCGAAAAATGATTTAAAAATCAAGTGCTAAAATGTTTCAAACCCCGTTGTTTTTTTGTGTTTCGATGTTAATAAAACTTTCTCAAGGGTCACATCAAAATTAAAATTGGTTTTTGAATACGCAAACATGAAACATTTTCTAAACTTAACTGTTTAATTTAAAAAATGTTTATTAATCTATTTTTTACTTGGTAACAATAATTATATTACATGATTTATTTTGACATGGTGCAAATTCAATTTATACTGTTTTGGTATTTTTAGTTTCCTTTAAAATTTAATATAATTTATATTTTTATTAATAATAACTGTTTAATTTGTTTGACAGTTAAATGAAAATTATAAACAAATTTTATTTATTTACAGTTTTTTGCAGTTAAAAAATAATTTTAGCTGTTAAAGACACTGTAATCACAAACCTTATTTTTTAATCTAGTAAAAATTAAGTGATGGAAAATGCGGCAGTTTGATAAAACATATCATTTAATATTACAAAATGTGAAACTTTATATATAAAAATAGTAAGAAGTAATTAATTTGTTGTAAATTAAATGTATGCTTTTTACGTGTGTTTAAGTATGTAAACACCTGGAATTATGTAGAAAATTATTAGTTGATTTAACTGTTTTATCTAATATAGTTGATCTTCATATAAATACCAAGTGCAACAATTAGTATTCGGTAACTTAAATACCATTTATTTTAAAATGTAACAAATTTTAAATTTAATTAAGTTCATCTATTAACAGTTTACATTAATTTACAAAAAATAATAAATTGATTGCAAAAACAGCAAATGCCGCACCTACTGTATAGATTCTTCCTGTCATAAAGTGATGTTCCTATTCCAAACTGTTGGTATTGATAAGATGAAAGTTTTACATGTTGGTGGCAAATGTTTGTTGACAAAAATACAACTTTATTTATTTGTTTAAATTAAATTTATCTACAAATATAATCTACATTTGTTTTGTTTATTAAGTGCAGTTATGTTTAGATCAATGTTGAAACACTAAATTTACAGTTTATTGTGGATTTAACTGTTTATGTTTGGGAATGTTTATGCAAATTGATTTACAATTATAAACCAATGAATTAATGATTTAAAAAAAATGAAAAACAATTCATTATGTTTATTTTTCTTACAAAAATCGACATTTGAAGTGGTTTTATAAAATTTCACAAGTTAAGATCAAACAATAGTGTTTGTAGTCCTAATTAATTGAACCTACAGTATGGTATAATTAAATGTAATTTACAGATTACATATTTTTCACTATTATTCGTATTGTTTAATTTTATATGTGATATAAGATGAATATTAAACTGCACTTACATACACCTATAATTTGAACTAATTTTATTAACTATAAAGAAGTTAAAACCAATCAATGAACGCAAACTGTCGATAATTACCACCGCTATTTGTAGTTAGTTTCTTACTATATAAATGATACTGGGCAGAACAAATTATTTACTAGTTATTAATACATAAAATCAGTACATTGTGCACAAGAACTATATATATATATATATATATATATATCCTTTGATTTGAATTAATTTGTGCATCAAAAGTTAAAAATAAAATAATGGAGATATTTTTAAAGATGTGCATTTTAATTGATTTTATTATTTAAAAGCACAATATAAAATTTGCTATTATTTTTAAAGAAATATTGATATTTACAATTTTAATAATTGTGTTTTGAAAGAAACATACAGATGTGCAAATAGGGATTGTTGAAATACGTCTACTATTTAATAAAAGTGTTTAACAATTTGTGCGTATTAATAAAACAATTGAATAGCAGTAGTAGTGTTGATACAACATTCAAACAAAATTTGAAGTAATAGCACTTGATAATTAAATGATATCAATTTGGTTGCCTTTTGTCTTGAGCTTTTTATTCCAATTTGAACATGTTTGAAAGTTGTACTTTATTATAAAAAGTTAAATTTGTGCACCTAATAGAACGTATCTATTGGACAATTTTTAAACTTATGTTTACTATTTGACTTTACATTGTTGCTAAAATCAATTATTTCTGTATTATTACTGTTTATATAAATTTATATCTGAATAATTAAAACATAAATTTATTAATTGTTACATGCTTATTATTATAATAAAACTTTAGTAAAAATAAATTTTTGTTATAGCAAACATTTTTTATTGTAACAGAATTAAAATTAAAATTAATTATAATAACATGTTAAACTAAAGAAAGACCTTTATTTCAAGTTTATTGCACAAAGGACATAGCTTAAAACCTTAAAAATCTGGTTTACAAATTATGATTTTTAATTAAACATAAAAAATTACAATATTGCATGTTGTACAGTGATTAATACACAGGTTAAGTTGTCAGATTTTTATTCTTATTAATAGAGAATATTATTATTATTATTATTATTATTATTATTATTTTGGTCAAGTTTAATACTTCCGTAAAAGAACATTTAGTTTCATAACATTTAAAAAATAATTTCATACAATTGACATAGACAAAGGAAGTTAGAGACCAAAGTAATTAAAGGTGTATAATAATAATTGCAAAATTATAATTTTAAAAACACTTTTAGAAGTAGTAATAGAAAATGTCATATAAATTCATCAAACTATAAATAAAACGCAATATGTAAATTAGAATGTAGTCATAGTAATAATATCAGCTGTTGGTTAAGTTAAAAACAAAACAACAAATTAAAAGAAATCAAGTTACCTAAGATATAACAATTCTTATAGTAATACAAGCATTGAAAAACAGTAATTGATATTTGTAGGTTAAATGCAGACCTCTATCTAACTGGCCTAAATTTCAACGTTTTTATTACACTTTTTAGACATCACAACCAAAGTAACATTTAAAAATTGTTAGTGACAATACTATTGTAAATCGTTCTCATTTACACAGGGGACAAAACTGCAAGTCATACTACGCTTTTCAATTGCAACAGCCACCTTTTTTACATAATATTATATATATATATATATATATATATATATATATATATATATATATATATATATATATATATATATATTATATATATATATATATATAAAGTTACTTTACCATTTAATAAATTTATTACTAAAGCAAACAAATAGACAAGTCTATAAAAATTATTATAAAATAAAGAATGGATATTGAATATCTTTTTGCTTCAATTAATACGCATTTATAAATGTACCGTCACTTATACAAAGTACACACAGATGGTAATTAATTACAATTTCTTTAACATAACCTCATTAATGGTGAAAACTACAAAATATTACTAATGATTTTTATAATTTTATAAAGAACACACAATTTCTTTAACATGACACCACAAGAATAAAATCTAGAGGATTTATATTTGTGGAACAGTTTAATTTGGAATTGCACGAAAATGTAGTTCCCATTCGAATTGTGTACCATTTTGTTGGACAATATTGATTAGTTGAGGCGCTTAATATTCCATCAAACGTTCTTATAATAAAAGCATTAAATTGTAGAAAAACTTTATTAATACTTTGTACTATCATTGAAGTGTTTAATTGCACAACAATAATATATTTAGCATGGAACATGCAATTTGCGTTGTTAATGTCATTTTTCTACCATATTAAAATAGTGACGCATGTTTATCCATTGATTAACAGGTTCTCCTCGATCTGGGTCAATCACCAAACACCCGTGATCGACTTGACTTGACGCCACTATATTATGCAGTATTGAACAATACAATTTCGCTGTGTGTCGAACGTTTATTGTTTGATCATTCAATTATGGGCGTTACGGACGAAGCTGGATTACAAGAAATTCATCAGGTAGATATTGAAAACGCCAATAATTTTGCATGGCTACTAGCTTCAACTGTAGTTGGATTATTATAGAATAATTATATGTTAAAACTCTTTTGCTCTAAAAAGCATAGAATAGCAAAATTGTTTTTTTGAGATTGTTTATTAGTTATGTGGCATTGATGATTTCATGTTTAACTCAAACATGAGAGAACATGGGTTGGATCCTCACTACTGGTACTAAATGCGGGCCCACGTTTGGCTTCGCTTAAATGTCCACTATTGAAAAATGTTTCCTGTAAGACATTTAAAGCAGTAAAAACTATTGAAGATTAGAGTTTTATTCGGATCTTGCTAAACCCTGTCATCAAAATCATGCTTTCAATTTTTATTTTACCGTAGTTTGCTAGGATGGTGTTGTTCTATTAGTCCTTTTACAATATTTGTTGAAAAATGCCAGGTTAATGTTTTTGCAATCCAACTCTCCTACTTTTCCAATCGGATTTGCGACCATCTACAGCACAGATGTTAGATTGAATGTATTGTGTTTTGTTTATTTAATTTTTACTGTTTCAATGTTTTATTTTGGTAAAAATAATGTTTTAGTATGTGGACACATAACGAAATCTAGCAAGGTTCTTAGTTTAGTGCGCTCTCACTATCACCTCTGGTGAACCAATCGCGAGAGAGTGTTTCAAAAACAGCTAAGTTAAATATATACAATAGACAAATGCAGTCTTTATACAAAATGCATCATCGCTAAAAATAATCCGTTAAAAATATTTATTAATGAGTTTTCAAATGTGAATTATTAGAATTGTCAGATTCACTTAAACAATAAATCAACTTAGTTTCAGTCAACCAGCTGTTTTATCCTTATTTGAAATCATCAGCAGTGCATATCTTTCAAGTTTTACACACAAACTTGAACCCACGCCGATGCCTTAACCAGTGAGGTACGGATGGTTGAAATTGACCCTGTACATCATATATATATATATATATATATATATATATATACATATCTATGTGTAAAAAACAAGAGGTGTGTGTGGAGATTAGAAATGTTTATTCGTATTATGGTATCTGTTTAGTATTATAATTAGTAATATGGGAACTTCAAAAGTTATTTATATAATATAATTTTAGAAATACTTTTAAAAAATGCATTAAATCTGTTACAGAATTAAAACATTCAAATTAATTTATAATTATAGGAAGTAATTGTGATAATATTAAAGAAAAAACAGAAATTAATTGGAATTGTTCAATCTTATTTATTTTAAAATACTTCCTGTGTTACTTGAAGTACAAACTCTTCTACTGAAGTATCTAAGTCAATAACCACAAATAATAATAATAATAAATAAAGGACAAATGGAATCAAAGTTAATGCTTGTGTAAACAACAGTGATTTAATAACGTCAATCTATTTTAATTTGTGCAATTTTTACTTCGTTTTTTTAAAAATAAAATTCAAAAATAATTCCACTTAAACGATTACGTCATTTATATTATAAACAATTGGTTGAGTCAAAAATTATGCAACTAGTTACACGTTTATGGATGTTTTATAAACCACAATATACGAAAAAAAAAATTTTTTATATTCAAAGAATGATTATTTTAACATCATGTTTGTATTCACTTACAATTGAGATGTGAATTGCAAACATTAATATTTTAAAACATATTTTTGCCACGTTTTATTAAAAAAACACGCCTGCTTTTAAAATTTACTTATTAATTTGGATTTTACTACTTAAATGTTTCACGAGAAACACACTTTAGGCAATGGACATTTAGTAAAGTCAAACAGAGGTCTGCATTTAGTGCCGGTAATGGATTTAAACTAATTTTTGCCCCAGTATCCAATCTTGCGCTCCAAATTCATAAATAGTGTGTCAATACACTAAGGCTATTTAATGAAGTATTTTAACATGCAGGTATGCATATGATGCTCGATGTAGGTATATTGAACATTTTCAACATTTATATTACAACAAACAGGATGATTGTCATGTAATTTTTCATTACCAATCAAATGTAGAAGTTAATATGTCGTCAAAAACTGTCGTATGAAAAGTATTGACAAGTTACATTTAATTGTTATATAAAATATAGATCATAAAGTGAATTAAATGTTTAATACTTTTTATCGTACAGGATGCTATGGTATAATACCTGCAACATACAGAAAAGAGTGTAATTTGGCACATTCTATTATTGTGTAACATTAAACACTGAAGAATATGCATGTCCTTTGTTTTGATGATGTTACATACAAAAGGAAATGATGAAAGACTTTTTACATCAAACATAAAAATGTATGTAATTATTATTTGTAAAGTTGAAATAGTCTTCTAGAAAATAATCCATAAGCCAGTACGAGAACTGATATCACTGAGATGTGTTGTCATATTTTGCATCATTTCTTGAGTTTCACTAAGTAAACCAATATCTTTTGCAAAATCTAAATCTGTTAATCTGTTATGGTTCTCTTTAATACCATAAGACAAATTATTTATGGACCGACCCATAATGAAATCAATTACCAGAAGATACTAAAACGATGGCTTATATTTCACAAGTATTTCACACGTTAATAACTAATATTTACTAAAATTGCTTAATAAAAGGGGAGGATCTAAACCACCACAACATTTTTGCGCAAAAAAATAATCTTATTGGTTTAGCCTCCGTGAGTGAGTGTGAGTCACGTTGGTGCATTCTTCTATTAAAAGGGAATTGTTTGACGTTGAAATATAGATAAGGTGGAAAAATCAATATTTACATAGCACTATACGATTTGTATTGCGTCATCGTGTAAATTTAGTCACACTTTTTGAAACTTTTCCATCCCCAACTGCCGAGTAATTACACACTTACACAAAAGGTTATCTGACTCTTATTGGTTCCTTCTTTCGCAACTTTTTCCCTTTATCATCTACTGAAAATTTTTGTGTGCGAAAAGAACCTCCCGTTACATGTCTACTTAATAAACATTATTGACAAAATACATCAACAACAGTTTCTATAATGATTAATTACCGTCTTTTTATTGAATTAAAATAACAGCAACTTTGTAGCCGGTTCCAAGTCCGGTTGAGAAAGAAGGAAAGTTAAACTTTTTTTCAAATAATATTGCCAAGGCAACAACAAGATGATGCAATTTCAACAAACAACACTGACGACGGGATTGACTGTCAAAAGCCGAAAGAAAGCCCAATTTTTAAAATCCCTAATCCTTTATGGCAAAAAATGCAAAAAGTAACATGGAACAATTGTACTTCATTACGCTTTTTTAAATAAAAGTGCTTTAAAAATCAATGATTGGTCAGGAATAAATAATAAAAAACATAACCTCTGAGTTAAATTAAAAGGCTAGATTACCATTTTAGGTTTAAAAAATTATAAGATGACGTTTGAAATCAACATTTAATTGTAGGACTCAAATTGAAACAGATTAAATATGTAACACATTGCTTTTAAACAATAAGTTTTAAACATAAGTTGAATAAATTGGTTTATTTTTAGTTTTTGTATTATTGTCTTTTAAAAATGATCAAAAGTGAAAATGGTTAAATACATAGCTATAATTAGCATATAATGATATTAACACAAGTAATGCGTATATAGCACACGTTATTACAATGAAAACTGATTCTCACCAAATTTAATTTGCGTCCGTACAATGTAATTGAATGCATTGTTTAAACGTTACAAAACCGACTGCATATCATAATTTACCAATTATATATGCAGACGCTTTTCAATAAAATAATAAATTGCACAATTTTCACTTGTCACAACACACAAAGAAATTTTTCGTGTTTTTTAATTGTTTTCATTGTTCAATGAGCTATTTTAAATGAGTAATTGCAACCCTTATGAATGTTTTCATTTCGTGAATTTACAAAGTAGATAAACAATTTTTTATTGCAAGGCAATACGAAGACGAATTAGAACAAAATGAACTGTGATTGGGTAGAAACAATCATTATTGACTCATCAAATGTATCTACAAGTGTGTGCGAATATAGACTATTGTATATTAAATAAATAAAAAAATTTTTGATTGCAATTTATACCAAACAAATTACTATTTATTACTGACGAAATTTTAATTAGTTAGAAAATTTCTACTTTTTACAAGCACACTGCACTCAGAACGAGGTTGGACAAAAGGATTTTGCAGATAATTATATCAGGGTAACCACATTGGTCAAGGCACGAAATTGCTAAATCATTAATTGCTTTCTTTGCTGTTACTGTTTCGAAAAACACTATTTAGTGAGTAAATATAGTGTCATGTCAAACAAGAGCCCGAATTTGGTGGAATACCACTCAAGCCCGTGCTCATCCAGTTTCTCATCGAGCACTTTACCAACTTTGCCACTCTATGTGTTTATCGATTTCCATTAAAGTTTGCAACTATGCTTGTAGGTAGAAACCTTGTGGCAATAATAGGAAGGAACTTTGGCGAAAGCTACGTAATACCGAATTTGACTTTTTTATATTTTGAGAAATTGTAAATTTAATTAAACTTATTTCGTATTTTGAAAAATACATAAAAGACCATTGATTGGTTGAACAACAATGATAATATTTTGCAATTTGCAGTCGTGTCGTTTTGGTCGTGTGCAACATTTGGAAATTCTGATTGCATACGGAGCCGATTTGAACGCAGTTACGCTGAAAAATGGAAATACGCCGTTGCATATTTGCGCTTATACAGGTCAGGAATCGTGTGCTCGTTTGTTGTTGTTTCGAGGCGCCGACAGAACTATCAGAAATTTTTCGGGTCATACGGCTCAGGAACAAGCAAATATTTCTGGCCATTTTATGATTGCAACCTTGATTCGGAATTTTCAAGATAGCGAAATTGGTATGTTTTGAGTACAATTCTTTATGATTATTTATTGATCATACACTGGCTTTTTTGCTGTAGGAACTTACATCACATTTGTCAAAACTGGGCAATTGGCATTGATCAGATTCACAATAAATAATAACTTTTTAATTATTCGTAGCTCAGTGGTTGAAGCATTAGCCTAATACCAGATAGGGTACTGATTCAAGATAGTTTACAAAACTTGAAATGTATGCACTGCCGATAATTCCAAAAAAGAATGTAATAGCTATATAGTGCTCCTGGTTGACTGAAACCAAGTAAATTTATTATTTATGTAAATCTGACAATTCTAATATTTTGTCCTTGAAAACTCATTGATTTTTCACGTTTAATTTTTTTATGCTAAAATTAAATCGGACTGTGGCAGTTATAAAGTTCCAATATAATAGAATATTTTGGGTTGCATAATATAAATTAGTTTTTTATAATTTACGGATAGTGTTATTATTATTATTATTAATGTTATCATTATGCTTTGAATACTTTACAAGTAGTATTTAATTTTGGGTAGTGATCATACTCAAAGCCACCATCACTTTGTAGCGCTGTATCACTTTATGACCCTGGATGATCAACTTTTCAAATGTTGGATGAATGATTGGTGATTAATTTGTAACTATAATTACAAAAACATTGGCACATTTTTAAATTAAAATTAAAATTATTGAACATCACCTGATTAGTTGATATTTCGTTAATTTCATGTCTAAAGGTATTCCTTCTATTGGAAGCTGATTTAAACAATAAAAAAGTATTTTAACAATTAACGTTATAATTTACAGCTATTTGGTTTACAAAAACATTATTACATTTGCAAGATTAATTGAAAATAGTATTTTGTAATTAGAAAAAAATTATTTGAAAGTTTTAATTTTATTTATTTATTATCTTTTGGTTTTTACTACTTGAATGTTTTGCGGGAAGCTGTTTTGTGCAATTATTATTAAAACGTTTTTTATTTCATATCGACAAAAGGGTTTGCGTAGAAAATATTGTGCAATCAAAAGGAAGAAAATAATTGTCTTTTGGTATAAAATAATAGTTCAGCAAACAATATTTTAACTAAAGTTGTACAAATTTAGAACATCAATAAAACACATTTGTGTCAAGCAAAAGTTGTGTGTTTTTCAAAAAGTGCATAAATTTGATTGAAGTTTGAACTAAAACAAAACAACAAAAACCATAAAGTTGTATTCACATTTAGGTCAACTTTAGTTACAAAGTAAAATGTGATTTTTAATAACTTTTTAAATAAAATTATACCATAATTTTATGATCAAGGATATTAATAAATTATTGAATAGCTTGTAAATGCTGAATATTGAGAAAAGAAAGAGGACAATGTGTGCTTGTTGAGACACGATTTATTCAATAATGTAAAGTCACTTGTCAAAATTGTTGAACCTGAAGCAAGAAAATTTCAAAAGTAAATAGTGTAATAAGCACACGGTTTTTGTCGAAAGTTTTTTTCTTCTTCAGAAAACACACATTTAAACGTACCACATGTACGTTAGACACACCAACACACATACATACACACAGGTGTACTCGTTACCAAAGCAATGAGTCACAGTGAACAGTAAAATACCTGCTTGCTGACCTATAGATGAAAATTTGTTGTAGTGCAAAGGATACTCACTATTTGCTTAAGAATAGAAAATAATAATTTAAATAACTGTTTTAATCAATATAGAATCTATAACGATGGTTTTTATGTACACAACTAAAATTTACTCTAGAACAGAAATTCCACAGTTTTTTATATTTTCGACAATCTAAACGGCGCAATACTGAGGTCAATTAAAATGGGGTTATTTTATATTGTTGTTCCTGTGGTAACGTTTGTTGATTTTTTTGGTATACTAAATAGATACATTTACTAAAAAATTTTGTATAATTTTTTAAAGTATTTAACTAAAAATAATTAATTTTTGGATTTAAGACCGTAAATCAAAAATATATTATTGGATTGAATAAAAAAAGTATTTTGATAATGTGAAATAAAATCGTTTACTTAAAGGTTATTGTTTTATTTAATTAAGATATTAAATGTCAAGAGTTAGTAAATGTTACTTAATAATAATGTATTTAGTCTATCTATTACGTAATATGTGGCATTTTAGAAAATACTGAAAATGCTTAAATGTATTAGTACTAATATTACTTTATGTTTTATCTAGTCAACACATCAATAAAAGGAAATGTGTATGGGTGATAGAGTTAATAAAACACTGAACTGGGAACTGGGCTAACTTATGTTAGAGTTCCACAACAAGCATTAAATCCGATCCCTCGTTTGACTTTACTAAATGTCCACTTGTCGAAAACTGTTTTTCTTGTAACATTCAAGTGATAAAAACAAAATGAAAATATTTTTTAAATATTAATTAACAAATGTCAGTTGTCTTCATTTATTAATGGATTCGGTTTGTTGAAATCATCACTTAAAAAAGATTCTAAAAAATGGGTATTTTTATTTTTTAATTGTTTTACCCGTAATTTTTTAGCTGCAATATATATTTTACAAAGGTCAAACTACAAGTCCTAACCTTCAATATTTCTCTTTTTTAAATAAAAGCTAAAAACCGGTTAAAATTCATAAAAATTCCATTTATTTTATACAAAACTCCTGTGCATGTTTTAAAAATTAGTTTTAAAAATATACAAAAATACAAATTTTAGACGTTAAATTTATATTTAACAAAATCATTTTACAACATTAAATGATGTGTTAAAATTAACTCTACCTTTTTGTATGTGATGGTAAAAATTTTGTTATTGTAAAACAATAAAATTAAAGTTAAAAAAATGTTTATGGGATACCCAAATCATAGTGTTGGCTATGGTTATAAAACTTTAAAGTTAATGCATGATTTATGTATTTTAATTAGGAAGAAACAGCATTTATTGATAAATAACACTTTAGGAAAATGTACGTCTTTTCTAACCCCTCCTTTATAGGGGTTGCTGTTTCTGGTCGGATTTCTCCATTCGGTTCTGCATCAAATCAATTTGATGTATTGTAAGCATTATAAGGTTTTAGAGTATGATCAGCCTGATTGGTTTATTTCTGATTCTTGAATTGAGAAATAGTCATAATAATTCACTGTTAAATTTAACCAATTCTGATTTTCCAAATCTTTGAACCTTAAAATATTTTTTTTTGAAATATAGAAATATAACAAGTTGTTTGCCCACATGAAGCACATAAGAGCAAGCAGACAAACTAAGTCCGGCGATTATACAGTCGCGTTAAAACATAATCAATTCAACTTAATTGTACAAATTACTGCATTTAAATGAGCTAGTGAATAGAACTTTTAAGTGAGAATAATATGATACTCGTTTATTTAAAGAAAAATCTCAAAAATTATAATGAACAATATTATTCAATTAATTGGTTATGACTAGAAAATGTTAAAAAATGTATCCTTAAGTAGTTTTTAACAAATTTTTATAAATTACAGTTGCTACATAAATAAAGTTCAATGTGCAATAAATAGAAAATATAATATTTCTTGTTTGCTGGGTACAATTATTTTTTGTAAAAAAAAGATTGTGGTAAATAATAGAATGCAGTGTTTGTATTAGGAAAAGTTTAAATTTGACCTGAGGCATTGATTTTTAGTTGACTTTTCACACATCTGTTATATATGTAATTTTAAAATTGTAATTTTATATGTAGCATTTGCTGAAAGTTTACTGCAAGTAAATTAAACTTATTATGATTAAAACATATATTTTTAGAATAATTATCACTTATTGTTGTTATAGCGTTGAGTAATAAATACAAATATTTAAGGTCTATATGTTTTTGTTCTCAACCTTCTCTTGAACGCAGTCAATCAATAGTTAATCAAATATTGAAACAATTTTTAAAAATCAGTAGCTTATCAAATAATGCTTAGTTATGCAAATCCAACACACTATGAAAACGATTTGATCATATTTTACACATCTATTCAGTATAACTGCAAAAACTAAATTATTGAGTAATAATTTAGTTCTTGTAGAAGAAAGCCAAGTAATTAACAAATAATTTGGTTTTAAATTGTAGAATGTTAACTCTATCTTGTTCCATTTTTACTAAAATCTCCAAGTTTAAATAAAGTACCAAAGAAAGGCAATCGCTTATCTTATGCGGACAGCTTTAGTTTGGAATGTAATTGACATTTAAAGTTAGCATAGTTTAAGTGTTACTCATTTAGTGCAAGCGTTGAAAGTGGATGATTTACAAGCTTTTGATAACTTGAACTACTCTAAGCGCTAATAACCCGTGGGAGTGTCTGTTCCTAATGGTGATGATGATGTTACTGTTATTACTAGTAATATTGATTTAGACTATGTAGTGGTATTTTAATATGTATGCATATATATCAAGTTTTAGTATGGATTTGTAATCATGTTTACTAATACATCTGCCACTGTTAGATTTGTAGAATATAAATATAAATATCAATTGTTTTAATTGTCGTTTGTCACTTATTTAAATTCTATTAAACATATAATACATTAATTGTTTGATATTAATTGCATAAAATTAATGAGTCATTTGTATTTAGTTAAGACGTATGCAAGCAAAAAATACATTCCGTTTAAGCGGTATTTTTAACATAACCAATAATAGGCTTGTTTTATTCAAAAATGGCAAAAACGTAACATTTTTTAACACATGGTTTTTATCTTTGATGATATGATGTATCAGCGGGTTAAACTGTCTATTCAAAATGGAAATTTTAGAAACAATTGGTTTTTTAATTAATTTTTTTAATGTTATGTTTGTTGAGTTAATTAGTGGCTAAATGAATAAATGATGTGTTTCAATTTTAATACTTGGTGCATTTCCGTCTAGAGTGGATCAAAAATAAATCAATTTAGCCAGTCTCAAGCTTGGATAATAAGGGAACTTTTGCGACAGGTAGGGCATCCGACAGTAACAAATTCACGCCCAAACTTATAAAATTCTTTTAATGCTTCAAATCGGTTTGATACAAAACCACATGGAGACATCTGACCAAACCTTTGTAAAAGAGGACTTGGTACAACAGAAAAAATTAGTTTAAAATGGGGAATACTTGAACCTGTTTTTACTTTTGTTTATACCAAATGAAAATGCTTTAAATTATTTCAATTTTGTATTTGGTATTATTCATACTTTTTTGAAACCCATAATTGTTTATTTTATACTATACAAGCAAACGTTATTTACGTTCTGCTGTTTATGTTTTAACTAAATTAGATTTGTGGCGTTTGCTACTTTTCATAACCTACAGTATTTCAGAATACATAGTTTTGTATTTAGGCTTTTAGATAATGTTCATTACATAATTGGGTTTTATAATGATGTTTTTTAATGACAAAAAATATTGTATTTAGCGTTAAATGCCTTTATATTAACGATATTAATTCAACTAATCGCATAAGTTACAATGAATTGATTTAGTAAATAGCAATTATTGAGTCAAATGTTAATTTAAGTTAATCTAATTTTAAACCAAACGATTTTTTAAAATTATTTTTAAATTACAAAAATCAACGTCTTATTGTTGTAAACCACTTCATTGATTGGATTTCACAAAGCACATCTTTGAACAAGTTTAACTTTTGTTATATTATTAATTTATAATTCCAGTTTGTGTGATTTTACTTTCAGTTTTAAAAACGCAAACTGTATATGATAAAATCGTTGTGTATAAATTACACTTTTAATTAACCTTGTTGCAAGTTGAAGTACATTATAATCCACATTTAAAAAAATATGTTATTGCTTTTAAAGTGCGCATCAAAGAAAATACTCAACGCAATGCACAAAGGCGTTCGTTTTCGTCATTACGTGTTACACAGCGCTGTTCAAGTACAAGTCGGTTGAACGAGTTTCGAAAATTTTCCGATTCAAGTGACGCAAACGATTTGAATCAGGAATTTTTTTCGACGCTCAAACCATCGTCTAATGGAAAGAAACATTTGGTAAATGGAAATAATTTAGATTTTCTTTCGTCGAATAACCAATCCAACGCATTGATGACAAAGTCAATTTATGGTAAATAGTCAGTTATATGTTATCATTATTTCACTTTGACAAGCATGGGGTAACAAAATTATTCCATAGGAGTGAACATTACATTTTTGGCTTTGAAAGTGGTACATATTGAAAATTGAACTTCTATTCAAATTTTGCCAAACCTTGTCTTTGTAATTATACTGTTGTCACTTCCGTACCGTAGTTGTTTCTTGTTGTCACTTTAGCATTCTATTATTTATATACGCCAAGTTGCTAATATTGTGCTCAAACCCTCCTCTTTTCTTAACCGGACTTGGGACTGACTACGGTGAGGTAATATGTTACGTAGAGTTTCCAATCAGGGTTCGCTACGCTTGGTTGTGCAAATAATCGATGAAGAGCAAGATTGAATACACAGCACTATTTTTCCATCCTTTTGTAGATAATTCGTCTAAGAATTGTGACAATCGTATAAATGCAACTCGATCGATCCACAATCTCAACAATCACAACATGACCAATGGCATTGATATTTGTAGTCAAAACGACAGCAATAATAAAGGTCGTGCACATCCAACCAACGGCAATCATTATACGAACAAATCGTTTACATTGAAAACAAACAAGTGTGATTCGGTCAAAATGAATGTCCAACAAGACCAAATGAATATAATGAATTATAATTGGAATGGAACTGTGGGCGAAAATGCTTCGGATACAGCTTCTATATTTAGCACTGGATCATCTGTACATGGTTAGTTTATGTTTGAATAGAAATATCTAAAGTAGATTTATTGAAAATAAAATGTTTTACGCTTGATAGATTATGGTTTAAAATGATACGGTTTTAATCGTGTCTCGATGATTACGGTCAGATTAAAATTATTTTTACTAAATAAACCGGCGTAGTCCAGTGGTACAGTGTTCGACATGGTTTTGGGTGATCATGGGTTCGAATCCCACTATTGGCACTAAATGCGGGTCTACGTCCGGTTTCACTAAAATGTCTACCGCTAAAAAATGTTTCCCCTTTAACATTCAAAATAGTAAAATAAATCAATAAATCAATGAAGGTATTACAAGATGTTAAATGATGTATTTCTACTTTAGTATAAAATGATTATTTATGCTTTTATATACTTGATTTCTATTGCTTAAATCTTTAGATCAGAGATATATTTTGAAACAAGTAGATATTTTACAATTAAAAAAAGTCCGCATTTATCGCTAGGGATAACATTCAAAGGCATTTTTATTTAGTTTTAAATGTAACATTTAGGCATGTATGTTACTCCTGGTTTAATCCAGTAACTGAAATATTTAATGCTTAGTTAGTGTCACTAAAATTAAATACAATTAAAATGTAATATTAACAGTGTATATATTCTTAATTTTGCAATATTTATACATCTTTAAAAAAAATAGAATTTTGTTAATTGATTCTTGTAATATTAAGGGTATATATATATATATCAGTTATTAGTGATGCGTATTCAATTAAAGCGTATAACTGATGTGCCCTATATGAATTTTGTTTTTGTAATTTACAAAACATCAATAATAACTTTTTTAATTTTGCATTATTAAACATATGTGCAGTGTAATACAATAATAAATTGTACTGATTTTATCATGAAGAAAAGTGCATCAAATTAGTGTCAATAATAAAAAACATAATTTTAATATCTTAGCACTAGGTTAATATTAAATTAGTATATTGGCTAACACATTTTAAAACATACTGGTTAGAAATTTAATATTGCTATCTCTAAACTAGTAGTATTGGTGAATGAATATGGCACTTACAAAAGTTTTCTTTTTATTATACTATAAAATACGTGGTTTAGTAGTACAACGTTCGATTCGAATTTGGGTAGGCATCGGTTTGTTTCCCACCACGGGTACTAAATACATGCCCTTGTTCGGTTTATTTAAATGTCAACTGCTGAAAAATGTTTTCCGTAAAACATTTAAAAGCAGTAAAAAATTTTTTAATAATATATTGATAATTAATTTTAAAACATTAAAATTTTACAAATCTAATGCAAAATAACAAGTATAATCCATTATTAGTTTCTTATTGGTTACTATAGTGCTAGATTTATAACCAGAATGAGCATTGATTTATGTTATACCACCAGTAATAATTTCGACCTTTTGTTCGACACTACTTATGTAATAAAAAATATCTGTGTAAAACATTCATAGAGTGAAAACCAAATAAAGACGTAATTTATTTTACTTTATTAAATTTTAATTTCTACTTACTTTATTTAATTGTCATAATTAAATCAGTTGATTGAAATACATTTAAATGTTTATTTCTATTAAATGACATTTAAAATGTAATATTTTGCAATTTCAGGTGCATTGACTAATAACAGTGCTGATTCGTCAACAACTTTATTGCAAATGCTCATTGATAATCCAAGCATTATTGCGTAAGTATCAAATGTCACAAATCTTTTGAATTTTTATCAATGATGGCGTGACATGTTAATGTTTACAGCTTAATAAATATTTTTATATTATTAAATAATTATAGTTACTAATCAGTAAGAATAATAGCTATGTATAATGTATATAAAATTGTTATCAAAATTGATGTTATTTCTTACAAAATGTTTAATGTTTTAATAGTTTATTTGCTAATTTGATAACGCCATAAATTCTAACTTTTACTATTTAACATATAATATATATATATATATATATATATATATATATATATATATTCTAGAGTTGCAAAATTAATTTAAATTTCTTTATTTAAAGCGTGAATGTATAAGATTAATAGAAGATTACATTTTATTAATAAATGCAACTTTTAAAGGCTTTACTGTTTTGACTACATTATATGTAAGCCAATTAGGTTAAAAGAAGATGGGAATTATGTTGTAATTGAATATTTTTTAAAATGTTAATATGAATATTATCTCAGATCTAAATCAAAGAGTTGAGTGAAAATGCCAGAGTGGTCTAACGGTACAGAGCTCGATTTGGACTTTGGTGGGCATGGGTTCGAATCCCATCACCAGTCACGTTCGACTTTGCTAAAATGTCCGTAAAACATTCAAAGTAGCAAGCATAAAATAAAGAAAATAAAATAAAATTTAGATTAAATAATTATTTTAAGTTTAAATAAATTAACTTCAATTTTGACTTTTTTGAACTTATTATTTTTAACAAAAATATATTTAAGGCTACATTATATTTACTTATTTAGTTTGTAATTTTTCTATTTTCGTTGTGTGTGTAAAATGTTTATTTTTAAATCCTTTTTTAATTTGTAAGACAAAATAAAATAGATGATGTCACGGCCTTTCATACATCAACAGCTTTTAATCATTAACTAGAAAAATTAATTACAATTTTTTTAGGCAGTTAAGCTATAATGATGTAAAATTTAACTTTTGGTCAACACAATGGTAATATGAATAATAGCAGTGATAACGAAAAAAGATGTATTGCATCATATGATCAATAATTTTATTTAAAAAACAACTAACAGTGTCAATTTTAATTTTTCCACCTATTCTTGTAGCAATTGAAAATGTCTTTTCTGTAATTTATTTTATTATAATCAAGATGCGCCAATCTATGAAATTAGATAGCGTTCTATATTTATGTTATTATCGTAATACTAAAAATGCTATTAATAATCTATTATATTACGCATTCAAAATCGAACAAAAAAATAACGTTAAGGGAAATTAATAGATACATTTTATTGCATTGATCATTATTATTATTATTATTGTTATTATTATTATCTTTTACATTTATCTCTAATGCCTCACTAGAAATAGATTTAGGACATAGAGTACTGTTAATCATTAGTCATAAAAATATAACAAGAAATAGTACACATAGTAGAAATAAACTATATAGAATGAACTATTGACACATTATTCCGTCAGTCAAATTTATATAATTGTAATAAGTACAAATGAATGCTGTTTAGTAATAAAAAAATAAAAGTGAATAATTATTTATTTTAAAATAACCAAATAGAGAAAAACATTAAGTCAACAATAAAATAATAATAATAATAATAGTAATAGTGGTAGTAAATAAAATAGATGTTAATAAACACAACTTATAAATATAATTTTAGTTCTATTACGTATTAAACATGTATTGAAACAATTAGAAAATCACCTGCAAATGTAAAATAATGTATCCGATTATTTTGAACTGATTTTAAAAAAATACATTTTATTTGTAATTATAAAAATGTAAATAATTAAAACATTGTTTATACTTGTTACACTTAATTCGCTATTCTTTAAATTATTTTATTTTTGTTAATTTACAAAGCAATTTTTTTAAATATATTTTTATTTAAAAAAAAAATTAAAAATTAAAATAGATTGTTTATTAGTGAAACAACTATCAGTTTTACAAGTACATTTAACTTTTAGTTAACCGAGTATGTTTTAAAATGTCTTAATTCATTATATTACATAATTAATGGTGATTTAATTAAATATTCTTGGTGTATATTATCTGAAAATATTATGTATATAATTCTTAATACTATTTACATTGTATTATATTTACTTATTTCATTTATAAAAACCTGTAAATTAGAAACAATTGAGTTTTGCATCAAATGATTTTAATTCAGTTAATTGTTTTACCTTTTTAACTCTCACAATGCACAATACCATTATTATTATTTAGTATCTTAATTGAGTAATTTGATTGAATAAAAATATTATACAATACAAGTCTAATTAAGTATGTTTGTTTTGTAACAAGTGTTGTAGTGTTATGACAACATACGTGATTTCCATTTTCCTCTAATTAGTTCCATTATGCAAATTACAATATTGAAGTTCTTTCAGTTTTCTAGATTTCATTAACAAAAATCTGATTAGTATTATTTATAGTTATGCATAAATAGATGTAAAAGAAAATTTAATCAAAGTATTTATAAGTTATGTGAAGCAAATTGTACATATATATATATATATATAACTTGGTTTAAATGCCATTACCTTGTTATTTTATTTATACCGTTAGGTCATTTACTTGTATTTAATATACATTTAATCAAACAAGTATTTTTCTAAGTTAAATACATATATATACTACTTTTATATCTACGTGTGCCACAATTACCTAGGCGAAAACATTGCTTTCAAATAAATTTCTTAATGTCATAAAATTTTGATTATATTATTTAAATTGGATGTTTCTGAATTTCCAAAAATAATAATAATAATAAACAATAATTAATTTGTTTTTGAATATATAAATACCAAATTCTTTCATACATAATTGAATCAAAATCTTTTGCAGACAATGTACAAAATTCTTGTGCACAATTTAAATTAAATGTTAATAATATACTTCGATATAAATCACAGTTTGCTAATATTTATCAAACCTTGATTAAAGAGATTGCAAGCTAGTATTAAATAATAGCATTACCCAAAAATGTAAATTTGCTTTTGTATAACAAAAACACATTTTCTGTTGCTGGGCATTTGCGGTTTTTGCGGACTCGAGACGGAGCTGATATAGGTTTAAATCCAACACTAAATCCAGCACTCGTTTGTCCTTTCTAAATGTTTACCTAATAGAAATGTGTTTACCTTTGTACGTTTAAGTAATATAAACTTTGTTTTGCGAAATAATTCTAGCATTTCTTGCAAACAAAAGCTACTTAAATTAGAAACTGTTATTTACAATGCGATGTTTTTTAAAAACCAAAACAAAATTAAGAGAACGTGAATTAATATGCACCAGTATTATACTAAAATGAATAAACTTTTACATGCTTTTGTAGTGATAAATATAATAAAATGCATATGTTTATTTGTAAACTTATTTGATAATAAATGTACATTAAACTAATTTTTGTACTTTATGTAAAATATATTTTGATTTTTACTTATTACAACCAAACATTCAGTTTTGCCTTAGAATTAAATATGCTACATTGAAACTAACTTTAAAAACATAAAAAATGCTTGAATTATTAAAGCTAAAAAACATTTTTTGCATATTATTCAAAATCGGTTGTGGTTTTTAAATTGTTTAATCAACAGTGATTTGGACACAACAAATATGCCAAGAATGATTGCTCTTCAACGGGGATCACAAGGCTTTGGTTTTGTAGTCCGAGGCAAACGAGGTATGTGTGCGTGACTATTACAACATTTGAACTATTTGAACTATTGCTTCAATTTGTTAATGTAAATGTTGCTCATATTTTATTGTAAAATATGCAGACCAATGCAGCAACAAATTGTAAGGCCGTTTTGATAAGCAAATATTTATTTAAATGCAAATTTAATAGTTCTTTATATATCATATTTGTGACAGTTTTCATGTTTTAAACTTTAATTTATTGTTATAAATAATTGTGTTGGGGATAAACAAGTTAGTAAAATGCCAAACTTGATCTAGGTGAGTTCCAGTCTCACAGCCGTCATCAAATGCAAGCTCTCGCTTGATTTTGCTGAAAATGTTTACTTGCTTAAACAGTGTTTGTTGTCAAGCAATGAAATACATAATTTACCAATTGAGTACGATTGTCACTGTTATTCAATTATACAGTTTATAATTATCAAACATTTTATGAGATATTTTTTAACATTTTTATGGAATAACTTAAACAACATATTTAATTTATATATATATATATATAGTCTTATGCCAATTAGAAAAAACATGTTGCAGCTTTTTAGTAGTTAAAACGTTTATATTACATGACACTGTTAAATTTGGTTTTACAATAAAAGCACATTTCAAATGTTACATCAATTAACAGAGAATCGATTATATATATTCTGGCTACAAGAAAATACATTATAAAGGCAATAAATAGGAATACAAATGATATTTCCTTTTCTTAAGTGCTATTTTTTAGCAGCGACTGTTTTCACATATTTTCTTCTTGTTATCATTTGGGCGTTAACCAATCGGACAATTGTGTTTATTGATTAATGCATTTTGCTGTTTACTCATCGGGCTTATGATTCATTATATATATATATATATATATATATATATATATACATATATATATATATGCAAGGGTGTAACTGTTATTTTAAAGCTACAGCACAATAAGCAGTAAAGCAAAGCCTGAAACGTCTGTAGGCAACAATAAGTATATTTCAATAATATTTATTAACTGTTTAAAATTTTTTTGAAAATTCATTTTAAATTAATACAATTTTGATATTGTTAGAATTTGCAGAACGACATTGTAGGCAAAATTTACAATTTGGAAACGTCAATACGACAACTGACTGATTTCAATTAAAATTTAAAATCATTTTCATTAAGATTAACAAATTTTGAAATGATTCACATTTTATTATTGATTTTTCTAAAAAGAAACTTCAAAAATATATTAATGAAATGAACTTTATTTTTGGACAAAATTAAGTTGCGGTTAAAATTTGTCAATAGGTTATTTTACTTTAAACATTTTTATTGATAATACCAGAACATTTGTTTTAGTTTTTGAAACTTGGTAATTTTTGTGTTTATTTACAAATTGTGCAAATTTCGGTGTTTTTCCGTATTTAATCAGTAGATATTTATTTATCGTTTATATTAGAAGTTCTTGCTAGTTCAGTTTTGTCAGTATTTTACGTTATTATCATTTTTTAAATATATATATATATATATATATATTTGAAAAATGATTGAGTTCGTTTATACCTAAAACCTTCTTCGGCACAACCCTCGGCTCGAACCTTGGTAGGTATAGGTACAAACAACCTCGATCGGCAGCAAACGGTTTTACTAACATGTCCATTTCTAAAAGATGTCTACTGTAAAACATTTACAGTAGTAAACATAAAATTATTATTATTATTATTACAAATGAATAAGTATTGATATAAAACAATAGCGGGGGTGGTCTAGTGGTAGAGTGCTCGATTTGGACCTCGGTGGGTATAGGTTCGAATCCCACTATCGGCAGTAACTGCGAGCCCACGTCCGGCTTCGCTAAAATGTCCACAGCTGAAAGGTCTTTCTAGTAAAATATTCAAAGTAATAAACATTAAATAATAGAAATAAAAAATACAGTTAATGTATTTATATGTTAAATAAGACATTATTATTGTTGACAAATTTAGGAAAACTTGAAGTTATTTTTCTAAAACATCTATTTGTACAACTTGCAGATAGACACCATTTTCATGAATGCAATAACAATTTTCTAACATGATTTTATGATAAAAAATTGCCATGAGATTTGATTTTTATGTCAAAAGTAATTATAAAATAAATAGTCATTATTTTAAATTAATAATTTTTAGTAACATAGAGTTTTTAAAAATCGAACTAATCTAATTAAGTGTATAAATACATTAGTCGCATTATTTAATTTAAATTAAATTTGAATAATTTATGTTAGATTTTATTATTATTTTTTAAATCGAAATTTTGAATACGTTATTTTCAACACAAAAATTGTTTTATTTAAATCTATTATTACTCATTATTATTTAAAAGAAATTAATTTTGCAGAAAGCAATCTAGTATGCAGTAAAAAAGCATTTGTTGTTTCTGTAATTGGACAGTTTATTAATTTTTGTTTAAAGTAAAATATAATGTTAGTTTTCTTAAAGTTTTGTTAATATTTATGTTCTTAGATGGATAAATAACTAAAGGTAGGGCAAACTGATTATAATTTTATTTAATATATATGTTATTTTTGTGTTTGAAAGTTTAACAATTCCTAAAAAAGACATGTTTAACATTTAACCACAGCATTATTTTGATTTGATTTTGATTTTATTTTGTATTACAAAAAAGAAAACAAAAATTTGAATTTATTTATTTAGAATATGAAAATTTTTACCCAGTTTTAAATTGAAATAATATTTATTTTGAGACTTTTATGTGAATACAACATATTAGTTTATTTATTTAAATATTTATTCAAACATTTAGACATGTATTGGTTTGTTTAAAATAAATTTAGAAGATAATTTTAATGTTTACCTTGCAGTCTATGTGTATTTTTTGCATATGGTATCCATCTTACATCTTATTAAAATAATGACTATTTTCTTAATGATAAACAAAACAAACTTACATTTAAGGCTAATTTATACAGTCAATCATTTCTACCTATCGAAATAAAATTAGATATACTTACATAATTAGACATTAAGAATATACAACTAGTGATTGATTTATAAACAGGTTACCATTAATAACTTTTTACAAAAAACGTTCTACAAAAGTGCATTTAAAAACGATATGATTGTGATGTTAAACTATTTAAAATCTAAATAATGTTGTTTTATGCACTTTTCAATTATGTTTTTAAAGACCATATGTACATATAAACAAAATTACAGTATTACTTATACAATTTTAATTATCAACTTGAAACCAATGTTAGATTTTTATATAGTTTTTACTACATCGTAAAAATAAATTAGTTTATAATATTTAACTTTTAACGATGCATGAACGTGTAATTGATCGAAGAAAAGAATAAATTTTTTTATTGTTTACATGTTTTACGACAAACGGTTTTATAGTATGTGGTTATTTTATTAAAACCAAGCAAGAGTCTACCGTTTTACCAACTTGGCAATGCCGGTACATAGTTTTTTGCATAATATACATTTTTTACTACCTTAGGTGTTTTACTGGTAACATTTTTCAACAATGGACATTTCAGTGAAACCGAACGTGAGGATTGAACCCGTGCTCACTACAATTCGAGTTGAACACTGTACCGCTAGACCATTAGAAAAAATTATAATGTATTCATTCAAATCCTAATTTTGCTAAATGCAATAATTTGAATTAAAATGTTTTTTAATTGCAAGTGTATGAACCAGGAATCAATAATAATTATATAATGCACTAATAAATTTTATGTACTACAGGTTGCAACATTATAACGTGTTACGTATATCAATTCATATGACGAAGATACCGTTAATAATAGGTTCATGTATTTTTAAAATGTCTTCAAAATGTTTTGTCAGCGCATTAATTGATTTGAAAACATTTTTCCTACATTTTGTGAACATTTTTGGAAAACATAAGTTAATAAGAAGAGGCATGATAAAAATAATAACATTTTATAAAATCAGCTTTTTGCATAATCCTTTTGTTATAATATAGACTGAGTGTCTAAGATTATATTGATAGAAATACATAATGTTTTGCGCAATTTATAAAATTACATAACACGTTTTATGCAATAACGTTACATGTGGAGTAGATCAATTTTTGAATAATTACAGTTTTATTTTATAAACTGTGCTATACACAATACACATGTCAATCTAGGAGTGGAAAATGGATTTCAACCAACATTGGAATGTCCAGCGTCGCAATATTTGGAGAAAATTGAACCAAATAGCGTGGCTAGTCGTGCGGGTCTCAGACCAGGAGATTTTATTTTGGAGGTCAGTACATATTGATTTTTATAAGCCTACTTCATGATTGTTTGCACCATCTTTACATTATGCGCAAGCGTTTGATATCAAAAGTTGTATTTAGAAAACGTTTTTTATACAGTGAATTATATTATAGATTAGTATTATCTAGGTTGTGGATTTTATTATTTATTATGGGGTTTTTAATAGTGATTTAGTGAATAATAAATGAAATTGGTTTGGGTTAACCATGAGCACTGGATAGCTGCTTTATAATTGTTTGGAATCATTTGAAGTGCATGCTTTTCAAGTTTTACATGTACTTGAACCTACAGTCCATTTGGTGTTAAGCCAGAGCCCTATTTATTAATTTCCCATTTTCAGAAATGATATAGCGCTAAATTGTTAGGCATATACAATAACATTTAGGAGCTTAAAGTTTACGACCGGCACTAAATGCAGCCTTTTTTGGTCTATATGGATTGTCTTTTTTACCAAACGGTAAAATTATTGAAGTATCAAAATAAAATAAATTAAGCGTACGTAGTAACCATTTATAAATGCTTCAAATATTTACATTATGCCATATTTTATTTATCAATGTGTTTAAAACAAGTACTTTCTTTTAATTATATACACTAAAACACAACTTTTGTTTGCACTAATTATTCAATAATCGCAAAAGTAAAACAAAGATTATTTGCAGTGAATTATTTATTTAGTAGCATATAATTAGGCTAATATGTTTGGCAAAAATCTTACTCTCATAATTTACCAAATCTATAAACTAGAAATTTCAAAAAAATAAACGTTGAGTCCGCAACAATTTATGAAAACTGTGATGACACCTAAGGTTATGCAGCTTTTTGTATAAATATTTCACGGGTTTAGTAATTAAATTGCCTAACCTTAATTAAATAACCATTATTGATATTATTTTTTCACATCTGTCATTTAAAGTCTATCCATTGTATTATATTATTACTGTAACAAATACAACTTTACCAGTATTATTATTGATAATTAATTCAAATTAATAGTTAATGTTTGTGTTTAAAGTGTAGGCTGTTTATTTACATTAAAGGCTTAATCCATACATTATTTCATCTCCTACTATTAATTTTATTAAAATAATTTAAAAAAAAAAACTTCATTTCAATTGATTCGAACATTTCTTTATTGGAAAACCCTAGGTAAATGGAATCAATGTGATTACAATGACTCATGAAGATGTTGTCAAACTAATTCGTGGATCTGGCGATGTGTTGGGTATGAAAGTCATTACAGTTGATGTAGATCGTTTATCGACAAGTTCAAGAATTCGAAAATTTTACAATGAAGGTTTGACTTATACTAAATGTTAACATTTATATTTGTAAACATTTTTAAAAGGGGACATATTAGAATTGTCTAATTGAGTGAATAATAAATCTACTTGATTTGAGCAAACCAGGAGCAGTGTTCAGCTGTTTCATCCTGGATTGGAATCCTTAGAAGTGCATACCTTTTACATTTTACATAGACTTAAACTTACGTCATTTTTGGTTTTAAACAAAAGACTTGAACACTGAGCTTTGGGTGGTTAAAACAGATCTAGTGTTCTCAAATGCTGTGCGTTACTATCGCTAACGGGCAAGTAAAAGATCCCTTCCACTAATACTTTTACAATATACTGCAAAGTTTTAATAGCCCATAACAAAACGTTTTGTTTTTTCTTAACTACACACGTCTATATTTTAATATCATTTACAGATAATATTTCTATACACAATCCACGTCTAAGCATTTACGATTTACAAAGAATCAATAATAACAGTAATAATTCTTCATCTAAATGGTCTTCCACAACACTACTATCAAATGAAAAATATAGAAATTATAATGAATGTGACGAACGTCAGTATTATAACAAAAATGGTAGTAATACTATTTGTCGCAACACATTTTCCAAAAAAAATCATCCAAAATCTTCAAGGTCAACAATCCCAATTGATTTGAATGATACAATTGAACCGAATAGAAATCTAAGTCACGTGAATAGTCAATTAAATGGAAGTGATTTGACATCACATCAAGTTGATTACTGCATGTTGCAAAATAAATATGAAAAGTATCAAAATTCAGTATTTAATTCTGGAAATGGTAATACGTGTGCATTAGGCGATTTAAATCAGGCAATACGTAAAAATGGATTAAATTCAAACGATGATTCAAATTGGAGTTTGGTAGTAAGTGTTGTTTTACTTGATAGCAGAGTAAACATTGTTATAGTGTTTATTTTTTTATCATTTATTTAAAAAGTTCTAGTATGGGGTAACAAGATTGTTCCATATGATTAATTATACATTAAAGTTTTGGTTCTAAAGATTGTGCATATTGAAGATTGAAATTTTATTAGGATTTTGCTTTACGTTTACTACGTTGCCATAGTGTAATAAAATGGTGTCCTCCTGTTGTTTCTTTAGCAATATTTTTTACAGAGGCCAGGTTGCCAATCCGTGTCAACTAGACGTGGATCTAGCCACAGTGGAGTTGGTATAGTATACTTTTTAAAATTAATTACACTTATATTTCTTATTTAGTAAATTTTATTTTTTAGTTGCTGTAATTCTGCTTTATTTTTTTATTAAAATTATAATTATTAGCATTGTTTCTTTTCTTTTTTATCATTTTTATATTACGCTTCACTGTTTTATGAAAGTAAAAAGACACTTTTGAAAACTTAACTAAGAAACAGCGCTTACTATCAGTAGTTAGTCGTACAATAATCTAAGTGCATCTAAGTATTGACACTAAGTGTAAATAAATATATAAGAACACTGATATTAATGAGACTAAAGGTTTGAAAAAAACGTCTTTATATAATGTATAATTTGAAACCTATATTTACAGAATCGACCACAAATCCAATCGAACAATTCAAAATGCGTTTCACGAAACAATTCAATATGCTCAAATAGCGTAATAACGCATCCTCGTCCACCTCCACCTCCGCCTCCACCTCCTCCACCCTCAGCACCTACCAAACTAACGACGTGTGTTGCTCTATCTAGTCAACAGAATTCAACCGCGTCTACAACAAAAACCACTGCATCAATCCCTCCTCCACCACCTTTCAAACCGGCCCTTCTCTCTTCCACAACCAAACCCAATCCAGTATTTCCGTCAACGCAAAATTCTTCACATTTATCATTGATGAATGCTTTGAAACGTGTTAATCTCAATGTATCAATTGACTGTCCACCCGCCCATGGCAACAGTCAAGATTGCGGCGACCACTGGGACGACTCGGAATTAGAACTGCCGCCTCCGCCTTCGCCCAACGATATTCATCAACCAAACGTTGTACAACAAACCAAACCATCACCCAAACCCAAACCCAATTGCAATACTATTCAAACGCCTTCGTTTGAAGATCATCTAAAACAGGCGGTTGCTCGCCGGAGACGCGTAATGGAAATGGCCAACGATGATCAAGATTGCGAATCAATTATGTCATCGTCAACGTTGCGGTCGAAATCGAGTTATTCGTCTCGGCCGAATGGAAAACCCAATTCGGGTATAATCGAAGCCAAACACGATGTCAATTCGGTTGTATCGTTTAAAAATGCAGCTAAATCGCTTCATTCACAAGCACTGCGTACGAATGCCACATTGACGTCGCCCACACCAATTATCAACAATTATTCGACTATAAAGTCAAAAGAAGGAACAGTATTAAAACAGA
The DNA here is from genome assembly GCA_025895645.1 of Cardicola forsteri. Lineage (NCBI taxonomy): Eukaryota > Metazoa > Platyhelminthes > Trematoda > Strigeidida > Aporocotylidae > Cardicola > Cardicola forsteri. The sequence goes on along the minus strand of JAKXYG010000590.1, from coordinate 421,327 downwards.
ATCACGTTGTAAATGGGACCAATAGAATTTCGCGAGTAATGACCAGTGATAATTCGACAATGCAACACATGAGTTCATTTGTATCTTAGATTCTTCCGTCAAAAAATTGTTTTTAGATTCGGTTCAATTTCAACATTAGTCAATGTTTTGGTTTATATACAAAACCGGTCCCTTATAATGTACTATTGACAATCGACAACTGATTTGCAGTTTTTTTTATACAGTTCGGAATTACATCCATAACTTTATATTATCTAGCTCAGATAAGATGCTTTATTATATTGTTTTACTTAGAAGAAAAACTGGATTTAAACTTAAAACATAAGTAATATGTTTTTTATATACCTTTTTATAACCACTGTAAATACCAAATGGTTTGTTAACTTTAAATGAAATGTATACTTTTATGAGGGTCACTATTAATTAAAAGATTGTTCTGTTTTTCAACAATAAACAGTTAATTCTAGGTTTTTTGAGTATATTATTTATAATGCTTTTAATTTTTTGTATTTACTTTGAAATATTGTAAAGTTTTAAACATTTTTAGTGATAATTTGTTTTATTTTTATCATTCTGCCTTGCTATTGTTTTCTAACTTATATTAATTTTGAATTGAATATAAAAACGATATTTTTAGAACAATAATAAAAAAATGTTTTTTTAAAATTAGAAAATTATTTTGTAAAAAATTATGGCGTGAAAACATAATTGATGTATTTCAATGATACAATATAGTAACTATACTATTTTCAATTTTCAAAAAGCGAAGTAAAAATTAAATAAACCATATATAAATATAGATAAATGTACTTCAATAATTTACCAAAACGTTTCTATATTTAACATAATTTGAACTTTTTGAGTGGCTGCATAATTTTCAATAATAATTTCGTTTTATTGAACATAATAGCAATTATAAATAAAATCTAGATAGATGTTTTTTAATATATTACTAATAATCAAATACCAATTAATTTATAGTTAAAGATTTAAAAAAATAAATAACAAAATAGTAAAGAAAAATAAAACATAATTTTAAAAATATCTATTTGGTAGTTTATTATATTGCACATTACAAATTACTCAATAATAAATGTAGTTACTTTTATTGTAACCACTTGATGCACATGGTTTTGATATACGCTTCATTAATTTGTTAATATTACGTCATCCAATCTCATTTAACAGTAAAATGGAATTGGATAACTAGTTCCTTATTTTGGATTTGTTAGTTATTGTTCTGTTGTATAACGCTGAAAAGAAACTGATAACACTAAGGTTAGATGTAAATTCTTAAGAAAGAAAAATTTCTTTTTATTTTCTAACGTGTAATGTTTACTTCTATTCTTTAAAATAAGCAAAATCAATTTAGAAAAATGTCAAGTTAATTTTTTTAAATATGACATACGTCAATATTTTTTAAATTGTAACTTACACATAATTGTATTACATTTTAGTTTTAAAATACTTACAATTTCAAATAAACTACTATTGATAAAATTTAATAATTTTTTTTATTTTAATGATTATTTTATATTTTATAATCGTATATGGGCATTTATTTAACTTTTTAAGGTGAATGTTTTACAAAATGAGTTGTACGTAATACCTTATTTTGGTATTCAAAATAATAATAATTAAAAAAACGTTTTTATCTACCATCTTGATACCCTACTTCTGACTAGGAAATAACTGAGCATTTACAATATTAAAAATTACTTTATTTCATTTTTTAACTTGCATTAAAAGTTTTTTCAGTAAAATAACTATTTTTTTATTATTTTGCTTTGTATAAATGCAAAATTGTTTTAATTATGTATTGTAAAATGTTTTTGAAATAATTCATAGAAATATACATTTTTTAATATTTAATAAGATTGTTTTTATACTGTTAACAATTTTATATATATATATATATATATATATATAAACAATACAATAACAATAGCTAGATTTTTTACAATAAATAACAATAGCTAGATTTTTTACAGTGATCATTATAAATTAATTCTAATCGTTTTTTATTAACTAAAAATGACACAATCAAAACAAATATTGATTTTGTAATCCACTAGTACACCCACGCCATATGTCATTTAATTAATTTGCCACAAGCGACCACTGTCATCTTTACGATTAGCCAAATTAAAACCAGATTTGTTTGAATAAATCGATCGTTTGTCTGCGTTGAATGCAATAGACGATGCTGTCGACATGGAAACGAAGGGATGCTCGAATGATTGCGTAGCCGACAATTCACTGTGATCCAACGAATCCGAACACTGGGGACTGAAAATTTTGCGCGAATTTTTGCGATGCTGAATTTGTTTCGAATGATCCAAATAGGCTTGCATCTCGTCGTCAACAGCCAATTGTTCTTTGGACAATCCTTGATAATCCATTTTGCATGGCACAAACGGCTTGCTATTGGATAGTGGTGGAATTTCAAAACCGCCATGTGTCTTTGAATTTATTTGATCGTCGTCGGCATGTGTTGCAATTAGTTTGTTTTCCATGTTGTTCGATGTAGTCGACGTAAATGTAATGTTGGAACGCGATCGCGACAATTTGGGCACGTCTGAGCGCAGTCGTTTGGATGTTGTAAGACAACGTGTAGCGAATTTCAGTTCTTTCCACATGTTGCGCCACACTACTTTTTTCTAACATGTTGCAATGTAAGGTTGTGTAATAACACAAATATAACAATTATATCAATTGTGTAATAACAATGTATAACGTAACGGTTTAAAAATAAACGTTTTTAAATAATGTATGCATGGAAAGAGAGAAAGAACGTTCACTGTCATTTTAAAACAGAAAAGTGACGTTTCTTAATAATTGAACATGTAGTACAGTTGCTTAAAACACTGATTTTACACTTGGTTATATTTGTTAACAACAATTCATTTAACTGAAGAAATTATTTTATCACAATAACATTTATACATAATTAAACTAATGTAATTTTTTACGAAATTGAATAAATTTAAATACACTTTGTGTGATTGTGCCATTTCTAATATATTATAAAAAAATCAGTAATAAACACGATTAAAACAATTGCAATCTTTGTTTTAAATCATTTAAAATTATAAATAACTATTTGAACATACGTTGTAATTCAACATTTGTTCACAAAAACTCGAGGTTTATGTTACTACATAAAACGTTTAAGGAACCTGCGTGTTCGCCAACATGTTATTAATACATATTTTAAAACTACATTTTATCCAATAATATTATATTGCTCCCCTGTAATATTTCCGGGACTAAAAAGAAAGGATTTTATAAAGTTAAAAAAAATGTATTACCATCATTAGCCGATCATCAGGTACTCCTTACAATGACATTTTTTATGAAATAATTCATCGACACTTCAAGGAATGTTTCCAATTAATTAGTCGTATTTCCAACAACTCCAATCATCCACTTTATCGTGATTTCAGCAAATCATTTGCATCGAGAATGACAAGAAGATCATATATACACGTTAAGTGCAAAACCAATGTGTACTTAAATTCATGTCTGCCGTATTTAGCAAGGTTACTATCCAATCCCAACAAAGTTCAAAATGACCTTTACAATAGCCTATCCAAATCATGAGTATGTTCTTTTTGTTTTCTTTGGTCTGACCATTTACCGTTGTTTGTAATCTGCCCATTTTAATTTGTGACCATTTATCATCCTTCATCCAGGGTATTATTTTATTAGCCATGCTCACGTATGAGTCATAAGTCATTCGCATTTCATGAATACTGATATATTTGCACACTATTAACCATAGTGTCCCCTAAATAATACCATGCCTTTTTACGCATATCATATTGAACATGACTTTTAAATATACGTTGATTTAAAGTTTTTTTCTTCTTTTAGCCTATGTAATTTAATCTTACTTTACTTATTTATTTATTTATTTTTGGACTGATGTTACACACTGCTAATTGTATTTTTATAATTGTACATATTTTTGTGTGCTGAAAGCTACTTCTACTGAAGTATCTAAGCCAATAACCATAAATAAATAAATAAATAATAAATAACTTACTTCTTTTTGATGATGCGTCGCTACCAAAAACTCAATTATTGATACCAAAAAACCCATGACAAATCCAATCAACAGCATGATAAATACACCTCCCACTTGTTCGACACCCAAGGGACTAGGTGCTTTACCCGACTCTTTGAGCATTGAACACGGTTCGGTAATGTTAAATTCGTTCCACCAAATACGTTTAAGTTTGGCCAATATTTGGGCATTTTGATGTTTCAATATGGATTTAGACACGCGATCACGCCATGGAGATCCTGTGGAAAATGTCAAAGCAAAAAAAAACATTTCCAAAAAACTGTATAATTTTACTTGTCATTGCTTGATTTTTTTAAGAGAAGCATGTGAATAGCCAGTGAATATTTAGTTAAGCTGAACAAGGGTCCGCATTCACTGCTGGTGATAACACTCAAACATTTGCCTTGTATCACTAGACGGAAAACACACGTACGTATATATATATATATATATATATATAGTTTAATATTAATTCAAGTAACTTAATTATATTTGAGTATGCGTTAACTGGATAGTTCGATAAACATTAGTTTGATATCTATAACCAAAACTAAATGTAGAAATCTGTTTTTCTGTAGTAAAGTGTTTACTTTCTAAAAATGATTATATCAAAATATTTAAATAATATAGCAAAACGTCTGATAAATTGCAACTAACAGTTTTATATCTTCGTAATAGTACTATTCTTTTAAGCTAACGTCATTAATAATATACTTTAATTGATTTTAAACTCCTTGCATATTAAATGCATATTTACAAAAATTTGTTCACTTTATTTACGATTTATTTTTTGACACTTTTAAAAACTATCAAGCAAATAATAAGCATCTCCATTTTATACATTTAAAAGCCTTTTTGTAAATATCACATTTATAGCTTTAGATTGTTTTATCTTTATTCATAGTGGTTTAGAATGTATTAAATGTTTTAAGGTGAAAAATAAATTGTGCACAATTTAATAAGTAAAATATAATTTAATTAAAAGTTCAATAATATTACTTTAAAATTATTCTAATTTGTTAAAAACCCATTTGGTTGTTTAAAACAGATATAATGGTAAACGGACATTTTTGCATAACTTTAATACAAATATAATACGAGAAATGGATATAATGAGAATTTTTATTTTGGTAATGTAAACCTAAACTAGCAAACAACTTAAACAATTTATTGCAATAATTTTATGAAAATGTACCTTGTGGAAACCCAATGCCATATCCTTTGGAATCTAACAACGTTCCGACTTGCATTAAGCGACAATCCCGTTGAGCATAATATTCATTCCATGTCGATTCCAAAATAAACGCATAATTGCCTTTAAGTACACGATCAATTCCATCTTGAGTTGTTCTTACAGGAGCATTTGGATGCCTGTCCATAAATTCTCCCATTTTTTTAAATGTCGGTAGAGTAGAAGTCTAGTGGAAAAATGTGGAACAATTTTTGTCATACTTTAAAGTAATTTAGTTGTACTTATGTTAAATTAGAAAACAGACAATTAGAGCCATTATTATTATTAGTTGTTGTTGTTGCTGTTGTAAATATAGTAGTAGTACCAGTAGTAGTAGCAAATTTATAAATTTATTTTATATAATTTAAAAATACTCTGTTTAATAGACGTTTTTTATCATATAATTTACAATAAACAATTACTATTTATAACAAATTAAATATTTCTAAAAATCTAGAAAATGCATTTAATATGTAATTATTTAAAAGATAACTATAATTAAAAATTAAACAATGATACCAACTAAAACGTTTATCCTTAGAATATAAATCAGAAAATTATGTAAATATGAGTATTACCATAAAGTGTATTTGAAACGCTAAAATTTATCATAATTATATTTGCATTACCTTTAACTGAAATACAGTTTATTATGAGTATTATATACAAGTACTACATGTGTTGTGTTTAATATTAATTTAAAGAATTGGAAGAGTTTTGAAAAACAACGGTATGTATGTATAGTTATAAATGTTAAGTTAATTACATCATACAATTTTATATATATATATATATACTGATTTTTTATATGTTTGTGACTGAAGAGAATATACGAAATAAATTCATCTCACAGTTTACATCTTCTATTATTTTTGTTTGGAATTATAAAGGAAACCCAATGCTTTAAAAATAGTTTTAATTAAACAAATTAATTTTTAATGCACAATATATATATATATATATATATATATATATATGAACTACATATCTACAATAATATCCACTATTGATATCTATTGTTTATATTAGACAGACAGAAATTAAATAAACTTGTAATTCATAATTACATTTCACTGTTCTACTTGTTTAAAACATTTAACAAACATTTATTAACTTTTTTACCTACGTTTTGTATAAAAAGTAAGTGCAAAGATATATATATATATATATATATATCAATAAATACTTGTATTTCTAACATACTACTTGTATTTCTAACATACTTATCGATCTTTCGTATTTCTGGTACAGAAATAATACGAAATAATACTTGTTTTGTTATACAATATGCACCATTATATTATAAATGAAATACAACAATTTTAGTAATACAGGTTTATTAATAATGTTGAATGTTATATAAAAGGTTGAATAGTTCATAATTAAATATCGGATAAAACTATATAAAAAATGTAATACAATATATATGCAACGTTTTTAGTTATTAAATACTTTCTTATATTTTATACTAGTTGTTTGGTGGATTATATTACATGGATTAGTCGATTGGATTTGCTCTCAATGTAATAGGTTTGCACAAACAATTTATTATTTAGATATTTATATAAATAAGTTGTTTTTATTATACTAATTAATATACTAATCAATATTAATGCTGTTATTATTAAATAGAAGGATTCAAAGTTAGTGGCTCGTTTGGTTTTGATTAAATGACAACTTGAGGAAATATGTTTCTGTAAAAAATCCAAAGTAGGGACAACTATATATATATATATATATATATTATTTAAACTGATTTAATAATTAAATTTAACTTTTTAAATAAATAACCTTAATTTATTTAAGATTAAATTATATTTTTCTAGCATAAAACCGTTTTTTAAATAATTGTAACTCTTAAATACGTTTGTATGTTACATGAAAATTATTTTTATACATTAAAATTAAAATAATTCTTTATAAAATGATTGTTTTATACCTTATACCAATCTAATATATTGCTCTTTAAATACACATTTATCTCTAATCGCTCAGAGTAAACATTTTACAATTATTCTATACTATATCATTTTACTATTTTATTTTATTTATCTGCTTGCACAATACATTTTATAATAAACAAAAATACATATTTAAAAACTTTTATATTTCAAAGTGTAAAATTATTTTACCAGATTAATATTTACTGCTTTTTTCTAAATGTTTACAAAACTATGTTTTTTTATTCTGAATTAAAAGTACTATCAGTAAGAAAGTGCTGTCATTTCAAATTTATTAAACATAAATAGTAACAGCTAAACGCAATTAGAAATGTTTAAAAACACTAAAAGCATAAATTAATCTTAAAAAGTTGTTAATATAAGAATTATACAAATTGTATTTAATGGTTAAATATAACATTTTCACTCTTTGTATTGTGAAATATTTCAAATACAGCCATTTCAAAAATTAACGCAAAAAAATTACAAAAGTATTGAATCTAAATTAATTTGTTATATCCTTTGTTTCTTTGTTATAATAAATATTGAGAATTAAAAATAATGTCAAGTACTTAATAGTTCCTTTATATATACTTCGAAATATTTATTTAAAAAGGCTGAGTCGGACAAAATGGTATATTTTAAGAGCTACTTCAATATTAACGTGGATAATCAGTTGAAATTACATAATTTTTATAATAATTAGCCTATTACTATTTTGTGTGCTTATTTTCATTAAAAATAAACAATAACTAATCCTTAAAATTGATATTAAACGAACATTCAAATCTGCCCTGATTATGATGTTATAATAGCTATCAAAATAAACATTTAATTATTTTAATCTATATAAATAAAAATAATAAAAATATTTTTTTTTAAATTTTAAATAAAAATTTTAAAACAAATCGAATAATTTATTATTTACGTTTAACCTTGAGATTCCGCTCATTCGCTAATTTTGCTTTCTGATTGCATTATTTGTGAAATGGACAATAGTGATAAAAAATGTTTCCATCTTACAGAAAATGAATATTGTCATTAAAAAATTAAAAATGAAGGATTTTTACCCAAAAGATTGTCAGATTTATAAAGTTAACCTTTCAACAATTTATCGGATTATTAACCGTCAAAAATCACGAAATTATGATAAGGTTTGATAAAAACGTGTAACGACTACTACAGATGATCAGAAATTATAATAAACCTATTTCAGAAACCAAAAGAAATAGTTTAAACAATTTTACTTATTCTACAATAAGAAACAGAGCAAATGAATTCTGTTTAACTCTACAATCACCAAAGATTAAGCCATTTATTACCAAAAAACAAAAAGGCAATAGATTAGCCTTTTGTAAACTATGGAGTGAACGACACCTTTGTTATTGGCGTTCCGTATACTTTGCAGATGAAACAATGATACGGGATGAACCATTTGGTTTTAAAAACAAAGTGTTGTGTGGAACGAGTTTTCAAAAACATTTACTCCCGGTTGTTAGAAAAAAACCCACCCTCCACAAGTAATGAGTTGGTTTGGTATTAAGTATAATCAACCTATCAAATGGAGAATTATATCTGAAACCTTAAATAGTGTAAAGTTTGTTTTGGTTATGAAGAATGTTTTTTATTATAGAATGCAACACACTTACACGGGGGTTACTACTGTTATTTAGGACAATGCTCCATGTCATACGTCTAAAAAGGTAACGTCATATTTATCTAACTTCACTATATTTGCTTTATATCTACATTTAGACAGTAGAGGGGCTAAAATTGAAAAAGCTATCTTTCACTCAATTGCCACTTAACAGCCCGGAAATTAATTTTATTGCAATTTTTTCAGTATGCTAAAACGCAATATTAATAAGCATACTGAAATTGAGGATTTATGTGAACGCATTCGGTTTGTTGTACAATATGAGATGAAACAATAATATATCAACACTCTCATTGACAGCTTTCTAAAACGCCTGGATCAGGTTGTTTAAAAGAAAGGTGATCACATAGATTATTGAATTTTTTAAACTTTCTAATGTCTTTAATCATTTGGTAACTGAAAAAATTGCATGTAATCTGTATTTTTGTAAATAGTTGTCTTTATAAATCATGTTAATCACTTTACTCCATTTTCGATTTTGCACCAGTTGATATACAATTTTATACAATTTTTTTATTACTTACAATATATATATATATAATTATAGTATTTTTAAACTATTATATACTATTGTATACTTTATAATCAAAATGACGTTTTTCTTGTGTGGTATGTAGCTGCTAGAAAGGTTTTAGTTAAATAATCACTTTTTTGCATTAATTGTTGTGAGAGTTGTAAATATATAATGCAATAAAAAATATTTGTATCATTTTTACCATCTATTACTATTACTGTTTATTAGAATAGATTATCCAGAAATAAAGATAAATTTACACAAAATATTTTGTTTATCTTAATTCAAAAATGTTTTATGGATTATATATATATATATATATATATATATACATTATAAAGATCTTATTGATGCGCTACATTTTTTTTATATATGACCATAATACATACGCTGGTAATGCAATGCCTAAACTTTAACTTTTTCTGGTTAAAATTATTTAAATATAAAAATATGTAATTTATTTATAAAAAGTTTAAAGAAAATTTTAAATTTATATTATTTTTATTTGTAAAAATAATAATTTTGAAAATAAACTAACTGCTCACACATATACATACAAATTTACAATGTATTTTTAAATAATCAATAATTAATTTATTTTAATAGTATATAAAGGGGGCATAAACGTTAAAATAATTACCGAATGCATGAAAGTAGATGTTTCAACTGTATATAACATTTTGAATAAGAGAACAAGCCCTAGATTACCCATAGGTGTAAGAAAACGTTTAACAAGCAAACAATACGTAGAAGATTTTTCTTATTCAATTTTAAGAAGGAGGATGAAATCTGAAGGCTTCATTTTTCAAAAGGCTGTTAAAAAACCTCCACTTAGTCGTGCCCATTAATTACAACGAGTGGAGTTTGCCAAAAAGTACAAACTATCCATCGTCATTTTAGAGATCAATATACTTCACATATGAGAGTGCAGTATCCTATGAACGATGAACTGAACATTCGTAGGTTATTTATAGTCCACATTTTCCACTCAACCACACTTGTACTGCAATAAAAGTTGCACATCCTTCATGTGTCAAAGCATATTTTGCAATTAAGTACAATCAGTCTCCAAAATGGATGCGTACTAGTGGTAATTTAAACAGCGCAGAATTTGTACAAATATTCGGAGAATTGTTTCAGAATAAGCTGTCTAGAAATGCTACAAGACACTTAACAATTATTCGAGACAATACTCCTGTAAATATTTCAAAAGTGGTAATGTGTATTTTAATATGAATAACAATTTACCACAAGTTTTCCTTATTTAGACCACAAAAGCTTTGAAAAGCAAAATGCTTACTTTTATTCAACTTACTCCATACGGTCTAGACCTCAATGTAATTAAAACCTTTTTTTAGTATTTTAAAATGTGAGGTGAAGCACATAGAAACTGACGTATATTTAGAGGCAAAAATCAATCATGTAAAAAATTGAATTTCAATGGACTATATTGGTACGTTCATAGATTCCTACCCAAGGCAGCTGGCAGAAGTTGAAGAAAAGCTTGGATATCATTTAAATTACTGACATTATTAAGTTTGTTACCATTCTTTTGTATATTCATATATTTTCGTAGAAAAAACTTTTTTTAAACTAATTATCTGTGTTAAATTTTAAATTTTCATAATGATGGTATTGTGCTTTATTGCTAAAACGAATGTTATTAAGATTTTTTAGCAAAAGTTAGTAGTTAAAACAGTTTAAATTCGTTTTCTACTTGCTTATCTGTTTTTCAGGCCTCCTAAATCAAATTAAGTAAATTAAGCTGTTTCTAATTATATTCAAGTTAAGATGTAAGTGAACATATTTCATTACTAATAAAGTTGTATTTGCTGTTTTGTTTTGTAAAAAATATGTTAAATGTTTATAAACATTATGCTTTCACTTATTTGGCAGCTTCTATACAATATCTAAATTTAAATTACATAACATTTCAGCCTTATACACATTTCCTCCCAAAAAATAATTGCTTTATTCCAATGTTAAACTACTAATTAATATAATAAAAGGTTAATTTTAAATTTTAAATACGATTTTATAAATTTTACAAACTCGGAAAAAATCGCGACTCGAACCGCTAGCCAACGTTCCGTAATAAATTTTTTCCTGATTAGCCAAATCTTCTGCACTTTCGATTGGAGATTTCATGTTTTCAACTGTTAAAAAAGCAGCCAAATTTGCTGTATATGTAGCAATTATTATAAGTGTAAAGAACCACCAAACTCCTGTCAACAATCTGGTTGAAGTAGCATGCGGAGCATACTCCGTACCTGTAATATATATATATATATATATATACATAATAATTTACTTAGTAACATGTGGGCTAACGTTCGGTTTCACTAAAATGTTCACCACCTGAAGATCTTTTCCGTAAAACATTCAAACTAGTAAAAATGAAGATAGAAGACAATTTTAATGTAACGCTACATGGTTTGAGGAATTTATACAATGTTATTCATAACTATCTTACTAAAAGCTTTTAAATGTAAATTTTACAATTATATCCTAATCTTTATTTTTGCTGTTATTCAGCTTTGTTTGTTTATTCCAACGTGTAATATTTGTATTCCGTGATGCTGAATGTACTTTTACTGGAGTATTTAAACTAATTGTAATGATAATAATAATGTGCCAGGATGGCAAAGTTAACTATGACGCTGAACTTGAAATCGGTTCAACTCCCATTACCAACACTAAATTCTGACTATCGTTTAACTGTGATAAACGCCCACTTGTTTTCCGTAAAACATGCAAGCAATAGAAACCAAACCAAGGGTATTAAATGTTAACTCTATTAGAGTATTATTTATAAAACATGTACAAAATTATATTTTATCCAACGTAAATAATAATATTATTTACACACTTTAATTAACTATTTTACCTTGATTTAGTAATGCCGATACATTGTAATAGAAACTATTTAACAGTGTAAATTGATTTTTTCTAATATCTCCACCTTCTTCGCACGGATGAGACGGAGTCCATTCATAGGGAGATAGTCGAGCAGCAACAAATAAACACAAACACACAGCCAGGTAAGTCACAATGACATATAACCAAACCTAAAAGATAATGCATAATTCCTTGAGTTAGATGGGGCACAATACGTTTAATATTTTTTGAAGCGGATACAATGAAGCTTATTAACATAATTAATATTTTGTTTAAAAGCTGTCCAAGTTAATGTTGAAACACTGAAACTATATACAAATATAATTTATTATTATTCAGTCCACAGATCTACTAGTTTATGAATACGATATATATCACAACTATGTACCTTATATGATTATAATTATTTAAATTGCCTAGATCATTTATTTTTACTAAGTATATGAAATTATTTCTCTAATAAAGTGTAGTATAAAATATATAGAGCAAATAATAATATGTTTCTTCTATACTTTTAAGTAAAATAATCAGAAAATTTTAAATAACTTGAATTTGCAAAAAGATATACATACATTGTAAAGACATAAATAAATAAACAAGCACAATCAGATTCATTCAACAAAATTCTACGTTTATGTTACATTTTACAATTTTCTAAATTGTTTTAGAATTGTTTGTACTTTTAATATTAATGTTTCACTGAGTTTTAATATTTCAATGGAGTCACTCACCTGTGGAGATAACGGTTGTAGAAAGGAAAATAACGATGGTTTTTGGCTTTTCGGTCGTGTGAACAATATACTTCCACCCAACGTCATCCAAGGAGTACTAAAATCTACCAACTTTTCACGTTCATAAGTTATTGTAAAACCAGCCACAGCCATATCTGCTTCCTACATTTATAATGAAAGCATAAAAATTAGGTAATTTATTTTGGTTTTAAATAAGTGTTTAATGTTAATAATAAATAGAGCATATTTTTCAAAATACCAACTTTAACGGCGTTTTTATAATTGTTTGAACAGATGTTAATGAATAAAGTAATTATAATAACAGTTATCCAGCCGTATAGCACTCAACTCAAACCTGAGTAGGTATGTGTTTGTTCCCCACCACGGGCATTAAATGCAGGTCCATATTTGGCTTCACTAAAATGTCCACTAATAAAAAATCTTTTCCGTAAAACATTTAAAATTATGAAAAAATTATATATATATATATATATATATATATATATATATATATATATATATATATATATATATATATATATATATTATATATATATAACATTGTTAAGATTGAAACATACATTTCTAATAAGTTCTCCCATAATGCCATTGTAATAAACTTTGCCAGTACCGTTATCAATGCCCGAACCATATTGTCTGTCTGGAGTTACATGAACTGTATAATTAAATCCAACGTCTTTAGCAATGTAATTAAGTAAATCAATACAATAGCCAGTCCATGCATCGGGTGATCCTAGCGGTTTACCGTAGACGTCAAATTTCAAGGGTATCATAAATGGTGCATCCTACAAAGGTGTTTATTTTATTAATGTTTTATCAAAACATTTTGACAATAATACAATATATAACACTTTTTTAAATAGAAATGTATTATGGGTTACTTTAAATAAGTGATTTTAATTATGTATAAAAATAAACAAAGATTACCGTAGTAACTAAGAAATGCTGTTACTTTTGCAATAGTAGGTATAAATGCTTAAGAAAATTAATCTCAAAACATTAACAATATAGATATATATTGGTTTTGGAAAAACCTTCAAACTTACTGGTATAGTGGTTACTTTTAGCACCACTCCTTTGTCAACAGCTGTAAATTTGGGCAAATTAATAGGCGGTTGTTTAACAACCTTCATGCGCTCATCAATATTCCAAACACCAGTCTGTAATCAAAGCACACATTTATAAATCAGTTGCTTCATTTTTACTTTAAATTATATTTGACGCAATTGCACTAATTTAACTCATCAATTTAATTTAAGAAAACAAAAGCACGTTAAAAATAAATAAATAATTGAATTAAGCTTTATGATATATATATATATATATATATATATATATATATATATATATATATATATATATATATATATATATATATGACGTAATTGCAGAGATTGTTTGGGTGTAGATTTGAGTATCATATCGGATTCTAAATATAAGCTTACGTTTTTGATTTAATGTTTTCCTCCTAAACATTGATCCCTGTAATATAACAAATTATTGTATTATAATTTTTGTACTTTAACTTTGTGTTAATTGTTTCGTTATTTGAATATTGTCGGTTTATATACATAAATGTTAAAAGTATGTCTTGTGGAATATTTAAGCTATTTAATTATTACATTATCATTATTCAACCGTTAGTGTTTAACGTTAAAGTACATTATATAAATTTCAATTTAATGAGCTTTTGCAAACAAATAAAATGAAATTGAAACACTATACAATTAACTGTACGTGACAGTTAAATATTTAAAGAAATATTGGTTGATAAAAATTATACTTTTATAGGTTTCACACAGAAACTAAAGAATATTTTTAAAAATATTAATTACATAAACAGAAAACTATTAAAAATGTTTATTTAAGGCAAAAATATTTTTTTATTTCGAAAAAATTTTTTTTTTATTTTTAATTAATATATGTTAAAACACTTAATTGTTGCAATGTTTCTGTACACACCGCATAAATTATTTTATTTTTACATCCTTATATTTTTAATGTTTCAGAAAAAACATTTTTCAATCAGTAGAATTAAGCAAATCTAAATAAGGGACCGCATCTACTGCAACTGTTGTTTTTGCATTGTGTATGTTAGAGAGGGACATTAGGAGAAAGTGAGGGAAAACGAATGAATAAAAGTGTGCTAAACTTGAAAACATGTCTGGATAAATCGAAATGTCATTGTTGATGCTAATTGTAAGTTATTGTGTGGTTTTGTTATATTGTTACTTACTACAAATATTTTTCAATAAATGTTCAATTAATAACAAACAAAATAAACAAAAACTTTTGTTGCATTTCTAATTATAGAAAATATTATATTTAAGTATTCTTAATCTAACTTACTCAGTTTATTCTAAATGCTTGGAAAAATATGTACTAACAATACTTGGAATAAGTAAAGAAAAGATAATAATATTTACTAGGTTTTATAGTAATGGAATTATGGAATTTATGTGATAGAAAACAAACACTATTGAGATTCAATAACTATTGATAAATTCAGTAGTATTTTATTTTTATTAACATTTACCTTAAATTTATTGTACTATTGACGTTAAAAGCCTTTTTACTATTTGCTTTATTCATAAAAAATAATTTAATGTTATTTTAGTTAATATACAATGTATTAGAAATTCAATTATTACAATACATTACATTAAAGGTACTGTTAGCACAACGTTTAAATTTATACAGACATGATCAAATTGCAGGACTTTTCACTTATTATGTAACAATTAAACACTTTTGCAACTATGTTTTAGTAAAAACAACTATTTTATATTAATATAGTCATAAAATGGTTTATTTAAACATTTCTAAAAGATATAAAATATGATAACGTAAATAAGTTTTTGAAAAGCTTATAGAGACTTTAAATTATATCTATTTTAATAATTTATCAAACTTACAGGTTTAAAACCGGCTTGTGTCAATTCCAATGTTGTCAAATCGAACAACGTTCGAAGACCTTGACGATCAAATCGAAATGGACCAGTGATTCCTTGAATTTTATCAAATGGAATCTTTCAAATTTAATAAATACAACGTTGCAAATCAATAAATGTTGAATTAAAAAAAAATTCATTTAATACAGAAAAAATATAAATACAAATTTTTAAAACCTCAATGTAAGGCATTTAAATTATATTACTTTTTAAATTTTAAGTAGTTAAAAATATATGTTTGAATTTATTTTTGGCACATTAGGAAAACGACAATAAGAGGGTGTTGTTTTACTTTAAATGCTACCATTCTTTTTATTATTGTTAAATTAAATTAATTAATTGTTTGTTGTAAATTTAATTAACCATTTTAATGTATTACACTTCCTAAGTATTAATGCAAGAAAAATGAAATAAATAAAAATAATAAAAGTAAAATTATTTTACACTTCATTATTTATTATTTAAAATAATTTATTTAATTGGGATGCTAATGATCCTGAGGATTTGAGTAATGCTTATAAAGTCTCAATTTCCAATGATGGTGATATTCCTGACTGTTAATCCTCTACGTGGTGCATCCTGGACTAGGTGCCCCTAGGCATCTAGACTAATAACAGCAGGGTCCGAGTGCACAGCGGTATAACTGGGCTTCCGCTACGGCGGGTGGGTGCGAACATACACCCAGGATACTTAAAAGGTATCTAAATGTATACGTATAACATATGTAGCCCTTGGGCTAAGGGAGATAACCCTGACAAAAAATCAGGCGGCCTGGTCAATCTTTGCGAATAGTGGCGACGTCACAAGGATACCGTCTACCAGCCAAGAAACTTTGTTATTCTTCCACGTTTGTCTACGCTTGTCAAGCCATCGAAATCGATCGTTCTACATGTTGTATAAATATGGGAAATAATGAAGAGGTGACCACGTCACTAACTAAAATGAAATGAAATATTTATTTGTACATTTTTAAGTAATAAACAATAAGTACATTAATAATATTTTTGCATAAAACAACTGTTTTTTAACTTGTAGTATTTTGAAATTGATAATTAGAGAAAATTAAAGTTTAATTACATGCATAATAAATTAATTATCCTTAAAATCAATTATTTATACAATTCAGTAGTGCATGTACACATGTAAAAATAAATCGTACTATATTTATACAAAACAAATATGCAATTTTAACTCAACTTACAGATTTCACGGCGTTTATTAAACTCAAACCCAAAGGCCACAAACCTGGAGGTCGTTTGCAACTTAGTTTTTGTGGTTCAAGTGATCGTTTTCGCACCACCGTATTTAATCCATGGGCAAGCAAAACAAGACTGTCGTACATTAAACTAAATTGTGTCTGTAGAGAAAATAATAAAATCGTCGTTTGTTAACTTACTGTTAGCATTGGATTTGTATTTGGCAAACTATTGCTAGCAGCACTTTGCGCAGATAATTCATACAAAGTGTTCTTTTTATTTCTATTTGTAATAACCTTGGGAATAATTGAAATGGCTTTGATTCGTGCTCCCACATCACTTTTAAAAGTAGACAAATCTAGAAGTGACACATCCTAAAATGTATTTAATTATATAATAATAATAATAATAATAATAATAATAATAATAATAATAATTATTATTATTATTATTATTATTATTAAGTTTTAATATCTCACTAAAGAAACAATCAGCGTAAAATACATGTACTTACAACTCCTAAACTAATTAATGTTGAAAACGTAGTTATTAAACTAAAACATTTGTATCAATCAGATAACATACAATAAAAACGTCACTTTAATTATAAATCGTACAATATTATCTGATAATTAAAATACAAATATAATTTTGTAGATATATATAATACCTAATAAAAAATTACTTAAAACATTAACTGGCTTATAATCTAAGATTGATTAAAATTACCAACATAAAATATAACGTCAAATATATTTTTTTATGCTTTTATAAAAAACTTTTTACAAAACCAACTTAATATTTGTTGCTTATATGTTTTGTTCCAATTGTAAAATTTTAAGTTTGTTCAAAAATTTTTATACACAGCAACTTTTTTTATTATCTAAAACATTAATCTTTTCAAGTTGGGGTTTTATTAGATTCAATTAAAAGCAATTAGTATTATATATAATTTTATTTGACTATTACAAAACATAATTTTAGTGTTTTTATTTTGTAATACAAAATTAACAAAACTTCCTGTGATAAAACAGGTATAATATATTATATTTTCTGCTCCTAAGAGGCAAATAATTAAATTTGTGTTAATTATTTTCTATAATTTAACAAAATAGTGTATTTTATTGTTTTTAAGTTAAATAATGATTTTTTTGTCAAACAAAAAAGTAAGTTTTTAATATCTTAAAGAAAATACCCAAAATACTATTAAAAACATTAAAATAATTTTTAAAGTGTTTTAACAAAATATACTACATTTTTAATTCTTATTTATATGCAAATGTTAATTTTAAACTTAAATTTAACAAGAAATCAATATATTACATTAAAAACCAAGCAATGTTTTTCTTATGAGGTAATAACGTAAATTTTGTGCTGTAGAAACGCAAATTTAAGATATTAAAATGTATTTTTGAATAATGATTCTAAACACATTAATTAAAATTTTATTGATTATTATTAAAAAAGTGTAAAATGCGTGTAGTCATTCAGCTTATATAAGTGTTGTTTTTAAAATATGCTTTTTTTGCCAACTCGGCATTTTAAGTAAATATTTCTAAGTAAATATGAATCAACTATTAAGTACTGAACATTATTTTAAATTTTTAATAATTAATTTTACAGAAAAGCATTAAGAGATAACAAATGAATCAAGATTTTTTTTTTAATTTTCAACAATAATTTGTTAAAGGGGTGTTACAGTGTTTTGTGTATTACTAAAATGTACATAAAAATTTTATTCTGCAAACTATTTAAAAACAAAACATTTATTTTTATTTTATTAGTTTCTAAAAATAATAATTTAATTTACTGACTCCAAACAACAAAATAATTATAATGAAATTTGAAATGTTCAAATTTATACATACATAATTTTTAGATATATAACTGACTACTCATAAGTACTACTAGCTTTTTATAATAAATTTACAGACGAAAGATAAACTAATAATTTGCATCATTAAGACAATAAATATAATTATTTATTGAAAAGTATATATATACATATATATACCAAATAATAAATTAACCATGCGTAAAAAAATTTTAATTATATCCATATGACTTTAACAGATGTATTACAGATGATCAGCGATATTTTTGAATAAGTAATGTTTATATTAAACAATTACAATTATGAAAACAATTGGTTTTTAATATAAGTTTTAGCATTAAAAATATTTTTTTAAATAATTAATTAATGTTTTTATAATAAAATTAATAGTGTTTATAACAATACACATATTGTTAACATTTTTAAAAATTCGACTTAATATTAACTCTTATTACATTTCTATCACAATTTTTATCACAATAATAAACCTTTTATGTTATGTAATAATTTTATAATAATTAATAAAACAATGTACTAAAATTAACAATAAATATTGTCATTAATATCAAAATAGTTTGTTTTTTTAATTTTTCACTATGCATTTTTTCCTTTTTATGTTTAAATATTTGGTAAAATATTAACATATTATAAAAGTTTATTAAAAATTATAAAGTTAATTATATAGTAATAATTTATAAAAATTAAAATATACAAAATTTATGTATATTTCTAAGGAATTTTTATGTAATAATTACATAAATATTCGCTTTTCTTATAATTGTTATACCAATTTTATAACTTTTACTAAATAATATAAATTTCTATACTAAAAATAACGTTTATGTATAAAGTTGTAAATAAATTGTATTAACATGTATTTATTAATAATTTTACATGTAAACACAACCAAATAAATATATTTTTGAACAAATTTAATTAAACCTTGTTTTTGACTTTATTTCATTGCATTGATTAGCTTACCCAATCTGTAAAAATGTAAGTATATTGATATCCCGTCATGTTATGCACATAGGCCTAAAATAATTTTTAATTAATAAATATGATTAATATTTTTATTATAATACAACAAATATTTTACATTAATATAGTGTTTAAACACAATTAAATTTTTAAGTTAAAAAGTGTAACAATAATTTTAATAATTAAGTTATGCAATTTTAATTAATTTTGTTTTATTGAATTGTGTAATATATTGTTTAGCGTTTAAATATTGCTCCTGTTTGATGATAATTTTTATATCCATTTTATTTTACTAGTTCATATATTTACAAAACATTTTCAGTAAATGAATTAACACAAAATAAAAAAAAACAATAAATTTAATTATTTAAAACAGCATGTTATTCAATGAATTAATTAATAATTAATAAATGTTAACGCATGTTTTATTTCTCTTTAAATATTTGTTAACAAATGTTGTCTGTTTATATAATTAATATTAATAGAAAATTATCATTTTTTTTAACATAAATATAATTATGTACATATTAAATGTTATTAATACAATGAACAAACCATTATTAAAAAATTGTAAACTTTTGATCTGGGAATGTCAACTAAAAAGTTTCTTTCAATTCCTGAACTAAGTTGGGCCATCATGGCACGGGCGGCTGAAGCGCTATCGTCCCAAGACTTTATTTTTATCATTCCCTCATAGTTGTTTACCAAGTTTGAAAATTTAATTAAACCTTGAAAATTAGATTCAAAAATGACATTATTATAATTTATTATTTAAATATTAATTTATGTTGATTTTATTTTGATACAAATACTACAGGATTTTGAAAAAGATAAAAACCATTTTTTAAACTAAATATTTTTTAAATAATTGAAAAAAATTTAATTAATTTTAAAATCGAAAATAGATTTTAAAAAAATTATTTTTGTCTTTACGTGTAAAAATTAAAATACAAATAATTTTTTGTTGTGTAACATTTTATTGATTAAAACAGGTTTTAAATTAATATTGTATACAAAATGTATTATTAAAAATTAGCACTAAAATGTAGTTTAATTATATAATTAACTAAAAAGTAAATTATGTTTTAAATAATGTTTGTTTAACATCAAATTATATAATTTATTTAAAGTATATGAGAATGTGCATCAACTTTTGTAATTTATATAAAAAATCATTATTTTGTAGATGCAGCTTAATATATTTTATTAAATAATATATATATATTAAAATAAACATTAGTAGTTATAATAAATTAACGAATTATATGTAAATTATATTCCAACCCAGTTAAGAAATTCTTCGGAAAATGAAGTTATGTAACTAAAATAGTTTTAATAATCACATAAAATAAAAAATATTTAAATATATATATTAAAAGTTTTTATTTTTTTATTTTTTTTTATAATAGCAATAATTTTTTGTATAATTAGTACACTTTAAACAAAATTATAAACATATTCCACTATATACATATTTGTGTAATATAAAACTATTTCAGTTTAATAGTTTGTTAATTATAGTTAACAACTATATCACTTTTTAAACACTTTTTAGAACAAAAATAACAATAGTTAACATAACACAATTTTTTATAATTTGTTTATATTACATTAATTTATATATTAAAAAAAAACAACTGTTAGGTGCATGATTAATTTAAGCTAATTATATTAAATGCTTAACTCAAACACTTAGCTTTATTGCTTAGATAAACAAATTTATTAGCAAGCTAGTAAGTAATAAGTATTGATTGAACAAATGTTTTAATACAGTAATTTAATTTTATACTTGCCAATAATTAAATTATAATATTTTAATCAATCATACTGAATTTTTATGCTTACTCAAAAATATAAGTTGTTAATAGTAGCTAGCAGTTTACACTTACTATTTATTATTTTATTAGATCTTGTACGTTTTGTATAATTAATTTTATACTGTACATTATATACGAATTATAAAACACGTTTGTTTGTAATTACTACAATTACTACTAAAATGTTTCCTATTAATTTAGTAACAGTAAGTATGTTCAATTGTAAAAAAGAACCAAAAATATACAACATTTTAAAAATGAATAAAGTTGTAGAATAACGGTTTTCAAATTAAATGTTACTTATACAATTTAAAATAATTGTGTTAAATATTATCAATTAAAAATAATAAGAGGTAAGAGTAAATATTTTTAATTTTATTCTATTATAAATGTATTTTTATAACAAGCAAGTAAACTTGGAATTTGTAAAGCATTTTACCTTCAAAAATGGCAATATAAGGGGTAAAAGTTTTGCGCTTTATACAATGTAATATGTACTATTATTAGGGATATTTTAAATAAAACAAATTTTAGATTGTAAATACAAACATAATATTAATAATAATAACAATAGTAATATTTTTTTTTAATTGTAAAAATAATAATAGTAATATGTTTCAAACATACTGTCCGGTTTATAATAAATTATAGTCATTCTTCTCCATTTTTCTACCTGAGTTAAATATTCATACATGCCCAATCCAAAACTATGCAAACTGGGATGCATGTGGATAGCATAGGTAGACTTGGGCGGAGCCAAGCTCCAATGCGTTTCAACATACGGCAGTCCGAAACGATTAGTCAATGACAAAAGCGCATTAGTCAAAGTGCTGCAACTTGGTCCAAACAAAGCTAGGACGCCATTTTCTAATATTTGACAAGCTGCATATTATAAAATACAATAGTGGAATAATTAATTTTATAATGCTTTTTATATAAACAGAGTTATTTTATAGTGATTATTATTAATCAAACAATATTGTATATGCGATGTTACATTTAAAACACACTAATTGTGTCATTTTTATATACACCTTTGTAAATAATTTACTTTTATTATTATTATTATTATTATTATTATGTAAACATTATTTTATATGTGTGGCGTGATTCATTATTTTAATAGACGTAATATTTAAGCTAAAATCTACAGTAAAAAATATTTTATATTATATCCACTAAAAGAAGAACATCTAAAACAATACTATTGCCACATTTGACCATGACCTTTAAATGTATAAATTCTAACATACTTGTTACTGTTGTATCTATTTAATTAATCAAAATAATAATTTATAAATGTTTAAACATAATTTATATTTAAGGTCGAAAATTGTTTGAATAGTTTCTAACTATATGTAATAAAAGTTTGTTACATTTACCAGTAACAAAAATAATTTTTAACAATACAAAAATAAACTTTTATGATAGCATGTTGCTTTTAATTAATATAAATGTATATTTTATTAATGAATTATGTCTAGATTTGTAGTATTTCTATAAAATATTTCAAATGTTTGAATAAACATTAGTTGTAATAACAGATATATATTTGAATTATATATATATATATATATATATATATATATATATATATATATATATAATTGTGTGTGTGTGTGTGTGTTAGTAGGGAAACACATACATTGTTGACTTACTTTATGTATATATTTACAGTAATTTGCAATAAATATATTTAAAATAAAAGGTACATGCAAAGGTTTATTATTCTTTTCATATAGTATACCCAATGAATTCTAACTCAAATAACATTTTATTATGAATGTAATTTATAAAGTTTACAAAAAAATATTGAGCAATAATAAAATAGTAATTAAATAAAAATATATTATTAACAAAGTGTACATTTTATATTTAAAAATTAAACGTTATATACCAAGTAAAATTATCAGAAGACATGGACTGTAAAATAAATTGATTTTGTATATTGTTTTCAGTCCTAAGCGATATATATATATATATATATACTGTTGTTTTATATGCTTGTGACTGGAGAAAATAAGCCAAGTAAATTCACTTTGCAGTTTGCGTCTTCTAATACTTTCATTTAAATTTAAGCTTTAAGTATTGAAATAAATTTATTAATTATACAAAGTTGGTTTATTGTGAATAGTAGCATTAATACATAAAGAAAAATATTTTGTAGCAAATGGATAGAAAGAATTCTTCTTTTTCTTATTATTATTATTACTATTAATAAAAATATTAACATTATTATTAACATTATTAATAATAGTAGTACTAACAGTATTGCTTGAACTTATAGTAAAAAACAAATGTTGTTGTATATCATGATTAAAAATTATATTTTTGCGTATAATAAATTTGTTTATAATTATTAATAAAGTATTTTCTAAGGCATGTTTTTTAATAAGTGATAGATACATAAATAACGAGTGCGTTAATTTCCTAAAAATAAGACCTAAAAATCAACAAAATAGATTTAATTAAGAATGCTGTTTACTACAAAAGCCTTTCCTTACCCAACAAAGTAACGTTATCCGCCTGCCATCTATCAGTTTATCCCCCGTTGCGATAACAAATATATTGTTCCAACAACTAGTCGCTTAGCTAAGCGATTAATATAGAGTTTAAAAACACGTCAACGTTAAAGCACCTCGTCTATTTTATGTCAAACTAATTATAGTAAATGATTTAACGAACTAACAACCAATAAGGCTTCCATTATGTTAAATACGCTTGAATTTTATTTATAATTTGAAATTAAAATCGTACAATTCACTTGAATAATAAATCAACTTAGTTTTGAGTTAACCAGGAGTATTGTACAGCTGTTTCATCCTTATTTGGAATTATCAGCAGTGCTTACATTTCAAGTTTTACACGCATATAAAGTTGAACCCACGCCTTATCTCGTATCAGGGCAGCACGTTAACCACTAAGCTAGTTAAACTTGACCCTGTAAATTTATTATTTACAGTAAACCTGATTAATTCTAATTATCTAGTGTCCTCAAATATGGCTACGTTACTACCGGTTTAACAATTGAGTGAACTCTTCTACTAGAACTTTGCAATATAGGTTCTTGTATAGTACCAGTTTTAATAGCCTTATATAGCACAGTGCGGTTACATTTATTAATGGGTTTTAAGGATTTTTATATTATTTTAAATTGTCGGATTTAAATTTGTTCAAAGTTCACACATTAAAATCTATTTTATGTGCACAAAAACAAAATGTAAATTCATTAAACTTAGCTTGAATTTAGCCTATTAATAACTAGTGTTGTTGGTTTGTGTAAAATTAATGTTAAAATCAAAGTTTTAATTATATGGTTATAGTTACAGCAACAATGAGAGATGTATTAAATAAAATTATTCAAGATTAAAAAACCCAATTATTTATGCTTCGTTAATTAGTAATTCTACTCGATCACATTATAAATATATATATAATACAAGTATATAAGTATATATATATGAGTACATTAATAAAATTCAATACTACAGGTTGATTTTTAAATGTAATATTTTTAGTCTTTAAAAATAAAAATGTCTAACATTTCAACAACATATTTACTATCAGAACAGAAATAAAAGCATTTTTTTAATGTAAATTTCTAATTAATATTAGATTATTATTAATAAAAATAATTTTAAAAAGTGTTGTTTAATATTGCTTAATATTTTTACACAATATTTTTGTTAATATTAAATTGTCTAATATTGTACATTAAAATAGTTGATAAATAGCGGAACTAAAATAGAAATAAGATATTGTATGTCGAATGTTTACAAAACTAAATCTTTAACATAAAAATAAATAATTAGTTCATTAAATTACATAAACGTTTGTAGCAAAAATAATTAACAAACAAAAAACTTATAGAATAGTTTAAAACATTGTAATAAAAAATACTTGTTTTTATTAAGTTTTAATATGCTTATTTTTTATGCTTTTTATTAGTAATTTTCTAAATTAAGTTTGAACATATATTAATTCAATTGTTTTACTTTATGTTTAAAATGTTTTTTTTGTATTTATAAATGTATATCTAAATGTATACAAGCGATTTGTCAACTAATTACTTTCTAAAAAATATATTAATAAACAATTTACTTTAATAAGCTAAAAAACAATTTTGTTTAAATTTAAACAATTGACAACAAATTAAAGCTGCAATACATAACAATAAATAATAAAAAATTATCAAGTATGTTTAATTTAAGTTATATTAACAAATTTTATTACATAGTTTAGTTGAAAATACATTTTAGTATTTATAAAATTTTAATTATACATTTCAATCTGTTCTCTGTTTTCTTTCTAGTTTTTAACAAATTTTAATGCAAAGATACAACAATTTGTTTTTATTTTTGTAATACATAGTTGCATTATTTCTTTTGATATTAAAAATATTTTTTATATTTAAATACAAGTACAATTTTAATTATATATTATTTAAATTTTTACATCAATTTTTAAAATTATTAATACAATTTTTTAGGACATTTTATTATTATTATTATTATTTTTATTATGGTTATTGTTATAATTATTTTTCTAGTTATTATTCTGAGTTTTTGTGTTATAAAATCAGATACTTTAATGGAATTAAATTTGGCATTACAGAATGCCACAAATGTGTTTTTTATTACTAACATAAATAAAACGAGAAAATGCAAAGTAGCATATAATTAGTTCCATATATTTGTACTTTAAATGTTTTGGTATTAGAAATTTTGCATATAAAAAATTGAACTTATTTTGGTTTTTATTATGATTAAGTGAATTATAATATGGGAATTTAACTACTTTTACTGTTTTGCCATAATTTGATTAAATGGCAATTTTCTATTGTTTCCTTAACTTTATTAAGCGAGTAACATGGTTAACACCTTGCGCTCCAATTTTTATCCTTTTTTAACTGCATTTGGAAACCGGTTACAGTAGAATATGTTGTATTAATACAAATTTTTTTTTATATTGTTTGTTAACAAAATGATTCTTTGGTTATATTAACAAAAGTGCAAAATAAAATACAATTTAAAGTACATTATTGTAGTCATTCTTTAAAACATTTTAAAAAGACAATATTTTGTATACTGTTGTGTATTTTGAAAATGATTTAATAACTATCTAGTGTAATTTGTGTTCAAAGTCTAGAGTAATTTTTTAAGCTTATATAAACTGTAACAAAATTAAGTAACACTTCAAGGCACGTTATATTATTATAAAAAACGTTTTGTTATTGATAAAAGATAAGTTTTTTAAACATCTGCGTAATCCTTTGATAATATTGTTACATGTTTTTTATTTGTTGAAAAATGTTTTAAGGTTATGTTTTATAAATGTAACAATAACAAATAATTTATAATGTAATTATTAAAAATATTTCATCTTTAAATACATTTTTAATGTTTTATACTTTGCAAAATGTTTTACAGCAATACTTACAAATTATTGCTTATCAATTAGGTAAATAAAAGTAAAATATTTTTTTGTTTTTCAAATTAAAAAAATGATAGTTTTACTTTTCTTGACATTCTGCTTAATTATTAGCTTCAAGTTATAAATTTTAATTTTAATTAAAAATTAACCAAAATATATTTTTTTGAATTAATCTATTTATTACTTTATATTGTGGTTTTAAAACAAATTTTGTATTACTTACACATTTTGGCAATAACAATTATTTGTCAATCAAATAAATCTAAACCTTGCATTAATATACACTAAATTTATTGAATTATTTATGTAAAAACTATTTAATTTACTACAGTATAACATATTTTGAAACCTTATAGAATTTTTTAAATTTTTCTTGTATATTTTGAAAATTAGCAATAACAATAAAAATTGTTATATTTTTTGAAATCTAGTAAATTTCTCATTAATTACTTATCAATAGCTTAATTTTATTAATTTTTTTGATATTTGCCGAACAATGTAAAAATTTTTTTAAATCGTTAAATTGCAATAATTTTATTTTTTTATTGAATTTATTGTTGATAGACACTTTATATATATATAAAAGTTTTTATTACTACTTTAATTGTTTTACGGAAACATCTTTTAGTAGTGGACATTTTATCGAAGCCGATAGTGGGATTCAAAACCGTGCTCACCTAAGTCTAAATCGAGTGCTTTACCGCTAGACATTTATATTGTATAAAATTACAAATCAAACTTTGAACTGTAAACTAAATATTAAATTATTTAAAATTGTTTTACATACACGTTTAAAAATAAAACAATAAATGCATAGACCGAAGTTATAATGTTTAATAGACATAAAATAATTTTGTACAACTTGCCTTTATGAGTAGCCAAAAATACATTTTGATTCGGTACGCGTTCAATCATTGGCTCTAACTGATAAGCGCTTAACTTTTCACTTTGACTTAAAATTTTGTTAGCAGCTAATATTCCTTGTTGAATGCCGGCTTCAGCATTTACGTCTGAATCGCTTAAAATGATTCCTGAATAAATAAATAAAAAATTTTATTAACATTGTATAGTTGTTGTTTTTTATAATTTTATTATTCATTCTGTTTATATATTCGTAGATAGACATAATAAAATATTTTTAAAAGGCCATGCATAAATTTATGTATTATAAAAATATAAATTAATGTATTTTTCCAATTATTTACACAATTATTAACGTCGTTATATTTTTTCAAATTTCTTATGTTAATAGCAGTAATAAAAATAATGTTATTTAGACATTTTATTTTTATTATATTTTACACTAAAATTAATCCAATTATTTTTTTGCTTTTTTATAGCTTTATTGTAATAATAAAAACATAATTTAACATTAATTTTAAAGCAATTTATACGTTTTATCTTAAAACACGTTTTCTAAATTTTGTTTATAAAACGTATTTAAATTTATAATACTATAGTCTGTATATTATTTGCTAATTACATATATTTAATTAAATTTAAACTAAACATTTTAAAAATTCTAAAAACATTTGATTAACATTATATTGTAAACTTGATTTAATCAATTATTTATTAATTCTTCATTTAGTTTAATATAAAGTTATATTTTTAACTTAGATATATATATATATATATATATATATATATATATATATATATATATATATATTAAAAAAATTAAAAAATAGATTTTTATTTTGGTAATGAAAATATATTAAAAAAATAGCAATATATAATTATTTTAATAATAAAACATAGAAATGAATTTAATCATTTAAGCTTTGAAAATAGTTTTTGTTTACTGATTATAATTAAATGTTTATGTTTTTTAATGTTTAAAATTTATTATTTTAACTTTTGTAGAATAAAATGACAATTTATAAAAATATATTTAACGAATATTTAAAATGAAACGAAGCGTTGTACATAAACAAATGTATGTTAACTACAATATGTACCGATAAAACTATTATTAATTTTGTTATTATTATTATTATTATTATTATCATTTTATATTTTAAAATTTTTATCTTGTATTTAATCTGACTTGTTTGACAATAAAATATTTTTATTTGAAAACATTTAGTAGATAAAACGTTTGATTTTATACAAATTATCATAAATAAAAATTAGTTTTTTGTACATCACTTAACGAAAAAAATGTTGAATATGACTGTAAAAAATGCATTATATTTTAGCAAAATTATCAGAAAATATAAAGTATATGTAATATAATATAATACAATATAATATTATATATATATATATATATATATATATATATATATATATAATATAATGTAGCGCAATAGCTACTTAATTTTTTAAATTAATGTATATTTAAATTAGATTATTATACAATTTCATGCACATTATTTACAGTTTTAAAAATTTTAATTTAAAAATATAAGTTTATGTTTACAATATACTTTGTTAATACACAATTTAACTTAATACGTTTATATGCATATATATATATATATATATATATATATATATATATATATATATATATATGCAGTAAGTGCATTACATATTTAAATTAATTTTATAAGTGATTTACTAAATAATTCTCCAATTAATAGTTTAGCAGTGTTAATATAATATATTGTAATATATTGTCACTAATATTATAACTAAATTCCAACCTAGGCAAGGAAAACAGAAATTAAACACTATTAATAAATAAACAAAAATTATTTATTTAAAAAATAAACTTTATGCTATGTTTATACACAAACGAATTAAGTCATAACATCTATATATTTTTAATATTTTAAGTAATATTTATAGTTTTTTTAAGTATATAGGTTAGAATTCAAGCTGCTTATTAACCTAATTTAAAATTTTATGTTGTATTATATAATTTAGTTTCTATTTTACACTTTTGTTTTTTAAATTATTTACATTAACGTTTAAAACAATAAACTGCATTAAAACCCGAAATGTTTGGGAGCAGATGTATTTACGTGACAATTTAATTATTTTTTACTTTAAACAATTAAAAATTACGTTGCTTTTAAAATTATAATAAATATTATATATATATATATATATATATATATATATTCTAAGAAAAAATATAAATAAAAACTTTTTTTTTATTAATTACAAAAATTTTCTAAAGTGTTGTGATTTATGCTTTAATAATATATTAAAATTTAAAAACATTTGATTAATACCTAGATAATTACAAATTGAACTCTATTCTTATAACTTTCTGTAATTAAATTTTGAAAACGTTTGTGCGAAAAAATTGGTTTACAATATTTTAAATTGAAAAATCTCAAGTAAAAATAAATTTGCACTATAAATAATTGTAATATGTATAGTTCAGAATTTGCATTTCATATTACATTAATTAATTAATAATAATCGCTTTCAAAAAACTTGGGCAGATTTTAAGGATAACAGACGTTTTACATTTTATTTCATATTTTATAATATTGATAAAACATTTAGAACACTTTTTAAAATTTATTTAGCTAATTTTATTGTTTTTACTTCTAATAATTAATTTTTTTAATATTTTTAAATATTTTGTGTGCCTTAAATAATTGATTAAATTTAGTACTTTTCTATAATGAAACTATTAGTTGATGGCTATTTGACAGTGTACATAAAACTACAGTTTTTATAATTTATTTAACCTTTTTAAATTGTATATTCAGTGTCATTGTTTTTTATTACATATGCATTTTTCCTAAATAATTGAATTAATTTTATTTGTTTTTTAATAATTGAAATCTTGGAAAATTTTAAAGCAATTGAAAACATATTGGAATATATAGCGAACTAAATTATAGAGAAAAACGATTCAAATGGTTTTTACTAATTTTTATTATTATGACAATTAATTTTATTATTATTACTATTGTTATTGTTATTATTGTTTATACATTTTTTTTTAATGTACCGAGTTCTCTAGAAGTTTCCTTTAGTTTCACTTTTAATTTGTGTACGTGACCGTGAGTTTCAATTAATAAACGTTTCTCCGCTGTTTGTTTTCTGTCTATCCAGTTAAGGTGGACAGATAAATGGTCAAAAGTATAAGCAGTATCAGTACAAATAGTAATCAGGAGTCAGATCATTATTCATCTTTGTCAATTAGCTAAAAATATGCCCTTAATATTAATGTATTAAAACATTTTTTATTTTAAACTATAAACTTTTTGTTTAATGTGTTATTTTATAATTTATTTAAAATTTATATTTTAAACAATTTTAATTTTAATTAGAATTTTTTAAATTAATTTTACCAAACGCAACTGTGTTTAGTTCTATAAATAATTATTTAATTAATAGCTAACAATTTTGATCAAGATTTTATTTGCATAATAAATACATTCAGTTTATTTAAGTTTTAGACTAATTTTAATTATTATTATCAACAATTAGTAATGAAAATGCTTTATATTAATAACTGTAAACCACAAATATTTTTGTTTATAAAAGCGAATTAATGTATTGTAATTAATAAACATTTAAGTTATGGTAGAATATTTCCTTTGTTAAAAAAAGAATTGTTAATTACAAAAAAATGAAGCATTTCAAATATCAGGTTATGTTTATATTTTTAAATAAAAATATTAAGAAGCGTAAACTGCAAAAAAAATTATTATTATTTATTTACCGACGTAACATTTTAATATATTTACTAAAAATGCAATGCTTGTAAATCAAAATGCTTTATATATATATATATATATATATAATTATTATTATTGTTAAATATTATATTTAATTTTTATTATTTTTAACTTATAAATCTATTTTAAATTACTGTACTGTACAATTTGGTATTGTATTTTATTAATATTAATTTATAACAAATATACAATTTCCTTTTTTTAATATTTTTATAAATAACATCTTTATTTAATTGTAAACTAATGTCTAAACTAAATTAATAAAATTATTAATTATTCGCCAATCAGCTAATTTACATTTTTATTGTTAGACGTACACATAGTGCTAATTAAATATTTGATGCACACCTTCCTATTAACAACATAATATCCGCTTACTAAGTAATACTTTTACCAATTACACGCAAAACAATCAATCACATAAGAATGATGCAATAATTATTTTTTAGTTAAATTAACCATCAAAACAAGCATTCTAGTTTGTAGCATTATGTTTATTTAATTTGCTGTACATTAATTAATGCACGCTTTATAATGTAACACAATGTGTAATTTAATTAAAATCAAAGCCTTTTTATCTTTAGCATTAAACATTTTAATATAAATGTTTATATTAAACAAATTAAATATAAAAACAAATTTGTTTACATGTTAGTGCTATTTAACACGTATTTATGCTAATATTCTTTTTTAATTTTAAGTGTCTATTTTCATTTTTATTATTTACTTATTTATTTCAAAACTACTTCGTTTTAGAAAACATGAAGCAACGCAAGATTGTTTCATTTAATTGCACATTATATTTTCGGCTTTGAAGGTTATGCACATTGAAGATTAAAATTGAATTCAATGGTTTTTTAGACACCGTCATCGGAATCATGCAGCTTTTATTTTTTGTTATAGTTTAATAAAGTAATGTACCTTTTTTTAGCAGTATGATTTTTTTACAAAAATCAAAATTCTGATCTTTGTGATTAGACTCTCCTTTTTATCAACTACACTCGAGACAGATTACAGTAGAGTTCTTTAACGTATAAATAGACACTTACTAAGATAAAATTTATTTTATTATTATTGTTATTATTATTGTTAAAATTAGTATGTATTGTATGTATACAAGCCGTTTTTTAAAGTAATTTGGTATAAATAATTAGCTTTGTTACATTCTTGTTACATTCAACGCACCAAACATTATTTTGGTAGTATTTATAAAAAACATTTTCTATCAAAATCATTGCTAAATTTTAACTAAGTTAAATAATAATAATAATAAAAAGAAGAAGAAAAAGAAGAATTTAAACATTTTAATAAAATTAAAGAAAATGCAAATAAACTATTTGTTTAGATGAACTTTATTAGACAAACTATGCATATTTAAAAAATAAGTAATAAAAATTATGCATTACTAATATTTTAAGAAATATCTTCCGTTTTCTACAATTTCCTTCTTATACACAGTTTAGGAGACACTCCGTTTATCATTAAAACAATATCGTAAAATTTTATTTTGCAGATTTTGAAATATTTTTATATTGTTAAATTTTGCGTAATTATATTATATTTTAATTGTTGCTGTTAAATTAATCATTTTAAAAGATGTATCTACTTTTGATCACGCAATAGTAAAATATGTTTTATTTAAATTGTTAAATTTGTTAAATAATTATTTTAATTTTATGCGAATTATATTTGCAAATTATTTTATTGTAAAAAATGTCTAATTAATTTTATAACAAACCAAATATATTCAAATTTAAACGTTTAATAAAATTGTATATAACGTTTTTAAAAATTTTATTATATTAAATCTAAATTTATACATTATTAGAAATACAAATTAAATAGATATTACCAATAGATTAACTAGATGTATTTATATATTATAATGTGTAATAATATATTTGAGACTTAATTAAAACATGTTATTATAAATGGTTCAATACACTGCTATAGAGCTACTACTATTACTAAATGGTTGCATTCTAATAGGACATATACTAAATTTCCATGAATTTACCAATGTACTTTTAAAAAGTAATCTGTTTTATAAATTGGATAAATGTATTTAACATAAACAAATTAAAAATTATATTTTAAAAATCTTATAGTGTATGTAGATGCACTTTAAATCAATTAATCATTTTTTAAATGCCGTATAAAAACAACCTAAGGTTTAAAACAAACGTTTTTTTCAATTTATACATTAGCTAGAATTAGAAGTTTGCTTTTAATCATTAATAAATATCTAACCGTTAAACTTTATAAATTAAAAATTTAATTTTAACTAAAACGTTAAAGTGTATAAATTTTAATTAAAAAAAGATTTTAAACAATTTATATTACATTGTATGCACTTAAATAATAACATTAAACTTTTATTTATTTACTATTAATTTAAATAAAATTTAAACCGTGTTAATTTTTAAAGGTTTCTTTTGTGATAAGGTACTATGTTAAATTTTAGAAATTTTATTAATTGTATCATTACGTAAGAAAAGGTTTGCACTTTATGCATTATTAATAATATTATATTTTAGTTAGTATAATTTATATTTAATATTAAATTTACTTATTTCCAATTTTTGCATTAAAAAAATAAAAAACCCTTTATCTTATAAAAAATTTTTTAATCAATTTTATACGTAAAAATGAATAATTTTATACTGTATAATTGAAATAAAAATTACAAAATCAGTAATTGCTACTTTTTACAATTTGTAATATTATTTACAAGTGTTTTTTACATTGAAAATTATTTAATACCACATTTTCAAAATAAACATTCTAACATACTTTTTAAATTAAATTATTATATTAAATATAATTGTTTATTTATAACTTTGATTGGAGCATTTATCATTTATGTTATTTATATGCAAATTAGTTTGTGCATATCGTTATTTAAAATCCAATTAATGTTACAAATATTTAATTTATTTTAAATTTATACATCTTTTTCATTTTGGTAAAATATATTTTGCAAATTTATACTTTAATAATAATTTTCGTTTATCTTTCAAGTTATAAAAAATCATGTTTTAGGGAAATATAAAAAAATATGATTTGCTTTTTAGAAAATAAGATTTATGTTAATTTTTATTAAAATTGTTGATTAAACTTTAACAAATATAATCAATATATTAATAAATGTCAGCAATTGGATAATTTTTTATTTATTTATATAAAAGAATTTATACAATTGTAAAGACTAAAGTTTTATGTAAAAAAAGTTTTTTTAAAAGTAAATTTTTATTTAAATTTAACAAACTATAATTGTTTGTTATATACTTATAAAAACATTTATTATATATATATATATATATATATATATATATATATATAGCATTATTAAATGCTTGTTTTACAATAAACATTTCTAAAGTTTAAAATATATTATTTACATTAACTACAATTTTAAACAAACGGAACACGTTAGAATTAACACTATATGTTATGTAAATCAATATATAAAAAAATATATTAAATTTAATTATAAACAATTAAGTATAAGTATTTTTAACAAAATATTGATAATTACATTTCTGAAAATATAGTAGATAAAAAATAAGTAGTAAATAAATGAATTCAAGATTTATTTATACTTTTTTAAATTAAATTTTTAATAAGTGTGTTAAATAAAATTTAATTTCTTTACAGTTTAAACCAATAATTATTTAATTATTTAAAATAAAAACGTACATTTATAGTATACTTTATTTCTAACTTAAAATAATATATATATAACGAATACATTTTAAAAACAATTAACAATATATTCTAAAAATCAATGTATTTAAACAATTAATAAAGAAAAAACAATACAAAAATTAATACTGAATACTTTTTCATATATTTATTATAAAATTCAGTTATTTCATTTTTATGTGTTTACTTATTGCTTTGTTTATTTTCTGGTTTTACCTTTTGTACAAATGTTATAAATTTTGTGTTTTGAAAAACGTTTCTAATATGTAAAAAATAATTATAAGTTGCTAATTTTTTAAATTGTATATATATATATATATATATATATATATATATATCTGTTAAATTTAATAATAAATTATTAAAACTATTTAAAAATTAATAATTATTGAAATTAAACATTTGTAGTTATTTTATACACATAATGTAATTTATATAATAACACTAACACATTTAAATATTAATAATTACAATTTTTTTAAATCAACTTACCGACATAAATAACCGACTTGACACTTCTTTTGTTTTTGAAAACATTTGTGTCAAAATATGTTTCATTAAAATGCAACATTTCTTTGCGATTAAATAGTAATTTTGAATTTGTACAATCAACATAACAAAGTATAAAAAACAAAAAGAAACGTAACATGAATGCGAAACATTGTCGATCAGACCACATAATTTCTATAAATAAAACAAATTGTACACATTTTTTTATTTGTGTTATTTTTTATAATATTAATTAATACATATATATATATATATATATACTGAGAACTTTTAATTTTTTTTATAAAACACAGAGACAAAATAATTGTTTTTACTAGACTCTAATAAATTTATTACATTTTAATAAATAAATAATGTTTTAATTACAAGCATATTTAGATAGTATTCTTTTTAAAATATATAATGCATTTACAATTTTGTTACTGTAAAAATTAAAAATAAATAAATTATTACTATTATTATAAATTTTACTTTAATATAACTTTACTTTAATTTAATCTAATCTTATTTTTAATACCCGATGATGAACAAAAACATTTCTACTAAGCATACATATAACAGAAGCAAACAAAAGTCCGCATTTAATTTAATTTATTATTTTATTAAATATTTAAAAATGAATTAAAAAAATACGCACAGTTTTTACTCCAATTATAAAAATATTTTAACAAAATAAAATTTCTACTTTATATTAATTGAATAGAACGTAAAATAATTTTTAAAATTGTCATTTCTTATTTGCAAGATATAAATAATTTTATTTTTAATATAAAAGTTAGAGAAACTATATTAATATTTTATAGTTATTTTGTTATGAAAATTGATATATTGCACATTTGTTTAACTGTTGCATGCTATTCTAACATTAATCTTATCTGCAATTTACATCATTCAATAATAAACTTTATGCTTTTGTATATATAAATATGTATATGCATTTATTTTAAAAGTATATTAATTGAAACATTTATTTTTAATTATTGCACTCCTATAAATTTACAAAAATAAAACCTATAAATTTTGTTTTTATGTCAATGATTTTAATAAAATACTATGTTGAAATTTATTAAATAATTTATTAAATAATAAAATAATAAAAGTTAAAAATTAAACCATGTTTTCTATTGTTTTTATTGAATCAAAATTTACATTGTTTAGACAAAAATAAGTTGATTGACAAGTAACTCCGATTATGGTAAATATATATTAACTAATTTTTTTAAATAAAAATAAAATATTTATATTTATTATCAAAATTATTTTCAGAATTATATTTTACAAAAATTGTTGAAAACATATAATAATTAGTAAATGTGTATAAAGTTACATGTTAAAAATTAACCAATCAGCTTTATAATTATTATTTGGCCATACTGTATACACAATTAAAAAATATAAAAACATAGTTTTGAATAAATTGCAACAATAAAACGGTGTGCTACACATTTTTGTTTTGGTTGTAAATAAAACATTTTAAGACGTAAATTTTACAAAGCATTGCTATATCTTGTAACAAATTTAATTAAAATAGGATAAAGATAAGTTTTTAAAATTAACAGCCTTAATTTAGTAAAGTTCTAAATGTACTACAGAATAAAAAATACAGTTATAGCAAACAGTCATAGCAAAATGTCTAATGCCGAACATTTAACCCTTGTAATAAAAAACGGAAAAATTAAAATTATGTTTTAAATAATAAAACGTTTTTATAAACTGAATTCAATACGGTCATACTATTTCATTTTTTTAAAACCAAATTTAGTTTGTAGGTATTATTTGTTATTTCTATATTTTTGTATGCTAGTAAAATCTAAAAGCAATTAAGCCAAATTTATAAACCAAAAATTGTTTTATTGTTAATTTTTTTAAAATCATTTTAAAAATAACTTGGCACAATTACATTTTAAATAATAAAATAATAAATAAATATTTTTTATTTACTATATAAAAGTGTAATTCAACAAAAAGTATTACTTAGTTGATTTTTACGTTTACCAACTTTTAACTATAATAGAACAGTTTTAGAATAAAAAGTAGGAACACAAATTAGTACATTTTAGAAAACGTAACTTTGAACACTATAAAAAAGACCAAGTTTAATTAAACGTTATGAAATCAAATAACTTTTTTTTAAAGTAATGCACTTACACGGAACAACCTTTTTGGTACATGCACTTCAAAACAGAAAATGATTTTTAATAAAAAACTCTAGGATTTATTTATTTTTTAACTTATTTTTAGTTAAAACACAATATCAATTAAATACATGTATAAAATATAAAATATAAACTTATCCTACAGTTTACATCTTTAATAATTTAAAAAATATATAACTACAACTTGCTACTTTTAAAATAATTTAACATTTTATAAAAAAAATTATTTAAATTTTATACACAAATTAAAATAATTTTAAATATCTAAATTAACTTTTATAAATATGTTAATACTTTGGTGTGATAAATTAATAAAGCCGTCAATTTAATTTTTAAAGTCTAATAATAATAATAATAATAACCATTATTATTATTATTGTTATTATTATTGTTATTATTATTATTATTATTATTATTATTATTATTATTACTATTTTGGTTATTATTGTTTTTATTATTAAATAAAGTTCAGATAAAAAAGGAGAGTTTGAGCGTAGATTTATCAACCCAGCTTTCACAAAAATTAATGTTATTAAAGAAATAACAAGAAAACATCATTTTATTATATAACGGTAAACTAGTAAAAAGAACATGATTCCAATGACGGGGTTTGGCTAAATTCGAATAAAATTTTAATTTTTAAAGCCGAAAATTTAATATACAATCACATGAAACAATTTTGTTTTTAAATATTTTTAATTAAATATCAATTTATTATTATTATTATTATTATTATTATTATTATTATTATTTTGTTTACAGTTTAACAGTGTTCAAACGGAATTAGTTGTATATTGCCTACATACATTTATTTATTAGATATGCTTCTAATAATGCATTGCAAGGTTTAAATAAACTAATTATTTTAATTACTAACTAACAATTAAATACTAACAAATTTTGCTATTTCTACAAATTTTGTTTTAATATTTTAAATTAACTACATAAAAGTAAAAATAAAGCAAACTATATGTAATACACAAAAATGTTTTACATGTAATTAAAAAAGAACAAAATATTAATATTAAATTAAATGAATAAAATATTATTTATACAGTAATTAATACAAATAACTAATTATTAAATTGAAAATGTGTTAAATTATTTGCAAAATTTGAAAACCAAAACAATAACAAATTTATATATTTATATATATATATATATATATATATATATATATATATATATATATATAAAGTGTATGTATGTGTTAGACCTAGCATATTAATTGTAAAAATGTTTTTATTCAATATTAATAAAACATAAATTTAACTTATATTTAATCTTTTATATTTAAAAACTTTATTAACTAAAAAAATAGTTATCTTTGCGCAACTCAAT
This sequence comes from Cardicola forsteri, assembly GCA_025895645.1. Classification (NCBI taxonomy): domain Eukaryota; kingdom Metazoa; phylum Platyhelminthes; class Trematoda; order Strigeidida; family Aporocotylidae; genus Cardicola; species Cardicola forsteri. Next base: position 381,690 of record JAKXYG010000590.1, on the reverse strand, counting down.
ATTAATGCAGATTTCAAGTTAATAATGGAATTAAACTTTTGTAAGTTAGTTACTAATACCAACTATACATTATTTCAACATAGCCGGTCCCAAATCCGGCTGAGATAAAGGAAGGTTTGAGCGTAAGATTAACTACCTGACATTTGTAAAAAATATTCCTAAAAACACTATTTTATTAAACTGGAGCAAATAAATAAAATCTTAATTACGATGATGAGGTTTGGCAACACCGGAATGGAATTTCAATCTGTAGTGTGCAAAATCTTTAAAGTCAAAACGTTTATGTGGCCACATATAAATAATAATCTAGCTTTGCCCCATGCTATTCAAAGCAAAATATTTTTTAATAATAATAACAGTAATAGTAGAAAAAAGAAATACGTTATGGATTATATATATATATATATAATTGGGCCATAAAACACATACCTATTTGGATAGATAAAAGGTCTAACTAAAATGAATATTTGTGCACTACGTCCATATTATGTTATTTGTTACAAACGGAGCGGTGAATTAATTTTAATAATTGCTTTTGAGGTATTGTTGTTCAGGCCTCTAATATGTTAAAACCACTTAAATCTGTTTTGTCATCCATTAAAACCCATTTTGCATGCACAGAAAGACTTTGTAACTACATTAAATTTAACCTGGATTTAACATATTTATGGCTTGTTTTATGTTTGTGTATACTTGTGAAGTTATTAATATTAAAATTAAAATTAAGGCTTTAATTGCATTATCTATTTAAATGTATATATACTAATATGTTATGTTTGTGAGTGAAGGTAATATACAAAATAAATTTATCTCACAGTTTACGTCTTCTATTATTTCTATATTAAAATTATTAACGGAAGTATAAATATGACCCAGTGCTTAAAACTTTTTTTATGTTAATTTAAAATAAATGTTAATTAACAACGTAAAAAAGTGGCTAAAACTTAGGAGTGAAATCTGTGTTAGTATAATAATTATTAATGTTGTAAAATGCGGACCAATGCTTGGCTTTACTAAATATCTACCTGCTATAACATATATTTGTGTAAAATGTTTAAACAATAGAAACAGAATAAAAAAATTAATAAATGTAGTATATACGTACAAATTTATGTGTACATTTATTTTGTGTTAAAAATTGAACAAAAAATGTTGTGCAATTTTAATTTATTGCATTTGATTTTATTGTTCCTATTAACGTAATAATTATTAAACAATTATATTTTTACTAATAATAAAAAATTACATTTATAAATGTATTTAATTATTTTTTATTTTTGCACCAAACAAACTTAAACAGTACGTAATAAAATAAAAAATTAATGCAGTTGCAATTATTGAATTTTTATTATAATTAATTTTTAAAAAGTAACGTATGTTAAGCACCATATAGTATTTAAAATTAACTGCATTATCTATCTATCAATCTATCTATCTGTATACATATATATATATATATATATATATATATATATATATATATATATATATATATATATATATATATATATAGATATATATATATATATATATATATATATATCTATATAAATTTTTTAACTTGCGGAAAAAAGTAGCACGTGTTCCTTTAATATTGTTTAAATATTACAATACTTTTGTAATAATTAGAAATAAATTTTAAAAAGCAACAAAAGATATTGTGTTTTATTTTTTATAATATTAAATTATTATGCTTCAATAACTTTAATTAATTCCGTCAATACATTTTAAACAATGAATAAATTAATTATTCTAATATGTATTTATGGTAAAATTATAGTTTTCTATTTTTTTATATCTTTATAAAAAAAGTTTTATTAAATAAATTAAAATTGTATTTTTTTAAATAAATAAAATTGTTTTTTATCTAAAAAACGTAGAATATTTTCTGATAATACTCGTAGTACTAATTTAAATATCCTGCAAAATATACGTTTAGCATGATAATATTAATAATTATTTATAAATTAATTAACTAATAGTATAAAGTGTAATAATGTATGCAAGATGTGCATGACCATTCCAAAATAAACAGTAGAAACAAATAAATTTAAATTAATTATTATTTTTACTTAGCTTTTTTAAACAAATGTTAAAAATTTTTAAACAATAATATAAAATGTAGAATATAAAATATGCCATCTTATATATTAATATTGTAACAAAATAAAATATTTATAACTATATCAAAGTTAGTGACTTATTCGTTTATTGTGTTATTCGTTTTTATTCGTTTGTTGTGTTAATTTACAACTAGATTAATAACCTAACTAAAAGCATACCAGTTAGCCAAATTCAAATATTTTTTTTTAATTACATTTATTATTTATTATTTTTAGTGTTTAATTAAAAAAACTATTTTATAATTAAAAAATTGCATGTGCTTTGTATTTTATCTCAATGTTTGACATTATTTTTTATATTAAGAATTGTATTCAACTTTTGATTAAAAATTAACTGACATTTAATGTAAAAAGTATTAATTATTAATAATATATAATATAATATAGTTACAGTTTATTTTATCTATAATGTTTTAATATGTATTACACAACAAAACTGAGTATTTTGCAATTCATATAAATGATAAAAACGTTTAAGCTAAATAACAAGGTTATTTGCAGTAACATTTTGCAACTAATTGTTACAAAATAATTTTAAATATGTGTAAACATTTTGCATTAATTATATAGAAAGTTTAAATTACAATTGTTTAAATAAATTCTAACAACTTAATAATTATTAAACATATATTGCTATTTGTAATTAAATACTACTGGCTTTTAGTTAGATAAAATTACTAAAATATAAGTCAATTTTTATAATAATAATAAATACAGTATTCTGTTTATGATAAATATGCTAATATTAATTTAGCAATTAAATTAACAATTAGTATCATATTCTATTCATGATGAATACGTTAATATTAATTTAGCAATTAAATTATTTGTTTGAATATATAAATAGAGAATATATTAAATCAAATTGTTATAAAAATATTTGTTATTATTATTAATAGTAGTGGTAGTGGTAGTAGTAGTAGTAGTAGTAGTAGTAGTAGTAGTAGTAGTAGTAGTAGCAGTATTAATAACAATAGTTATTATTTATTATTGATTTTTGTTAACGACACATTTTATTAATACTGTTTTTACTGTTTTACATAAAATGATGCAATATTTAGAAAATAAATAAATACTTTAACAATGAATATACGAATTTATTACCAAATGTATAAGTTATAAATTACAATGCAAAGCATTTTTACTAATATAAACTAAATAGTAGAACGAGTCAAAGCACCAAATTTATATCCAGGTAGATATAAGTTAAAGTCTACATAGAATACATCTGTTAACTTTGCTAAATGTGTACAAGTTAAAAAATGTTAAACATTTAGGCAGAACTAATAAATCGCTAAACACAAAACTAAGTGAGTACATATTCAAGTTTTACAAATGGCATTAAAAAAAGCCCATATTTGGTTTTACTAAATCTCCAGTTTTTAAAATATTATTTTCCGTTAAGAATTTATGCAGTAAAAGCAAAATTTAAGAACTAAAAATGAAAAATAACCAAACACTATACTTTGTGTATTAAAACTAATATTTAAATATTTTTACAAATACCTTTTAAAAATTTTTAAATAATTATTAATATTTTCAATATATAATACAATTTAAAAGATTTCTGTTTGTTTTTATTAAATAAATTAAGTATATAGAATATATAATTATATATCAAAACTCAATTTTTATAATACCTATAACAATTACCTTAATGGAGTGCTCATTTTTAGAACATTTAGTTTTTTATTAATAAAATCAAACACTTGATTTTAAAATGCAAATGTTTTTTACAATGTTGCTTTATAAAATCACTTTTTCAACAACAAAATTAAACACTGTTTTAACCTCCATGTTTGAAATAAAAATTTAAACATTTTTCTAACTAAAAATATAATGGTAGTGCCTTTTTCAATGTGTACATTTAATGCACATATGTTTTACGCGCATATCGTAATTTAAAGTTCTGATTGTAATTAAACTACAGTAAACAAGATTATAATGTAAACATTACATAATTATTGATTAATGGTTTTTACATTTCTATTCTGCTTAATAATAATTGGTTTATCTAACATTGACAACACTTAATTTAATATAAAACAAACTAGCGTGTACATTTTTAATATTAAAAAAAAATATTTAATAGTACTTAACACTTACAATTTATATTTACTACTTATTTAAATAATAAGAAGCATTAATTATTTTAGTGTTTTAAACAGAAATAAAAAATGGATGTATTTAGAACTTAGATTATTAGTTCATTGTTAAGAATTAAAACATTATTGTACTTGTCCGTCTTTTTAACTGAAAACATTTGAGATAATTAATTTTTTATGATTGATTACAAAATAATGTCGTAATAAATATATTGTCTGCTATTCAATAAAGAAAATAATTAAATTTTGCTATTTTGTTAATAAATATAAGCAAACTGTAAATAAAACACGATTAATTTTTATTATAAACTAATAATTTATTTGTATTATGCCTGAATATGTTTATAAAAACATTTGTTAAAACTAATACAGTTTTATCACACAATTTTTTGTCAATTAATAATTTAACCAATTGTGTTAATTCCGTAATAAAAATAATTTTAAAAAAACATTTTTGTTATTTTGCAACATTATAAAACAATATTAAAACGTTAAAACCAATTTAATGCAACAAATAGAACATTTACTTAACATAAATGTTTATTTTTCTGCACACTAATACTATTTGGTTTTACTATAGTTTTTCAAATATAATCTATTTATTTATAATGTCAACTCTATGTAAATTTAAATATACTTCAACAAAAAATGTAAACATTTACATTATTTACGTTAATTTAATTTTAAAAACATGTATGTTTTATGTTTAATCACAAAAAAACATTAAAAATAGCATCTGATATAATTATATATATATATATATATATATATATATATATATATATATATATATATATATATATATAATTAAATAAGGCAAAATAATTTTATTTATATTTTAATATTTAATATTTATACTTTCTAATAATTAGAACGTATGCAATATACACTACAATCACCATTAATCGCTAATTTTGTTTTGATCGATAAGGCCTTTCAATGTTTTTAACAATAGTCAAGTAACACAAACGTTCACAAATATTAATGGACAAACGCACTTATTCGTGTGGTTTACTTAATTACTTTAGTTATGCATAGATAAAATTTAATCATTAAGTAGCAATTAATATATATATATATATATATATATATATATATATATATATATATATATATGTATATAATAGAAACATGTAATGTGCATTAAGTAATTAATTAGTTTGTTATAATTAATTATAAATTTAAATAGTTTCTTTAATAACTTATAAAAACATTTATTAATGTTAAGTGCAATTAACATTTATTTTAGTTGTAGTAATTCTGATTCCCTTTATTATATATTGTTTAAAAATTAATTATTTTTTATTAACAATTGTGTTTCTAAGCCATTATTAATAATATATTAGTTTAATTACTGTTTGTTTTGCATAGTTCCATATTTACATGTTCAGCCTTTTTATCAGCTTCAAGAAATTTCAAATGTACTTTAATACTGGAATAACTGTAGGTATGTACACAAATAATGAGTGCGGTAGTAAACGTTTTTTGTTAATATTTAAACAACATAGTAATTACTACTTTATATAGTTATTATAATAGTTTTTAAATTTTATAATTATAAAAATAAATATTAACTTGAAATTATTTGTATAACATAATTTTTTTTATTTTGTACATTAATTTAGCCATATATAAATATATATATTTATTAAAATTAAAGCTTTATTTCATTATTTATCAAAATTTAAAAGTTTATCTTATTTTGTATCTAAGATAAAGCACTGTTTATTTTATTTTATTTTATTTAGTAATACTCTTTTACTAAATTACAAAATATTTTTGTTACAAATAAAATACATGGAATTTTAATCAACATTTTATAAGTTGTAATGAGTTTTCTAATTTTAACTACAGTATTTTAACTCAATATGTAAACTAAACTACAAAAGTTGATTTACTATTTGAAATAAAATATCCATACTCTACCCTACATATAAATGCAATAATATAACAACTTTTTAACACATAATACAAAATTATTATTATTTAAAATTTAATACAAATTGTGAATTATTAATAAACAATATAAGGTAAATTTGTTTAATTAACCACTTATTTAATTTAAAACTAAAAATTTATTTGCTTTTAACATTTGTGTACATGTTTTGTAGATTTTAAAGCAAACACCGCATTAGGTTAATTTTTATTTAAAAAATTATTGTATATGCACTTAAATTTAACTTTTAAATTACACTTTCTAAGGCTATAATGTTTGTACAATATTATTATAGTTAAAAGAGTCAATTAATATACAACGTTTTATAAAGAAATACTTTAATTAATTAAAATTTAGCAAAAAAAAATGAGAACATATTATTTTATAATTAAAATAATGCCTAAAACATTCTACAATAACAATATTATTGGATGTAAATAATAATTATAATTGCATTGATATATACCAGTTTGTATATTTAAACTTGTTTGTATGTTGAGAGAATTTATTAAATCAACATTTCGATTTTCTTAATACAAAAGTTTAATTATTTATTCAAATATAAATTAAATAAAATTATACAATACTTAAAGTTCTATTTGTTGTCTATTTACCAACATTGTAGTTCTTAATTACTAAAATTATTTTATTATGTGTAACATTTTTTGTTGCTCTTGAATTCCCAAGTGTATTGTTAAAATCGACTGACCATATTAAGATAAAATTATGCGAAAATATTTTTGTATTAATAAAAAATTTATTTATGCTAATTTAATTTAGAAATTTTCTAATTATGAATTACCTTTGAGAATATTTAGCTAAACTTTTTAAAATAGTTTAATCAATATATATATATATATATATATATATGTTATTTTAAATATATAAATGCATAATTTTACAAAAAATACACAAAGATTTTTTTAAACAAACATATTTATTTTATTTGTAAACAATTAATGGTATCATTGTTGTTGATAAAAAGAATTTTATTATCTTTAACACTTTAGTTGCACGTTACATTTCCTATAGTTTAACACATACCACATTAATTTAAAAAATTAATATATGTGACATTATTATTTAATATTAATTACTAAGTGTTTATATTTATTTATTAAACTTAGTTTTTTTACATTATTTAAAAAATATAAATACAAATTATGAGTTAATTTAACTTAAACAAATATAAACATTTGTAATTAAAAGTCTGTGCAGTTAATTCATTATTATAATTATATGTATTTTGTAATAATAAATGTCAAATGTTTATTATTTATTTTAAATTATTATAAGACAACTTGATTATTGATGTAACTTATGATAAATTACTTGTTTTATTTTAAGCAAATATAAACGCTGTTTATAAAGCGAATTGGTAACAACATTTTTATGTAATAGTATACAATATTTAAAAAATAGTTATTTTTGTGAATAAAATACTACATTTTACACTAAAATTGTAAAAACTGCCAAATTTACATTAATTTTATTTGCTAAAATTAACCGTCATTCAATTATAATAAAATTCTATTTGTGTATTATTAGGAAACTTTATTTTTGTGTCAATAATAAATAGATTTTTTTGTTAATATACTTTTCAATTACAAATTAATGTTTAAATATAAACATTAATAATAATAATAATAATAATAATAATAATAAGTAGATAGATAATATTGTTAAAGATTTTGTCTGTATTACAAAAATTAATTTTAACCTATTATTTATTTATTTCAAAAAACAAAATCTTAGATTATTATTATTATTACCTAGGCTACATGTTAGTTTATATTTATTAAAACTAAATAGGCAATTATTATATTTAATTAGCATTATAAAAAGACAATTAATGTCGGATTTAATATCTTTAAAATAAATAATGTTTTTTGGTTTTAAGTAGAAAAATATCAATTTTTAAAAATAAAATGTTCTTTACTGTAAATACTATTTTAAATATATACTTACATTTATTATTCATATAATGTGTATTGTTATTATTCTTATAAAACAGACTTAATTTGATTTTTAACTTTTTTACTATTTTTATATTTTGTATAATTTGATTTATTGAAAAGTATTATTTATCAAACAATTTTAACAAAATATAATTCTTACAATTATAAATAATTAATAATCAAATTATTTAAATGAAGAAATCTTATTGATTTTTATTAAAATAATGTTTATATTTATTTCATTACATTATTTAGCTTTAACGCAAAAATTTATTTGTGTTCAATCTGTTAAACAAATGTCACTGTTTACATGCAAAAATATTTTTGTTTGCACAATTTAGAAACAATATTCTTACAGTCAAATCAATTAATCAAAGTGTGTTAGTTAAACAAATAATCTCAATTTTTATCTACATATAAATACAGCAATAATATAAATTAAACTAAACGAAATACTTATTTGTGTAAATATATTAATTATTATCATGGGGTTATAGACAATTATCTTTACTCTGTTAAATTCTGTACTTATAAATTAAAATGGTATTAATATGTTAATTATTTAATTACTATTTATATCTATATTTTTAATAATCAATTTTCCATTAGTTATTGGTAAATATGTTAATTATATTCATAATAATATTTAATAAACACAACTGTTGTTTTAAATTAGTTTATAACAAAAATATATATGCACTTTTTATATCACCTTGACATTTTTTACTAAATTTCCTTCAAGGTTTTTACCAAAGATTAATGTATTTTTACAAAATTATTAATTAGTCAAAAACAATTGTATCTATTTGATTTAAATTTAAAATTAAATCTTTAATTTAATTAATGCAAAAAATATGTTTATATCAATATCCATCCACATTACATTAAAAAAACATGTATTATATATATATATATATAAATATATATATATATATATATATATATATATATATATATATAATTAAAGCTAATGTAACAAAATGTATTAAATAAAATTTTCAAATTTATTTTTATTTTATTGAATAATAAATTACTTTTATGCATATGTTTACATTACGTCTTTTCTCTTAAAAAAATTAATAAGTAACATATAGGTTAACTTATTAATGTTTTCATTTAAACCTTTCAGGTAAATTTTTATTTAAGCAAACAATATAACTTATGTTAATTTATTTAATATTAATTACTAGTATAATCATAATAACAAAGAGCAAAATTAAATTCTAAATTATTTAATTTGAGTAAACGTTATTTATAACTACAAAACTATTATATATATATATATATGTTTTATTTTACCGTATTTAAAATCTGTTCTTTCTATTATAACAAATATATACATTTATGTAATAAATTAAATTAATTTTAACTTGAATATATTTGTTAAATATATAAAATTTTATCTGTTATTGACATTTCTTACATTTCTAATAAATTTAATTATTTAAAAAATTTCTAAATTATTTATTTTAAATTTATTAACATACATAAAATAATTCTAACGTTAATTAAAATTTAATGTTTTATTTTTTACTTATTGTAAAAATACTATTGCTCTTATTCAATTATAGCTAAAGCAAAAATTTTAATACTAATTATTTTATGTAATACAAATTCCTAAAAAATCATAAGTATATAAATTAAAGTCAATATTTTATTATTTAAAATATTAAAATAAATAATTTTTAAAATATTTATTTTTATTTCAAATATGTAAAAACGTTAAAGTGAATTTTACATTTACTTAATTATTTTTGAAGTTAACAATTTTTATACTTATAGATACTATTATAAAAAACATCAATTTTATTGTTATTAATAGTTTGCAATAATATTGTTAATATAAAAAGTCAGATGTAATTTTATAATGAATAATAAACCGATTAATTCTTATAATTTCTTTAACTACTTTACACTAAATTTAAAATATTATTTTAATATTTAAAAAATGATTTTTTTAAATTTACATCTTTTTAATGCAGTATTGACATTTATACTAATTCTGTTTAACTAAATTATTAACCTAAATTTAAACTATTAATTGGTATAAATAAAAAACAGCAATTTAAAAATTAAACATTTGTATTTTACATTACTTTTTTTAATTAACACAATAAATAATGCACAAAACACATTGATAAATACAAACTTAATCTACTGCGTATCATTCTTTATTTTATCTTTATTATTAATATTAATAGAAAATAAATAAACAGACATATTTGTTTCATTAAAAGATCTTTATAATTTTATACATTATCCTTATATGTTAACACATTTAAACATAAACAATTATAGAGACATATCACACACTTATGATAATATATTGTTATTAATAAGTAATATTAAGTAATAACTAAGATTTTAATAAATTAAACCATTTTTTTTAAACAACTTGTTTTAATAATAAAATATTATTTTTGCTTACTTGCTTATCTTTCTTCTAAATGCAAATAGATAATTTAGTCATATAAACGAGATTATAATTAATGTGTTATATATGTATATATGTATGTATATATATATATATATATATATATATATATATATATATACTATCCAATGCATAAATAGTCAAAAATACTTTTCTATGATTGGTTACCCTAAAATAATAACATATCAGCACAAAATTTCCTCACTTTTACAAATCAAAAATTATTATAAATTTAATTGTTGTTCGGTTGGGATATTTTTCACAATTATTTTTGCCCAATTTAACAAATAAAACCTCTTAAATTTGTGGAAAAATTGTTTGTGCATACTTAATAAATTATAATTTAAATTTTTAAATGTCAAATTAATTTTTTTACATTTGTCAAATTAGAATTTCTTTAATTTAAAGCTATAATTTGTTTTTATTTACCAATGCTTACTTAATTATTTTTTTAATGTTTTGACAAATGTTTAAAACTTATTGTTATCACTAAATAAATTAGTTAATTTATTGTAGTTGGTAATGTAGTCACCTCTTCATTATTTGTATAGTTATACTTCATATCAAACAATCTTATTAATTCTATAAACATAGCAAACATTGGAATATCCTCCAATGTATTATAGCTAATAGTGGGCATTTTCGCAACAGTGCCACTGTTTGAAAGTATTGACAAAGTCACCTGTTTTTTGTCAGGGTTATCATTTATAACCCAATGGCTACATATGGCATATGTATAACTTCAGATGCCTTTTAAGTACCTTAAACGTATGTTTATATCTATCTTCTAAAACGGAATTCTATTTATACCGATCTGTACTTAGTCCTTAATGTGATAGTATAGGTGCTTAGGTGAATTTAATTTGCAATGTGTTACGTGAAGGCAACAGTAAGAAAATAAATATTTTAAAAACATTACTTAAATCGTCAAAAACATCAAATTCTTATATATATATATATATATATATATATATATATATATATATATATATATATATATGCGGATGCTAATAATCCTGAGAATTTGAGTAATACCTATAAAGTCTGAATTTTTAATGATAGTGATATTCCTGACTGTTTCTTCTGCATATAGTGCATCCTGGACTAGGTGTTCATAGGCATCTAGGCTAATAACAACATGGACTAAGTGCACAGCCGGATAACTGAACTTTTGTTTAAGCGAGTGGTTGTATTTAGTCCATTTAGCCAAAAAAAACTTATTATTCTTTTACGCTTATTGCGCTTATTATGCTATCGAAATATGCCGTACAAACATTGAAATAACACGAAAGTGATTATGTCACTATCTGCTATATATATATATATATATATTCAATAACATTTTTATCTATCAAGTAATTTACCTACATTATTAACACACACAAAAATGATATTGATTGTTAAGTATTAACTGTATATTGTTTTAAATAAAAAGTCATAAAACAGTATAATTGAACTTTCAATACATTCGTGATTATTTATTGCAAGTAATGTCCAGACACGTAGATAATTTGTTTATAAATTAATACAAGCAATGTTTTAAAGATTATTTAAAATCAAACACTACTCTACATCCATTTGCAATATGGTATATTCATCAAAATATATGTTTTACTACAACTGTGTAAAAAAAATTAAATTTACTGAATTTCCATTGTTTTATGAATAATTGCTTTTTGGAAATACAACGAGATTTTATCTTTATCACAAATTATTTATACATGACAACAATTGTTAGCTATTTTTGTGGTTTATTCAATAATTGATATAAACAACGAATTAAATGTTGCATAACATTTTTATAGCTTTTGTAAATAATTGAAATATAAAGTATTTCCAAACATTTTAGTATTTCAACAATGAGAATTGCGTCTTGCTTTAATGTTGAAAATACAAAAGTACGCATTATATTTTCATTTAAATAAATGTCAGTTTGTTTATTATAATGATACAACAAAGATCATAGAGACATAGTAAAATAATACGCTAGTTAAATAAATAAAATGTAGCATATTATTATTTAAAAAACACATTTTTAAAAACTGTAAAATCTAAATTTTGGTTTTTTGTAAAGACCAAAACCTGAATATTTTCTGCAGTAAGTTAACTTATTATAACAGCGTGAATAAAAAATCTGCACTTGTAAAACATAATAAAAACACAAAATTTTATTGTATTAAATATATTATAATCAAAATAACAGAACAAACCAATATGAACAAATCTATATCGATGTTATATTTTACGGTAACAATCAAAGCTTACCCGTGTAACATTGCTAATAACATTTAGTGTTGTAAGCAATAAAATATGAATATGTTAAAATAAAATTTATCAAAATAATGTGATTAATAAAAGTTATTTATTAACTAATAATAACTCTACAATGTCAACAATAATAGGTGTTATATATTTCTATCTATAACTGCATTATGAATTGAATAAAATATATGTAAGTATATAATAATAAAGCTTATATAAATATTTTTAAAATTTATTATTTTTTATCTAGTTTGAAAAGTATTTTGAAACAAGTGAACATTTAGCAAAACCATTCTACAAGCTGCTGGCAAAACTCAAACCCAGTTTTGAGTCGGGTGCTTAAGCTACCTTTACTGATCCAGCGAATTTGTTAATACTTAATTTCAAATTATTAAATTTATTAAATGTTGTTTTTATCAACCTGTGTTTTCTATTTCGTTTTATAAGTTTTGTAAAACAAAATTAAGCATGTTTTAGTTACCAATTTTAATTTAAAATTTGCTTGATTTTAATTTTTTTGCAATTTTGTGAATTGTCTTTATTAAGTCAAAATTAATTACGCATTTGGAAAAAAAATGCAACGTTTCAATTTGAAGCGTTTTTTGACGATTAGATGACAGATCAATAATAATTGTTTTCATTTCAACTTGTTTGCAAATAAATAAAAAATGCAGCTGTAATTCATACTCGTCATTCAAAAATGAAAAACAAGTTTGAAATATATAATCAATAAATGTTGCTTGCTTGTATTGCTACATAAGTAAGTAAGTTTTGTGACAAATATAACGTTATTAAAAATTGCTATCAATAATTTTGCAAAACAAATGTATAGCGCTACAGTGTAAACAAAACAAAATACGTCTTTATTTTCAGCAAGGGGCATTTAGCGATGCCAAACGGGGGCCTGTATTTACTGCCAGCGATGACACTCAAACCCAGCGCTGTACCACTAGACCAACCCGAAACAGCTGAAGATTGAAAACCCTACTTTTGTAAAAAAATAGTATTATCTTTAAGCACTAAAACAAACGATTCGGAAAGATACATAAACAGTGACTGCAAATCTTAAACGTTTACGTACTACCTACATCCCGCTACGGATAAAAGAACTGAACAAATTATTAATGTTTAATTGCTCATTCATTTAATTTATGCATCTTTTATAAACAAAACAAAACTCCATCTTTCTTAAAAATCGTTATCCCACAATCCCAAATACACATACACACACATTTTAAAATTGTCAGTGTAACATCAAAAACATATTCTTATTATAATAATTACCATTATCGTATAAACAATAAATGCAATTGTTAATGTCACGTTATTCAATATTCAAAAAATGTCAAAATAATAATTATACATTTATTGCAAAATATACATATATAGGGGGAAAGGGACAATAAAAAAGCACATTAACTAAACATTTTAATTCGATACAACAAATTTGAAACGATAATTTTCTTTTTTTTCGCTAGTTTCCCTTTATGTGTACAAAATCTGTATGTTTCGTTTTTTTTTAAATTTTCCTACACACATCGATTGCAATTTTGCCTAATATTAGAACCTTTTGCTGTCAATGTCTACTAAGAATATTGGAAAAGTGCATTCAACTTAATCAATAAAAATGTTGGTCTGTTTGGTTTTGCACACTACTGACTACACGGACAAATTTCATTATATGTTAATATTGGAAAAAATAAAGTGCATGTCTATGATAGACTACCAAATTTAAACAACTAGTAGACTATTTTTTGTTGACATATTTACAATCAGCGTTTGCAATCCAATGTATCGAGTATCAAACATTTGGAATATGTTAAATGCATTTTTTTAAATAGAAATTCAAAATTTTAATTTTTAAATTTTATTTTAACTACTTGAAATGCTATACAAAAGATATCTTTCAGCAGGGGCATTTTAGCGAAGACGAATGTTGGTCCACATTGGATGCCGTTGATGGCAATTGAACCCATGCCCACCCAAATTTGAGTCGAGCGCTTTACCGCTAAACCACCCCAACACAAAATATGTGTTACCAAATAACTTGTGAATTTGTGAATAACAGTCAAACTATGTTTGCATTCGTACTTACAAAACATGAACACAAATTTTTTAATTCAAACTTAAGACGCTCTTCAAAAAGTACAAATAGAATAAGTTGCTTAATTAAATGATAAAAAACAGTGGATTTAAATTAGTTTGAAAGATCATACCATCTGCATAATAAAATGTAATTGGATTAGCACATAGTTAACCGTTTGTCAATTGTTTAGTGAATATATCAACTCCAACTTGGGTAGGTATGGAATCAATTGCAACTCCCTGATACTAAATACGGGCTCCCGTTTTGTTTCGCTAAAATGTCCACTAGCTAAAACACACTTTTTGTAAAACATTCAAAATAACAACACTAAAAAATAAGGAATGTATGTATAGTAAAACAAGAGTAGTCTATTGGAAAACACGCCCCAAAAAATCGAGAGAAACTCATTTTAAAACGTTTTTGCAACAAGGCGCCTACCCAATCAATAAATGACTGACCTTCCAAATTTTCTATTAAAAATCAATTATTGTTGAATTTCAGTTTTTAATACAATTTATTTTCCTTGGTAATAAAAGCAATGTTTGGATAAAATTGCGGTCGTGTATTAATTTCTAAGATTTACACATTTTTGACGGCACTTCCTAACAATGTAGTGAGTCCGATCGAAACAAACCAGTTTGTTATAATTAGCAAGCGTTTTGTAAAACTATAGTAGTTGCATGTTTTACTTTTTTAAAAGCTGATTTAAAACTGTCTCGTACTATTGGTTATTATTTAATTGATAAAACCTAGTAAAAAAACGAGGTCAACCGGAGAAAAGAATGGCACTGCCGACAGAATCAAAGGGAGATGGCTGACAATTGTCGCTATAGAAAAAAAATTACAAAACCGTTTTTTAAATACATTATATATTACGTAAATTGTGGTTATAAAAAAAACAAAATGATTGATAATAAAATAGCAATTTTAGTTCATTCTTTTGAAAAGAAATCTTCATTAAATTTTAAAAATAGACACTTTATAAAGTAAAGGTTTAATTGCCGTCACCTCTATATTTATGTAAATTCAATAAAAATACACAACGTTATTTTTTTACACTAAGAATAATAACTATTGTTATTATTATTATTATTACTATTATTATTTAATTATAAATTATCACTATCAGCTACTTCCCTTAAAACCATTATAAATTTAATAGATAACTAAATCTGATGTTTTGCATAACTTCTAATTTCCAACAATCTACTGACAATTGATACCTACAAAAATTACCATATCGTACATTTTGTGCATAAATGTAAATTCTATAACACCATTTTCAAATAAATGTAGTGTGTTTATTACGCAAAATTTATGTATAGTTGAATTTTTTCAGTAAAAGCCAACCAACAAAGTTACATAAAAAATAAAACAGACATTCAACCTATAGCAACACTATATAGTAAAATTCCATTTAATAATTAATTTCCATCTTTCTAAAATGCAATTCGTTGCGCTTAAACACAGAGTAGGTTTATAATTTTGGTGTGCTGTTTGTGTGTAAGCATACACTCAGAGTACTTAAAATGTATCTTTAGGTATAGGTATACCATATGTAACCGTTCGGCGAAAGGAGATGACTGATCAAAAACCAGGTGGCTTTAACAATATTTGCGAACAATGCCACTGTCTACCAGCCAAGAAACTTTGTTATTCTCTTACGTTTATTATACTTATAAAACCATCAAAGTTGATCCTTTAAAATTCTGTACAAATGTAGAAATAATGAAGGGATATTGACTATGTCACTCATGAACGCATGATTTTTAACTCAACGAAAAAGTTAAAGTTGTTTAATCGGACAAGAGAAATTTATCATCCATACCTCTTCTACTAACAAGTTACAATATTTTTACCAAATTATCTACCCAAATGCTACTTTCATTCAAAACTCTTTACCTTTAAAACTGATCTAACTAATAACTCTAAACTAAATAAATTATTTATTTATTTTATGTTCGCTACTTTGAATGTTTGCACGAGAAACATCTTTCAGCAGTGGACAATTAGCGAAGCCAAACGTGGGCCCACATTTTAGTGCCGGCGATGGGATTCGAACCCATGTCCACCGAGGTCCGAATTCGAGCGCTATACCGCTAGACCACCCCGGCACAAGTTAATCCTATAAAAAATAAACAAATGTATGCATTATACTATTGACATTTGTAAATAATAATTATTTTTTAGTTATTTGAGCACTATATTCAAAACTGGGTAAGCACATATTTCGCTTAAACATTCAACCAATTAATTTTATTATCATTCTCTTGGTATAAATTAGTTTAAAAGTTTATTACAATGATAGGTGCTGCATAACTAGTTTACTCTCTGACAGATATAACTTTAAAAAAGCTGGTAAGTTTTTAAGCCACGGATCTGCTTGTAATTTTTACAACTGTTATAAAAATTGAATAAAACAAAAGATTATGTAGAAAGATTTTATTTTTAGTAATCCTTAATTAATCAGTCAATCAATCAAAAAATAAAAGTCACCTCTTCATTAGTTCCAAGTTCACATACTACCCCCAAAAATGTTATCGGATGCAAAGTGAACTTGAAGAGATAAATAAAGTTTCTAAAAGACCAAGTACGACGCAAGTACTTTCAGGAATTAGCAAAACGATTATTTTCGGAGTAATTGGTGGTTAACGGATTTACAAGCCTAACCGGCTATTTGTGTTAAATTGATACCTTGAGATACATATTAGCCATCTTGGGTGGAGTCCAGTAAAAGTTGTTATACCGCTTTGTACTCAGTATCTGCTGTTATTAGTCTATATGCCTGTGGGCACATAGTCCAGGATACACCACATAGAAGAGGAACAGTCAGGAATTTGAAACTTTATAAGCATTAAACAAATGCTCAAGATCATTAACATCCCTAATTTTCAAGTTGGGAAATGTTGACAAATAACCATCAAATCATCGGTTGAAAAGCTTTAACAAATTAACATAAAATTGAGTCAGACTAATTAGTAGCAGTCGCATTGTTATTTCTACATTTTTTTAAACATTTGGAACAAATTCCATTGGTTGTTTTTTATACAAAAGAAATGTATTTTCAACAAACGTAATAAAAGACAATTGAGTTTCACTTATAAAAATTTTATTTTCATTACTTGAAATGTTTTATGGAGAAGTCTTTCAGAAGTGGACATTACAGAAAATCCGAATGTGGATGCGCATGTAGTGTTAATGATGGGGATCAATCCCTTGTCCATCTAATTTTATTTTCAATGTGTACTTTGATAGCTAAGTAGTATTTGTATACCTAAAAATGACCATCTCAGTATCATCAGTGTATATTTGAAATTATAGACCAAACCGGGAACATCACTGCTTTCGATACGTATTTCGCTTCAATATCCATCCAGGATGCATGCCCTGGAGGTATAGGATTAGGGTTGATGCCATCAATAAAACCAAAACTACATAAGACAAGGCATTAAGTTCATTAATATAGGTATAACACTATTTTTATTAGCATATTCAAACATTTATTGTACTATCATAGTTTTATTAAACAAATTGACATTTTATTTGTACCTTATTAATAATATACATTGAAAAATATATATAATCATACTGCACCCACAGTGCTTTATAGTTATAAAGGTGAACAAATTAACTAAATACATTTGTAGTAACTAATTTCCCCATAGTTATATGGTTATTTTAGAAAACCATTTTAAACAAAAAGTAACACCAAACAAAAACCAACTTATTTGTTTACATGTCCAAAATGAAGTGTATTTACCACTAAAACTTTTAATACAGTTCAAAAAACATTATTTTGAAAAAATCGATATTAACAAACAAATAAAACATTAACTAACGCACCGTTGCACAATACATTCTTACAAGTGGTGTATATTAATTTTGATTAAAAAGCATGTAAAGCTATGGTTTGAACGCAGCACCTATTTCAATCAAATACTAAACTTTAACCAACTAAAATACACACAATAAAAATCCAATATTCATGAATAAATGTACATACAGTCTTTTTCTCTTCATCATATTTAACTAAAACATTAACATATTTAACAATTACACTACTGGTTTTAAAATCAGTAAGCTCTTCAAAAATCGAAAATTTCTGACATTAAAAAACTCATGTTTCTATATATGTGAAAACGTACATATTTCAATAAAACTAAAGGAAGTATTTAATAATGAATTTTCTCATAACATAAACCAAATTCTAGAACTGCTATCATTGACATTTCTTATTTAAGCTTTTACAAATTGAAAAAACTTGAAATTTGTATTACAAAGGTATATTAAACAGACAAGTATCCAAAATAAAATAAACATTTTCATTTATTTTATGCTTAAGTGTAATTTAAAATTTACTTTTAAAGTCATTTTTTATCAAAAATTGCACTATTACTCATGTAATGTATCTAAAAAATGATAATATATCAAACTCTATTATAACATCAACAACGATCCTTACCATTTTGGCCGAAACTTTATCATGAAAACAATGGCAATGTCGTGAGACTGAAATATCTCTCTCTTAATAGCCGGTGTACTATTGTTAGTAATATTCACAGAGCAGGCAGTAACGTCGCGAGTCACATTCCGTTTTGTTTGAATTCCATGAAATGTTTTTATCCATTTGGCCATCAGAATTTACTGTTAACTACGGCATTTAATTAATTTTTATAAGAGTTTTGACTGCGATTATGTAGACCAGTTATTCGTGGCCAGTCATTCTGGTAAGAAGACAAGCAACTTTGACTACCTTTTTGTAGCCACCTCTCCGTGTAGAACAAGCGGTGTTGTCCCTAAATAGAGCTGCTTGGTGATAATACTGAGTACCCGTTTAATCTGCAACTGCCTTGTTCACAGCCAAACTAAAGGCCGTTCCAATATCCGCCATTTGTGAATGCGCTAAGTAGATGTTTACCTCAATTTTCAATAATGGTCATATTCCTGACTATTCGTCCTACATGTGGTACATCCTGGACTAGGTGCTCATATACATGTAGACTAATAACAGGGTCCAAGTGCACAGCGATATAACTGGGATTCTGCTACGGCGGTTGGGTGTAAGCATACACCCAACATACTCAAAAAGTATCTTAAGGTATACGTATACCATATGTAGCCGTTGGGCTAAGAAAGAATAACCCTGACAAAAAATCAGACGGTCTCGATAATCTTTGCGAACAGTGGCGACGTTACAAGGATGCCGCTTACTGGTCAAGAAACTGTTATTCTTTTGCATTTGTTACACTTATGAAGCCATCGATGTCAATCGTTTATATATCGTATATGGGAAATAATGAACAAGTAATCACGTCACCAACCAAAATAAAAATGAATGATATATATAAATGTGATATTCTTACTAAAAATCGGATAAAACTAAAGTTAAAAATTATAATTTTATAATAATGGAAAAATAATAAAAACAATGTATATTTACATAAAACTTATCATAAACTATAGCATAGATCAGGAATTGTTAAGACTTTAACTTAAAACCCCGAAAAATATCAGATTTCAATTTTCTTTGTTTAGATGACATCTAAGACTTTAAAACGGATTTATTAAAAAATTACTTTTTTATAATTTTAAATACATTATTAAAACAGATTTTGTATAATGCATACATAATTCAGGATTGTACACAACAACGACAAAAGTTAGTGGCAAAGCCACATCTTCATTAATTCCAAATTTACATAGCATCTCGAACAATCCCTTTCCATTGTTCACGATTTTCGGAGGTTTGTAGGAATATGTTAGTCCATCGACTTAGCCATTATTTCCAAGATAAAGTGGCGGCCAAGATTGTGTAAAGATCGTCCCGAACAGCATCCATCCAAGTACGTTTTTGACCACCTATCCTCTTCTTCCAGTCAGTATTTGGACAAGCCAGGGTTACGATACGTGAAATTGTATTAGGATTTCTACAAAGAACGTGTCCAAACCAGCACCATCTTTGTTGTCGCGATACCAATGAAGATCACGAAAATAAAGGTCATTTCGAATTCGTCGGTTAATGATTTTGTTCGTCCAGTCCCTTGATATGAATGATGCAAAATGTGTGTGCCAAATGTATCTGAGACATCTTGCTTCAAATTTATTAAGCTGCTTGATCTCTGATCCCGTAAAAATACATGTTTCAGCTGCGTACAGAAGTACTGTGCGAACCAATAAAGAGAAAATGTTTACCTTCGTGTTTGGGTCGATGGTTTTACGTATCCATAGTAGATCAACAAGCTTTCCAAACGCAGTAGTAGCCAAACAAATTCATCGATTTACTTCACTGGATGAACCACCGTCAGAAGTAATTAAAGGTCCCAGATACGTAAATTCCTTTGCATTGGAGAGCACAACATCATTTAATACAATCCTCACATCAGGAGCTTGAGACGACATGATGACTAATTTTTTTTGGGTTGATCTTCAAACCATATTCACCGGAAACTTTCACAAGGAAATCCAATGCATGCTGCAACTGAACTTCGTTATCAGCTAGAAGTATAGCATCATTAGCGTATTCTAAGTCCGTAATGGGAGTAGTACCAGTATACACACTTTCCATATGTACAGAGATCGTGGCAGATATAACATCAATTGACTAGTTGTACACGGGTTAAATAGGCTGAAAGTCATTTGATATCCAGTTCTATTGTAATTTAATCATTTGGGGAAAAAAAGGCAGTGGAAGAACGGAATTCATAAAAACAACAAATTTTCAAAATTAAGGTGAAAACATAAAATTAAGTAAAATAAATTGACCTAAAAATTGAGAAAAGTAAATAAAATATAATAATATAAAATTAAAAAGTAAGAAAACAAATCCTGCATTATGTACCAAAATAGTCTAGAGGTGCAGCGCTCGACTTAGACCTGGATGAGCATAGGTTCGAATTACATCATCAGCACTAAATGAGGGACCACGTTCGGTTTCGCTAAAATGTCCACTAATGCAAGATGTTTCTCGTAATGCATTCAAAGTAATAAAAAGCATATAAATAATGCTAAAAAAATAAATCTTTAAAAACAGAAAAGCGATCTAATATTGCGTCCTCCTAACATGCATTAAGGCCAACCGGCTCTATATTTAAACAAAATTGTAATTAAAAGTTTCCCAATTTTTATTGTAATGTACAAAAGTAAGTCACGAATCAAGTAGTTTCTAAATTGCTAATATATCCATTACCAATATAAATCAAAAAAATATTTAGTATTTAAAAGTCTATTAGTACTGAGATAAATATAAATTAAAATTAGTTGTATACGTTTCTATTTGCATCGGTTACGTGAACATCTTCAGATCTAAAAACTTCAAAAATAAACAAAATAATAGCAAATTACTTCTATAATGTTTTCTATATTTAAATGTTTGTTCGATACCATCGCTTCTTCGATTTAAATGACGGTATGTAGAGTGCATAACACCTATATACGTCAACAAAGATTAAACTTACAAAGCATACATAAAGGAACAATATAAACATAATGTGGATAATCATTAAACAATGTCACACACATCCGTTTTACTTTTAAAAAAATTATTAAAACAGAATTTACTTGATGCCATTGTCAATAAAACAATGTAACGTAATAATTAAATTTTCCACATATAAGTAAATTTTATAATACATGTTCATTATTATCTGCAATTTTTATTTTATTTTAATAAAACAAAATAATAACAAAATTAAAAAATAATTAAAATTGTAGATAAATGCTAAATGTACCCCACTTTTGATAGTAGTGTATAAATGCGTAGGAGTCCATAAGAAATCTGATTAACCAATTAAAAAATTGTCAATTTTGTTTAATGAGTATTAATAAGTAGCTTGTTTGTTAAAATGAAATTTTCTTTAAACGATAATAAATGCTAATTTCTAATTAAAATTGTCACTCGCGAGGTGAGGCGCGCTACACACGCTACACATCCATTGGAGCGTTATTCATCCTTTTCTCTTTTCTTTTTTTGAAAATTGTTGCAGTGTTTTTGCATTGTAATACATAACTTATTTCATTATTATTTTTGTATATTTATAATTTTTGCTCGTTTTCTATAATTGTTAACTTCACTTTTGAATCTGTGCGATACGCTTGCGTGACGTTACGGATCAAAAGTTGCTTGCTTATTGTTGCTATTTGTTACCCGCTCATTTGTGTTATTTTTGTTTTTGTTTTTTTTGGTGTAAAAGTTGTGTGTAACTATTTTTTGGTGTACTTTTTGGTGTATTTTTGGTGTATACTGTGTTTCTGTACGTGTTGCTTTGCATCGTGCTTAAACACTAATATTTTTTAGTTCCTTTAAAAGTTTATTACTGGTCTTCTTCCAGCGATAGATTTTGTTATTTAATTATTTTTTTTTCAGTTTGTGGCCTCCAACTGTGCAAAAGATCTGTGAAGGTTGGCATTTTCTGCGCAGTTTACAAAAATTGGTTTTATGAGGCGTGTTTCGGACTGTCTTTGGCACATTACTCGCAATTAACAGATAGTCCTTTGGATTATATTTGCACGGATTGCAGATATGAAACCGAGTTGCAGGCGTTGCAGGAAGCATCTTCCAGAATTGAGCACAGGAGTGATAAGTTAGACAAAATTTTACATTTAGTTAGTGACAATCCCTTTTTGTCTACTAAATTTGAAGAGCTTGACACTAAAATAAACACGGTTACTAATCTTGTAACTATCTTGGTAGATACGGTCTCTAATTCTATCTCGAAAACTGAGCAAGCTATTTCTTCTTTTTCCAAGCTATCTAACTACATGTAGCCATGTATATGTAGCCAATGGTATCTCTTCTCTTAAAACGTTAACCTCTGATATCAACTCTTTTTCTGCTGTGGCTAAATCCGTCCTTAAACTATCTCAAGAAGAGATTTTTGAGGGAGCCAAAAACTATGCTAATAGTATTAAACGTGAACGTAATCTTATAGTTAGGGAGACAGCTCTGACATAACCAATTATAAAGAATTTGTGTCAGATATAGTTAAAAAATGTCATCCTGAAGCAGATAACTTTTTAATAGGTAGATTATCATGTAAGAGGAAACATACATCTCCACCAATCCTTGTTTTCTGCTCCTCTTCTATTGACAAGGATTTAGTTCTTAAAAATTGGACTAATGTCAAATTTTAATTCAAAGGTATAAAAGTCACAAAAGATCTTCCCTTAGCTGAACGTTTAGCTAGACAATCTAAGCCCCTCATTCCTGCCCATTATGCCTTGCTTATAGTAAAACTTACCCCACTTAGACAGGAGATTAATATTGATTGTCAGGATTTTTGACAAGCACTCCGGAGTTATCCCCGCCCTCCAATCCTTTATCGACTAAGACAATGCTCCCCATTGCTGCCACACCCACTTCTTTAAAAATTTACTTCACAAACAGTCTCAGCCTCTACAATAAAGTAGATGAAATTCGGCAGATACTCTCTTCTCTCTCTCCCCCTCATCTCCTTGGTATCACGGAATCCTGGCTCACAGAGGATGTTCTTGATTCTGAACTCTCTATGGATGGGTATTGTGTTGTACGACAGGATTCTAGAAAGGGTAAGCAAGGTGGTTGTCTTTTCTATGTAAAAGATGATTTAGCTTTTTTATTAATCTCTGTCCATCCATTTTTCCATAAAGTTGACTATGATTTTCTTTACTTAGCAGTTGGGTCCTCCACTTCTAAGACTCTATTCTTCCTGCTTTATCGCTCCCCTACGCTTACCCATCAATTTAATATAGCACTTATTGACGATATTAAACACATCCTCACCTTACCATATAAGCACTTTGTAATAATGGGCGATTTTAATTGCCCTTCTATAAATTGGGCCTTTCTGTCTGCCTCTAGTAATTTTTTTGACTCACATTTTCTGGAGCTTAGTGCTTCATATGGATTAAAACAACATGTGCGATTTCCCACTAGATATAGGATTGGTTATACTCCTTCATGTCTAGATCTCATTTTCTCTAACGAACCCGCTAACATCAATACGTTGCCTAATCTACCTCTTCTTAGTAAGAGTGATTATATTATTTTGGCTTTTGAAGTACACTTCCCATGCCATGTCCCTTCTACCTGTGATTCCAATCTTAAGCCTATACCAGATTTTAAAAAAGCTGATTCTAGCGGTCTTAGGGTCTTTTATCTAATATAAATTGGGAATATTTATATTCTAATAATGTTGACACATCTTACTCCTTTTTCATAAATGTCTTAGAGGAGGGGGTTAAATCATTTGTTCCTTTTAGGATCCCAAAACACACTAACCCTAAACTTCCAAGGTATATATGTAAATTAATTTAAAAAAGGAACAAAGCTTTTTATCTGTGGAAAACCTCTAAGCTTCCCTGTTTTTGGTACTCCTACATTGACATCCGTAATGAAAGTAATAGGCTCATTAGAAGGCACAAAGGTAAATTACTTCATAAGTTTTTAAATAGAGCTATGCTTAATAAAAATCTATTATTTAACTTTATTAAAAATAAGCGTAATTCCTCTAATTCTCAACCTAGCCTAAGAGATCAACATGGTGCCTTGCTTCCTGGACCTTCTACTTGTGATCTTTTTAGGAAATATTTTAACTCTGTCTTTCAATCTCCACAATCTATCAGGCACCATTACAGCACATAAATTCCATCTATTTAGCCCTAATCATTAAAACATATACAGTCTATACTGGTCTCTTAAATCTAAAGTTTATGTCTTGTGGAGCTGACGAATTATATCCAAGATTGTTGAAAGAATGTGCCGATATTCTTGCCCCTCACCTTGCCTATATTTTTAATCTTTCGATAACCATAGGGCAAATTCCCCCTATATGGAAGGTAGCCTTCATAAGACCTATTCACAAGTCTGGGTATAGATTTAATCCTGATAGTTATAGACCCATTAGTATCCTTTCCTCTTCTAGCAAAATTATGGAAAGGTTTGTAAGATCCCATTTACTCGACTACCTTATCAGACTTAACATAGTTAATCCTGCGCAACATGTCTTTATGCTTAAAAAGTCTTGTTTAACCAATTTAATTACTTACACGAATAGCATTACTGATTTACTTGATAAACATAGGTCTGTAGATGCTATTTATTTTGATTTTGCAAAAGCTTTCGATAAGGTTTCACATGAACTCCTTATCTCTAAGCTCATCCGTATTGGGATAGCGGACCCAATCTTAGCTTGGATTAAAGATTTTCTTTCAAATCGTACATTTAAGGTTAAGGTCGGATCCGATTATTCTACATCTTGTACCATCTCCTCTGGGGTACCGCAAGGGTCAGTTTTAGGTCCCTTATTATTTATCTCTTTATTAATGATTTGCCAACATCTGTACACTCTAATATATTACTTTATGCTAATGATGTAAAGATCTGGAGTACTAACCCAGATTTAATTCAAGCCAACATCACCAGTATATTTAATTGGTCAGTATCCAATCACCTTTCACTCAATAAAACTAAATGTAAGCATATATCATTTGGTAAATTTTCAGGCAGTGTTTTCTCTTTAAATTTTCAGACTATTGTTTTAGTAAAATTAATCAAGGATCTTGGGGTCATTCTTGATTCTTCTCTCTCATTCTCTGAACATTATTATAGGGCCACCCAGAAGTGCTATATACTTGTTAAATTTTTTAAAAGAAATTTGGGGACCATTCCTCCTTAATGCCTTTATTTACTTTACATGCTATACTTAAGACCTTATCTAGAATACTGTGCCCAAGTCACAGCCCCAATCCTGAAATCAGATTGCTACAGACTTGAACAGGTTTAAAGGGCAGTCACCAGATTGCCTCGTGGTTTCAAAAATCTATCCTACCCACAAAGACTTAAATCCTTAAAACTGTTTCCCTTAAGTGATAGGCGTCTCCGGGGTGATATTATCTTGACAT
The DNA here is from genome assembly GCA_025895645.1 of Cardicola forsteri. Classification (NCBI taxonomy): domain Eukaryota; kingdom Metazoa; phylum Platyhelminthes; class Trematoda; order Strigeidida; family Aporocotylidae; genus Cardicola; species Cardicola forsteri. Next base: position 354,909 of record JAKXYG010000590.1, on the reverse strand, counting down.
ATCAACTATTTAATTCTGGCTTTTATTTGCCTTTCTTTGCATTAACACAAAACTCACTTAGGGGTCATAATCTTAAGATGGCTAAGCCCAGGGCTGCCTCCAGACTGAGGTGTCATTATTTTTCTTATAGAACAGTTACTCCATGGAATAGACTACCTACCAAGGTAATATCTACGTCATCACTTCCATCATTTAAAAAGGCATATGATAACTATAAGCTTTCTAAATTTACATAAACCGATCTTTCTGTTTTTAGCTATTCAATTGTTTCCATTTATTGTTATTGTTTTTTTGATATAATTTCGATAAATAGAACCGAGAATCAAAAGGAGTTTTACTCCTACTTAACTCGTGTATTCAACCTGTAACCTGTACCTTGATTTTATCTTAATTTCAAATATTTTTCTGTGACTAATCCCCCTTTACCTTACCATCCATTTCATTTTTCCCCATAAAAATTTGAGACAATTTGAAAACCGAGTACTCGAAGGCGTTTTGGCCTACTCAACTTGTGAAAAATTATGAAATTCTGAAATGCGTAGGAGTCCATAAGAAATCTAATTGACCAATTTAAAAAATTGTCAATCTTGTTTAATAAGTATTAATAAGTAGCTTGTTTGTTAAAATATTTTTTTTAACGATAATAAATGCTAATTTCTAATTTAAATAATTATTACTTTTTTTTCTTAATACATTTGATATTTAATTTTGTTTATATTTTTATTCTTTCAAGTTATATAATTAACTTTTATATTAATTTATGACATACAAACTTTGCCTAATATTACTATCACTAAATAAATATATAAATAACAAGTTATTTTGTATTAATTTAATGGAATGTTTGTTTATTATATTATTAATAAGAGTACGTGCATAAAATTAGTTTTATTTATTATTTCTATTAATCTAATATTATGATTAGGCTAAATTTTGCAAACAAAGATCATGTGAATCACATGATTGAAACAGGTGACACATTTATTTTTATTAATAATAGGTAGGATATGGGATGATACTGTTGTATATTATAATGTATTGGACTAGACTAATTATTCTCATGAAATAGTTTTAATGTGTTCGGATATCGTATCTGGTTTATAAATTATAAAAAAAGATATACTTTTTTACTCACAGCCCTGATAACATAAAAATTGCACTAATTAACCTGATATCTTAGAAATTTTTCCTTGAGTGCTCGGTGAAGGGCTGGAGCACAGTCGATCGTGAATGACTGCGTTTGGCTGGTGTCACTCATCAACTGTATAAAATGTTCTAACACTTGGATGTATGTTAGAGATTTTTAATTTTTAATTAACGAATAAATTATTGGAATTGACTGACCATTAGAGTCAGTCACAACTAGATTAACCAATAAATAGCTAAAAAAATTATTTTTAAAAACTACTTATTTATTTTTATTGGTACTATAAGTTGCAGCGAAGCATACATTTTCTGGGAATGTTCTGTAAAATTCCCGTTGTTAATAGTGGCAGAAACTAATAATTAAATATTTGCTATTATGTACATTTTAATCATAAACCGATAAATTCTAAAAATTAAAAATTGAGTCACATTCAATACCTTTCTCTAAACTTCTAAGGTAAAAATCGGTATGAGTAATTTTCTCAAATTCTTTAAAATCTTTTTCAAAGACATTCCAGCAAGAGTACTCATCTTTGAACCAATTCACTAAAGCGAATTAAATTTAAAAATGACGCAAGAGCAAACATTTAGAGATTAAGTATCTCATCAAAAAAATAGGACAACCTATAAAAAGTAACAGTCAATGAAATGTTTTTTTTATATTAACCAACCGGATTTATCCATGTACAATTTGTAAAATTTAATAGGAGTATGGTTAGGCTTTACCAAATTGTGTGGTTACTAGTTATTAAAATCAATATTTTAATTAATTCCAAATAAAATATGAAGAAACGTAAACTGTAAGATAAATTTATTTCGTATATTTTTGTCAGTTACAAACATATAACATTTTAGTATATATATATATATATATATACAGCCACTGAATAAAGGAGGTAAAGATGACGTTTAAGTTGGTACAACTTACAAACATACACAAAAAAACATGTATAAACACAAGCATTACGACTAAGTAAGTTCAGTGCAGTGACAAAACTGTTTTTGTGCACACAAAGCAGGTTTTAATAAGAAAATATAAACAAATTTGAAAATTTTTACCATGTTTGAAACTTGAGAAGTAATTAGCACTTTAAAACAATTTTTGAAATTGATCTGGATTTTGGTTTGTAGTAGATAACGTAATATGGAAGATGTGCATGTGTGTTCACTTCTGTTTGACCTATTATTGTAAGTTGTACTAACTTAAACGTTATCTGTACCTCCTTTTTGTATATATACTAAAATGTTATATGTTTGTAACTTACAAGAATATACAAAATAAATTTATCTCACAGTTTACGTTTTTTTATATTTTTATATGGAATTATAAAGGAAACCCAATGCTTTAAATTTCTATTAGTATTTTAATGTTTTTAGGGTTTTCCCAAAAATTATGAATATAATTTTGTATACCTAAAGGTATGGCCTGTTTTAGATAACACGTTAAACATAGGATTATTGTTGTTATTTTTGTTTGCTAAACTATTTTATTTCAACTAGGTTCTCTCTTGATAGCTACTTCATTTCTTCCTGATTTTCCACTGTACAACAGTTTACGCATTCGCGAGGTGAGGCGCGCGTCACGCTACACGTCCATTGGAGCGTTATTCATCCTTTTCTCTTTTTTTTTTGATGATTATTGCAGTGTTTTTGCATTGTAATACGTAACTTGTTTTATTATTATTTTTGCATATTTATAATTTTTGCTCGTTTTCTATAATTTTTAACTACCTTGATTTTATCTTGATTTCAAATATTTTTTCTGTCACTAATCCCCCTTTACCTCACCATCCATTTCATTTTCCCCCCTGAAAATTTAAGACAATTTAAAAACCGAGTACTAAAAGGCGTTTTGGCCTACTCAACTCGTAAAAAATCCTGAATCCTGAATCCTGAAAATCTTTTGTTTCCGTACCCCTCCATTTCGTCTCTTTGAGGCATGGTATGTTCGGCTTTCTTCTATCTATTAGTTCAGTTATTTCTCTTTTTACCTGTTAACAATCCAACGTTTAAAATGCCCATTTTTAACAACCTTTATATACATCTCCATTGATTAAAGGTTTGACCTTCTCTCTGTTGCTATTACTCTCTCCTCAGGAGAAAGTGCCCTCTTCTCAATATTTTACTGTCTCCCGTCTCTCCCTCTATTAATTGGAACTCGCTTAGCTGCTTTCCTAAGTCTTTTGACTCCACTCTTCTTTAATTTAGTATTAAACATGCATTTACCCAACACGTTCGCTTTCCCACTAGGTTTAAAATTAGTAGCTCCTCTTTTTGCCTTAATCTAGTTTTTACCTCGTTGGTTGATGGCATTAACCATTTATCTCTTCTACGGAAGAGTGATCATGCTCTACTTACACTCAAAATTTGCTTCCCCTCACCTACAGTGAGCCTCAAACATTAGTCCTTGCCTACTCCTAATTTTCGTATTACCATTTTTGTAGGTCTCAGAAAATACATAAGAAATGTTAACTGGGACCTCTCCATTAATGACACAGATAGTCTATATGACCATTTCTCTCATTTTATTTGAATAGATATAGAGCGTTTTATTCCCTTCCATACCCCAATCCGTTCAAATCTCAAAATTCCACGTTTTACTATCCGAATCATCAAGTCGCGCAATATTGCTTTTTATAAGTGGAAATTGACAGGTTTTCCCACATTCTTCTACCGCTACCCAGATCTTTGTAGCAAATCTGTAGCTTGTCTCAGACGGCTTAAAAGCCTAAGACTCCATTTACTTTTGAGCAATGCTAGATTTGATAATAGTTTTATCAAAAATAAGCGAAATTATAATTTCTCCCTCCCTAAACTTAAAAGTGATATTGGTTTCTATTTATCGTTACCAGATATGTGCAATACCTTTTGTGATTACTTTAAGCCTGTTTTTAATCCCCTTCCTGAGCCTGCCATTAACTCAGGTTGTCTCACTATCATGTTTTTTTTAGTTTCTAAGTATTTTTCTCATTTTAAATCAACATCCCGAGGTGCCGATGAACTCTACCAAAGAGTTCTCAAAAAATATGCCTCTAAACTTGCTCCTCCCCTCATCCATATTTTTAATTGCTCTGTTTGTTATTGTTCAAATAAAATATTTAAAAATATTATTAATTTTTATTTCAATTACAATTTTTATATTGCACATTTAAACACTTTGATTTTGTTTAAACCTTGCTGTGGAGCACCTCTTTTGTATTTGAATGTATCACGTTTGTTGTTGATGTGACTATGATTCTGTAAGTATATTCTGTTCTGTTTTCCTGTTGGTAAACAGTATTGGTATGTAATTTGAATTATTTGTAGTAATAAATTACAGAACGATAATTTTAATTACACAAGAGCTTTTTTGATTAAAATTAGCTGGGATGTTAATAATTATCCATATCAAGTCAAATCAATGGAAATCAGGACCGAGATCTCAATAAGATCTTACAGTATTCAGTCTGGTAATTTACCCGCTCCAAGTTTGAGCCGGATAGTTTTAGGCCGATTAGTATTCTGCCAGGTTCTAGCAAAATCCTAGAGAAAATTATTAAATTCCATTTGATTAATTTTATCACTATAAACAACCTCATTAATCCGGCTCAACACGGGTTTATGCCTGGGAGATCCTATCTCTCCAACCTACTGGCGTTTACCAAGAGCATTACTTGTATGCTGGATTGTTCACCATCAGTCGTTGTGATTTATTTCGACTTTTGCAAAGTTTTTGACAAAATTCCGCATTCAGCATTGCTAAGTAAACTAAAAGCTTTTAGGATAAGTCCTCTCATAGAATGGATACGCAACTTTCTCACTAATTGTCAGTTTATTATCAAATTAGAAAGCGCAGCCTTCTCTCCCACTCAGATTATCTCAGGTGTCCCTCAGGATCACTTTTAGGTCCTCTCTTTTTTATTATCTATATTAACGACTTGCCCACGTTTATTCAATCTAACATCCTGCTTTTTGCTAATGATTTCAAAATGTGGGGCTCTAACCCCGAACAATCGCAATAGGATGTTGATAACATTTATTAGTGGTTTCTTGATAATGCACTCCCCCCTGAATATTTCTAAATGTAGTCACTTCTCATTTGGGAAACCTTTGAGAAACCGGTACATAATCTCTAGTACTCAGACTATCACCACTATTAACATGGTTAAAGATCTTGGTGTGACTTTCAACCGCTTCCTTAACTTTTCGTTCCATCATAACAGAGCAACTTTAACCTGTTATCGTCTAACTAAGTTTTTAGGCGTAATTTAGAAAACATCTCTGCCAGCTGTACCCTATTTCTGTATTAACTCTACAGTAGGCCGCACCTTGAATACTGTATTCAAGTAACGTCCCCTATCCTAAGAGCAGACATAGTTAAACTCGATAAGGTGCAAAGAAGCTTTACTTGATTGCCGCGTGACCTTAAGAACGTTTCCAATCTAAAGCGTCTGAAAGCTCTCCATCTCTTGCCACCAAACGATAAGAGAATCCGGGTCAATCTCATTTTAATTTTTAAACTTATCAATTATACCCAGTTTAAGCATTTATTTACCCTCTCCAACAATCCCCGTAGAGGACACCCACTCAAACTCTCCAAGTCCCGAGTTTATTACCGACTAGGTTTTTCTTATTTTTCTTATAGGGTTATCTCTGCATAGAACAGTCTGCCCCACATGTTGTGTTAGCCCCATTCCTCCAGGCGTTTAAATCGGCGTATGATAAATATTACCTTTTTAATTTCACCTAGTACTTTATTTACTTTTTTTTAAACTATTTATTATTTTTATATAATATCTGATACCCTGAACAGAATATTGATAAAATTTTTACTCCCATTTAACTCGTGTACAAACGTGAAACTAACTTCTTCATTCTGACTTGTTTGTTACTAGGTAGCCCTCACCGAATTATCACATAACTTAGGCAAATGTTATGCGGGTCGTTTACGAGGGGCAACTTATTGTATATTATTAAACCAATATAAAGCATTATAAAAGATTTTCCAAAATACAGAAAAGCAGTTAATTAATACTTGTAGTAGTGTAATAGTTTAAAAAAACTAGCGAGTTTTTAAATGGCATTATCTGCATTCTCAGTTGTTTGTTGATGTAACAAAGTTGAAATTTGATTTTTTTTTCTATTCTGATACTGTTTCTATTGGTTATTAAAAATATGGTTTTAAATAATCTTAAATTGTTTATTATAGATGTATAACCGGAAAAACCTGACAATTAAGATAAGTTAATTCATTATTTTCAATAATAATTTGAACTATTCAATAAAATTTGATGCAAACAAATTTAAACGTAAACTAAAAAATAAAGAATATACAGTACGTAAATTGCATCATAAATCATCCCTGAGAGCAAAATTTTTCTTAATTAAATACTCTAAATTATGGAATAATTTACTAATCAAATTAAGAGAAATACAAAACTTTAAAGCTTTTAAAACTAATTTAAAAAAATACATCAACATTCATACTGTCTCCAATATCACTAATCATACAACGTTCGATTATTTTGTTGGTCCATGAGAAACTTCTTTTCATTATATTGTTTACTTAAAAATCGCTATTCGCCCATCTAAATAAAAAATAATACTATTTTATACACATTGTTTACCGTTTTTCAACTATTGTTTATAATTTTATTTCTCTTCATATAACCAAACATTTTTCAAATTATTTTTAGTTCAAGTTGTGCGGGTAAACATTACCAACAAACTAAATTTGTACATTTTTATTTTTTATTTATTTTTAAAATATATATAACATTATTATTTTATTTAAATATATATTAACAATTATATATATATTAACATATTGAAAATTTTTATAGTTGTGATCAGACCTGTAAATTGGTTTGTACCTCAAAAAATGCAATATTGTAAAAGCTTTTTTGAGTAATAAATTATTATTATTATTATTATCTAAGTAAACTTAGTTAGTAAAAATTTAATAAATAATAATTACCAAATGTAAGATCTCACTGAGATCTCGGCCCTGATTTCCTTTGATTTAACTTGATACGGATAATTATTAACATCCCCAGCTAACTTCAATCAAAAAAGCTCTTGTAAGATCTAAATTATCGTTCTGCAATTTATTATTACAAAATAATTCAAATTTACATACCAATTCTGTTTACCAACAGGAAGAAACAGGACACAATATACTCACAGAACTACAGTCACGTTAACAACAACGTGATACATTCAAATACAAAAGGGCGCCTCAGAACAAGATTCAAACAAAGTCAGTGTTTAAATGTACAATAATATAAAAATTTAATTGAAATAAAAATTAATAATAATTTAAATATTTCATTCAACAGTAACACTAAATGTGAAAAAATGTTTTATATGTAAACACAATAGCGTAACACAAAAATCGATAATTACATGGCATTTACTAAATATTTATTTTATTAAGTTCTAATAAAATAAAGTAAAGTATGTATTATAACAAAAGTTCATTATTTTTATATTTTATAGTGCTGAGTAAACTATACCTCTGACAGTACGCACCAATTAATTTAAAAATAGAAAAGCACATGATTAGTCAAGTACAATTGCTAAGTAAAAAAATAAAAATTAATTGATACTTGTCTATAAAAATATGCACAATAAAATTTAAAAAGTACAACAAATTATTTTTGATTTGTGCAATAGTTTTAATTAATTTGTCTAAAATTATTAAGATTAATTGCATTACAATAACCACATGTGTGATCTAAATGTAACAAAATTTTATTTATAAAATTTTTAAAATAATGTATCTAAATAATCTTTGTTTAAACAATTGTTACTTATACTTGCAATTTATTGTTTCAAATGTTTGCCCTCTCCCATGATTCCCGCAGAGGACACCCTCTTAAGCTCTCCAAGCCGCGAGCTCAATCCCGACTAGGACTTCATCATTTCTCGTTTAGAGTTATCACCGCGTGGAATAACCTGCCCCCGCATGTCGTTCTAGCCCCTTCCCTTCAGGCGTTTAAATCTGCATATGACAAATTTTACCTTCTCAAGTTTACTTAATGATTTTCTTTTGTAATTTACTTCTATCTTTTATTTATTTATTTTTCATTGATGCTTGATACCTTGAACAGAGTATTGAAAGGAGTTTTTCTCCTATTTAACTCTTGTACAAACCTGAAACCTGAAACCTGAAATGTGAACATTACCACAATAGTTTTAGTATTTTTTAGCAGTTACTAATAGCATCTGTTTATTATTTATAATTATATATATATATATAATAATTATAATAATAATAAATAATAATAGTAATAATAATAATAATTATTATCATTATTATTAGTGTTTGCAACACGTACATTATTTAATTAATACATATATAACTTTATTAATTTTATATAACAAACATAATTAAAAATTATTTATTTAAACTAATTATATTAAAATGTACACGCAGAAATATAGTTAATGTTAAAACGCATTATTATACAAGGCCAAAAACGCCCTTATTTTTAATTATGATAGTGCTGCCTAGGGGTTGACGAATGCTTGTTTGTTTTTGTTTTTAACAAACATGATTTTGATTATATTAAATATTTGATTTTACGATGCCTATTAAAAGAGGGCATATTGCACCCCATAATACGTATATAGTAACTTTAATTAGGAATTTCGACTCGCAATGTACGTTTACCTGATGTTCTTTATTTTTTAGGTGAAAAGTTTATAGCGGTTAATGCTACTTTACCATCAAGACCAATTATATATTGCAGTGATGGTTTGTGTGGTTTGTTACAGTATTCAAAGGGACAACTCATGCTTAAATCATCTACATTATCAATATTATGTGGTCCAGAAACATCAGTAGAATCAATGGAAGCACTTGTTAACGCTTTAAATATGTTAAACGAAACAGAAGTTTTTATGAATTTGTATTCGAAAAATAGTAAATAAAATAAGTTTCTTTATTTTAGATCGTTTTATACCATGCAGGATAATTGTTACACCCGTTCGAGATGAAACTGGTGGCTTGCCACTTTATTTTCTATTTTTCAGAAGACAAGTGGAAAATGTTGTTAACAATGCAGAAAATGTTAAAAGTAAATATTCGTTTTAAAATATTTGTCAGAATCTGGTTTACGTACAAGATTAAATTTAAAAGGGTTTGGACAGAAAAATGCAAATAGTACTAACATAATCAGATTAGACTCAAGTAATTGTTTTTATTTAAAAAATTAAAAAAAAAAAGAATTATCTAGATTGTCATTTGAAACCAAACGTCGGTTAAAGAGAAAGTCATTTAATGCATCTGATTTCAAGCCTGGTATGTATATTTTGATTATAGTATGTTCTTTATACTACACTTTACTTTAAATTGTGAATAATGGTTAGATAAAATTAAAAAATATTGTTATAATTGTTATTTATTTTTTGAATTTTGGTATAAATTATTTAATGATTTTTCAGTTACTATACGTTTATTTTGTTTATGGTTTTAAATGTATTACAGATTCTGAACCGGACCGGTCAATTGATTCATGTAGTGAATTTTTAGATCAGGAAATTGTAAATATGAGCGAAAATAAAAATAAAAAAAATTGCCCCGGTTCTCTTTTTGTATCTAAAAATTCTGATGTTCAAAAGGTAGATTCACATGGAAATCAATCAAAACGTTTTTCTAAAACACCTTGGTATCATTCTTCAATGAGTGAATTGGATTTAGGAAACAAAAGTCAAAATTACTTAAATACATTAGAATCTGAAACACTTCAATTGGTTTTGAATAATCATACCGAACCATTAAAATCCTCAGTTTCAGAAAAGTTTGCTCAAGTTAGTATTTATTTGAAAGATAATAATTTTGATGTGTTGTGATTATTTTTATGTAACATTTAGTTTTAAGTAAATTTTTAATTAGTTTTAAGAACATACGTTATTAAAGTTTGTTTTTAAAATTATTATAAAGTTTTTGTTTTAAGATTGCAAATTATTTTGAATTACTAATGATACTCACTATGTATTAGTTAGATATCTGAACTTTGTAGATGCGTGATCTCGGAGATATGACTAATGCTTAGTCTTAATATTTAATATCAAGTTTATAATGAAGAAGATTTAGGTTGTAAAATTAGTCAAATTTTATTTACGAATTAAGTTTTGTCATTCAAGAATAGCACTATAAAAGTTTTTTATGTTCATTAAAAGAATAAATAAATTATTTGGTTTTTACTGCTTGAATGTTTTGTGAGAAACATCTTTTAGCAAGTGGGCATTTAGTGGGATCAAACGAGGGCTCACATTTATAAGGGAATTTAAGTTGTTAATTAGAAAAAGTTTTAATAATAAAAGTAAGTTGACAATGATCTTGAAGATCAATATATGTAAAAGAATAGAATATTAATAGATTTTATTTTATTAGTTTGTTTATCGTGTATTTTTAAATTGTAAAATACTCGTATATATATATATATATATATTGAAAATATAATATATTTAGGATATATATTACATTGTTTCTGTTTCTGATGGATGTTTTAAGAAAGTTTATTTAAAAAATTTTTAGTTATTGTCTTTAGATGAGGATTTGCACGTAGAACATCGCTTTCAATCACCACGAATGCATAAATTCACATTGAAACATTATTGCATGTTTAAGGCTATTTGGGACTGGATTATACTTGCACTTATCATATACACTGCTATATTTACACCATATGTCACAGTGTTTTTAATGAGCACAGGCAATAAATATGCGAAGTTAATAACAGTGAGTTTTGAATTCATTTGATTTGATTTGATTTTTTGAACTAATTTAACGGCTTACCGTATTAAGAAAAGTTTTCAATAATTTAATTTAACTTTATTTTTTTACTGGATATGTATAGTTCAAAAGTTTTCTTATATTAAAAATGGTTTACTGTCGACATTTTCTTATTAGTTTTTAATAATTTAAAAGTATGTAATTGCGGTGATAATTGTTCCACTTATTATTGACAAACATTTTAATTATTCTTTAAGACAATAGTTAATATTTTTACTACAATTTAGTTTGGACATCTGTGGTTGTTCTTCCAACTATTAGTTCTATCGGGTTTTTACTAAAACAAAGATACTGGACTAGCCTAAATTAATTGACTACAACGTTAATTGAAATTGTTTTTATTTTGAATAGTCGTGTTTTGAGAACCAACTGTGAAATGCTTGTTTATCTATTTTTATAGTTTGTTTATAAAATAAAATTTTCTTGTGGTGGTTTCAGTTTTTACAAAGATTGCTAAAGTTGCTATAATTTTTATGACAGTGGATTTATTGATTAACTGCATCTTATTTCAAGTTAAAAATAAGGTTCTGTTATTAGCGTTTATGAACAGTGGTCTCGTTAGACGAATAGTCTTTTAGTAGAAAAGCTGCAGTACTTTCTCATGTTTTGAGCATGGAAGAAGGTTTTTGCAAGAACAATGAAAGGAAATTGTTGAAGATGTACAAAGTTGAAAATTACGAAGAGGCGATATTTTTTACAAACCAACTATTCAATCTGTTTATTTTATATAGCTTTATTTTGCTGGAAAAAAGGAGCAACTATTTAGGTTACAGTTTGGCTAGTTTTATAATTTTATTAATGCAGTTATTTTTTAGAATTACTTTACATTCCACATATTATTTTATTGTAATTATTAGTTTCCACAGTATGATTATTGACATTCTTAACTTTTTGTAAAAATACATGTATACTATTACTTTTTAGTGTTATAGGCTGCTTTGTTCTTAGGTTAAACGGCGAGAAACAGTATATTTTAAGTTTACCAAGTTTTTTGACACTGAACAAGAGATTTAAACAACGAATTTATAATTTTTTGGGTTTAAACATGTGTGTTCACTTCAAATTAATTGTATCGATAATATGTTTGATGAATGTTTTTTTTGTGCAGGTAGACGTTTATCAGTAGACAATGTCAGTATATTTCTGATGAGTGAAGGTTCATCTAGACAAGTTTTTTTAACAGATATGATTTATTATTTAATGTTATACATATAAGAATATTTTAGATACACTTATTTTTAAATTTAAATGTAATTGTAGATAAGAATTTTTTAGTTTTTATTTTCAATAGATTTGTTTTTTATGAATTTAAACCGAACGAAGGAACGAACATGTGTTTTTAAATGGAACCAATTTCATATTATTTATTTGTTTATGTTGGTTGTATATATATATATATATTCATTATTGTGGTTATTTTTATAAATTTTATTTAAATTTATTACATATTCAATAAAAATATCTAAATTTTGGTGGAGACACCAACTATTTATCAATATATATATACAAGTCATAAAGAAATTGTTGCACCGTGAAAATTCTTTTATTTAAATTAATATTAGGAATACAAAATTTTATTAAATGATCTAGATTATTCTATATTTAATTCTTTATTTATCTCTAAAAAAATATTTTTAAATGTATACAGTGATAAAGTCATATATTAAAGTCAACACCTTTATAAAAACGTAACTTTTAAGTGCAACTTACATGATATTTAAAATAAATAAATATTAATTTATGTGCTTAATTTAACTTTCTACAATATAACTTAACAGCCAAATTATATATATATATATATATATATATATATATATTAACGTACTTACCTCAATATTAATGCTAATGATCCTGAGGATTTGAGTAGGGGATGCTAATGATCCTGAGGATTTGAGTAATGCTTATAAAGTCTCAATTTCCAATGATGGTGATATTCCTGACTGTTAGTCCCTCCACGTGGTGCATCCTGGACTAGGTGCCCCTAGGCATCTAGACTAATAACAGCAGGGTCAGAGTGCACAGCGATTTAACTGGGCTTCCGCTGACAGCGTGTGGTGCGAACATACACCCAGGATACTTAAAGGTATCTAAAGGTATACGTATACCATATGTGGCTCTTGGGCTAAGGGAGATAACTCTGACAAAAAATTAGGCGGCCTTGTCAATCTTTTTTTGCATCAGAAGATGCTATAAGGATGCCGTCTACCAGCCAAGAAACTTTGTTATTCTTCCACGTTTATCTACGCTTGTCAAGCCATCGAAATCGATCGTTCTACATGTATAAATATGGGAAATAATGAAGAAGTGACCACGTCACCAACCAAAATGAATGAATCTGAACCAAATTTTTACAAGCAAAAAAATTAATTATCTTTTAAAGTATAATTATTTAAAAATAATAATTAATTAATAAAATCGCTTTCAAAAATGTAACTTTGCTATGGTTATAATAACGTTTTTTGACTACAGTTTTTCTGAGAGATGATAACTGAAAAAATAAATTTTCTGAAAGGAAATTTGAAGAGGTTAATAAATGGATATTACTGTAAATAGTTAGAAAAACAATACATTGCTAAAGCAATTTTACATTGTGAAAAGGATGAAATATTGAGAATTTTTATTGAAAATACGAACATTTAATTTTGTCTTTTATAAAATTACTGTGGAATAAGAAAGACTAAAGTAAACTGGTTTTTCAAATTGTAAAACATAATTAACCAAAATTTATTTATTTGCTAGTAATAAGAGGAGCACAAAAAACCTTTTATTACTTGAGCAACTGAAATTAAGGGCTTAGTGAAAGTGAACAGCTGTCAAACTGCTGAACGAGGATTGAATAATACATTACTAAAATAGTTGGAAACATTGAAAGCTTTTACACAAAAGTGTCCTTGTTTATATTTTTTTACTAATTGAACTTTTATTATCTTATATTTAGTTTATAAATTTAACCGAACTGTAAATGCATTATGTTTTACACAGTAATAATTTACTGTAAACTAACAACTAATCTTTTTGACATGAACAGGAACTTTGGATATACAAAAGGTTAATTTATTTGTGGAAATGGGTTGACTTGCAATTGCTTATTTTGTTGAAAAGTAGCATTTGGTTTGTAATTGGGTGTTATAGGTGATCAACACATGTTTCTATTCTAATGTTGGTGTGGTTATTTTTTAAACTATTTATTACTGGTTTATTGAGACAGATTTTTAGCAGTAGTAATGTATATTTCTAAAGCGTTTTAATTGATTAACTTTTACTGGATTTTTTATTGAAAAAGGAATTTTTGCTTGCTAATAAATAATAAAAATAATAAATCCTATTGGCTTTAAATACAATGTCCATGTGAGAACAATAAAAAATGGTTGCACTGCTATCTCATTATTCATTCCAATACCTTTTAAGCATTTAGGTATATACTAGCACCCATTCACTGAGTATAAGTCCAGTAAAAGCCTAGTTATATCGCTATACACTCAGTCCCTGTTTGTTATTAATCTAGGTGCTCATGGGCACCTGATCCAGCATGCACCACGTGAAGGAGGAATAGTTAGCAATGTCACCATCAATGGAATTCGAGATATTACTCAAATCTTTAGGATCACTAGCATCCATGTTTAGAAAAGATTAACGAGTCCGTTTATTTTCTCGTTAAAATTGACTTTCTAAATTAGATGACTAATAGTTGTTATCATTGGAACAAATGAAAGAATGACCTTTTGAACCAACTTTTGTATATCAATTTCGCAAATACAAGTTTACAGTATAAAAATACCACTATATTTTCTTAATGACTGGAAAGAGTTAATGAGAATAAAAAATAAATGTTTATGAAGCAGTTTTTTGTTGATGCATGTGTACTTCACTTGACATCCAAAACGGATGCCCAATTCTGTAATTTATCTGAATGTTGGTATTTATTATAGGTGTAAAAAGTTAAATTATTAATTACTAGATCGTTTCATATTCTGGTCTGATTTGTTCACTTTTCTTTATTTTTTTCTTGACCAGCTTTCAGTGACAACGTTTACTGAATTAGTGTAGCATCCTGCACTAGTACATATTGTAACCATGTATTTTCTGATTATTTTCGACAGGTATCTTGATTGAGAAAGTGAAAGAAAGTAGATTGATTTTAGACAGTTATCTTCAAGGACGTTTCTCGTAAATTAGGTAGAGTAATTTTCCAAGTTTTTACCGCATATACAAGTACATATCTAACTAGACCTTTGTATATTTAGATTTTTATATTTCTGGAAATGTTGCTACAATTTTAAAGTAAATTAGCTACCAGCAGCGCTACTTTTGGTGTACTTTACTACTTTAAATGTTTAATGGGAAATATGTTAGCGAAACCGAATGTAGCCCCGCATTTAGTGCCGGTGGTGGGGATCGAACTCATGTCTACCCAGGTTCGAGTCGAAAGCCGTACTGCTAAACCACCATTATTAGGGAGTTTAAGGGAATAATTGACAATGTGGTTGCTACTTTTGTGTTAAAACTGTTGTACCGTACATTGAGTAAATTCACTGTTTTTTTTTGTAAATCTTTAGTTTCCTAAGGAAATGCTGCAATTTTTGCACAGTGCAGATTAAACAATCACCGTTAATTATAAATATTAAGATCTTATCAAATATGACAACTGCAATAGAATTAACAAGGATGTTGTAATAACGTAGTTCTGACTCAATATTATCAGTTCCACTTCACACCCACAAAATAGTTTAACTAATCAAAGAGAAATTGCTATGGATTACTTTGTAGTACACATCCACGTTGTCTAATGAGTTTGGCCATATTTTCTCCATGTTCTACCGTCCCACACACCAACTATAGTGTAGTAACTAAAGGTATTTTGTTTTTAATTATTGTAGTCGAGAAATATGACCAATACAATAACTGAAGTCAATCTGTCAACTCAATCGACCAATGCCTTGTCGTCAAATGTGTCTCTTGGCCTCGATGAATTGAGAGGACATAACCACCACCATCACCATCATAGTCATCATACGTCGGCTCTACTATCAACGATTGATGTCTTGGTCGATATCATGTTTATTATCGACATACTGATAAATTTTCGCACTACCTATGTGAACACAAATGACGAAGTAGTTTCTCATCCCAAACGCATTGCTGCACATTATATTAAGGGTTGGTTTATCATCGATTTGGTCGCTGCGATACCGTTTGATTTAATATTTTTTCGTACTTCGGGTGATCAAGTAAGTATTTGTTATTTTTATGCTTGTGGGGTTATTTTGTTAGAAATTACGTATAGTTTGTATCGATTTTGCTTTATGATGAATCATGTTCAATTAATTAAATTGCAGATTTTATCTATCTAGTGGTTGTAAAAATGGGGATAGAAAATGTATTTCACATGATATATATATAGAACTAGATTCAGATAAAATTCATTATTTACTTGCGAACGAACAAGAAGAGATTTAGCGATACTTGTATATTTGTTTATTAATTTACACCATGATAGCCTTGTAACTATTTATATCCGTTGATTATTGATCTATTTTAACACAATTTATTTTGTAAACATTTGGTTTATGTATTATATTTATCGAACATATTTTAAAGCAAAAGGGTTTTGTAATAATAAAATAAACTAGTATCTCGATTTTATATTAGTTTTAGTATGCATATAATTCACGTATAATTCATGCATAATTCACGTATAATTATACGTGAATTATGCAGTTGGTGACATACAGTTACCTCTTTGTTATTTCCATATTCGTGATGTGTATTGGATTGTCACCGATTTTTTATATAGGAAAATATTTTGTGTATGTGTGTGTGCAACAAACATGAGACGGTAACACAGACGAAATGGTATTGTAATTATGTTTTGTTAGCGACGATTGGCAAAGGCACCTGATTTTTTGTTGGCTATTTAGCCAAATGGCTACATATTATTATTACTATTATTATTATTATTATTATTATTATTATTATTATTATTATTATTATTATTATTATTATTATTATTATTATTATTATTATTATTATTATTATTATTATTATTATTATTATTATTATTATTATTATTATTATTATTATTATTATTATTATTATTATTATTATTATTATTATTATTATTATTATTATTATTATTATTATTATTATTATTATTATTATTATTATTATTATTATTATTATTATTATTATTATTATTATGGTTATGTTATGCATTTGCTTTACTTACATTTTAAGTACCCATAGTGTATGCACTCGAACGCCAAGATGAAAGTTTAGTTATACAGCTGTGCACTCGGTCTGTGATTTGTAACAGTCTGATCCTAGGATATGCCAGATGGAATGGGGGAATCATCAGTGTTATTATAAATTGTTACTTTTGAAACATTATTAAAATCGTCAGGAATATTATTATTCAATTGCACGCAAATGTTAAGAAAATGTAGCAGTGTAGTATATTGTTAGCATTAAGCTTTTAATTTTGTATTGTAATTAGAATTAATAATTTAATATATCTTAATTGTACTAGTTTGTTTAATTTTTAATTGTTTTTTTCAGAAGTTGATGGTGTACAGCTAGGGTTGGGAATGCTTAATACATTAGAACCATTGGTTGTTCGAGATTGTTTGGATGACGTATCTAATTGAATGAAATCTTGAGATGTTGTGTGATGGTGATATTATTTCTGATTGTCACTTGTGCGTGGCGTATCCTAGATTAGGTGAGCACCTACACTATCACAGCAAGGACCGAATGCATAGTGGTGGCTGAAACTATATACCTAGGCTATTTTAAAGCTATCTTAAGGTATTTGTATACCCTATGCAGCTGTTATGTTAAGGAAGATAAATGTGACAAAATAAACTAGGCGGTTTTGTCAATTTTGGCGAACGGTGGCGCCCTTATAAGGAAACAGTCTATTAACCCAAAATCTTTGTGATTTTCACTCGTTTGTTGCGCTTATGAATCCATTAGAGTCAGTAGTTTAATATGCTGTACAATATATAGAAATAATGACATCACTCGCCTATAATAATGTACAAAATACAAAAGGGTTTGGATCTAAGCATAATTATTTATCTATGATGAGAGTAATATAACTGATGATTATCTATTGTCGCTGGTTTTATATTTACATTTAACAAACAAATACATCGATGAAGGAATCCATTATTATGTTTATATTTTATCTAATTATTATGTAATTATTATGTATGGTCAAACTAGTAACAATCGTAAAGATTGCAGTGTACGTTTAATGAGAAAATTAGTGTTCGACTGGAGTTATTTTAAATATATAACATTTATATTCAGTTCTTTCTTTTTTTCTCCTACCTTTTAAAATCACTCTTTTTCACAATGCTTTTGCTTATTTTGCGTTTATCCTAAAATGATGTTTTATAGCATATTCCATTAGATTATGAAAATTATTTATGCAGTGGGCGTACTCGAAAATTGCTAACTTGTCTTTTAATTTGTTCATTTTAAACTTTGTTGTTATTGGCTATATATATATATATATATATATATATATATATATATATATATATATATATATATATATATATATATATAATAGAGAATAGTCGAAAAGTATTTTTAATCCGGGCGTAATTAGATCATTGTGTTGTATAAAGTGACCAACGCTATCAATTGTTATTGCATTGTTCGACTTTCAATAAATGGGTGTACCAATTAGGCGAACATGTTTTTATTCAACGTTTTGTGATTATTTGTTTGATAACAATTACGATATAATTTTACCTTGTAGTTGAATATGTTTGTACTTTTCTAATTCCTAATTGTATTTATTAGTTAGTTATTTCAAATGCCAAATAAAGTTAAGAAAGAATGTTGAGTTTGTAGATTGAATATTTCGTGTTTAATAGTTGTTTTAGCCATTATAATGTGTATATGGCGAGTTTAGATGTCATACATGAATAATAAAAAACAGGCGATTGTTTAATGGAGTTTGGTAACTTTACACCACATTCCGATGAGATCAAGAGAATGTTTCGGTTAAGGGGGGTTGTTTTTTATTATGCTGATTAGAGAGATTACATTTCAAAATGTATTGATACACATGTCATTTTTGTTGGTGATGTGATCATCCATTAATTAAATCTATGTGTGAAATTCATCTTGGACGATTGCCTTCAATTGTTCAATAACAAATGTAGGGAATAATTATTTTATTTTGGTTAAATAGCAGCGTCGCTGTTAGCGGAATTTGACAAGGCTACTTGATTTTGTCAGTATTCTTTTTTTTTATCCGGTTAACTACATATGGTGTTAGTATGTACCTTTTTAGTACTATATGTATGTTTCTGTCCATCCAACAAAGAAAAAGCACAAATTCCTTATGTATAGTTATAAATGTTAAGTTAATTACGAAATGAATTCATCTCACAGTTTACGTCTTCTATTATTTTTGTTTGAAATTCCTTATTGCCATTGTTTGGTTTTGAATTTGTTTTTTGCAGCCTACCGCATTGACTGGTTTGCTGAAATCCGCTCGGTTGTTGCGTTTGGTCGGTATTGTGCGCAAATTAGATCGATATTCGGAATATGGAGCTTCGATTTTGCTACTTCTTACAGCCCTATTTGCGCTCATCGCTCATTGGTTGGCGTGTATTTGGTAAGCAAGTACAATGTGAAAATAACGATGTATATATATATATATGTGTGCGTGCATTAAATCAGTCAGTCAAAGAGTTGGCGTGTTGTAAACACATTGAATGAGGTTTACTTGTCTATAATACAGTTTTATTCATTTGTTATGTTTGAGTGTCGTTGATCCACATCTAAATATCGTCAAATTTTACGGAGGGCGCAACTTTTCAATTTGTTATTTTAAGTTTTAAATTCTTTTATTCTTCTAATATTAATTTGGGTTTGGCAAAGACAGACTGGGACCATCATTGCCAACAACTAATGACTTTAAAGTGATTTTGCGTGTATTTGGTTGCATTTATCATAAGTAGTTGTGGTTATAGAATCGAAGATAAATGTCGAAATGGGCTGCTGGACTGGGAACTAGGTAGGCATGGGTTCGAGATTAAATACGAACCATCGTTTGGTTTTACTAAATATTTACTTACTGAAAAATATTTTTCATCAGACGTTCAAATCATGGGAATAATATATATATATATATATATATATATATATATATAGTAATAAAAAACTTTTGAATTAGACCAATGTTTTTGCTTTTTGCATGTTTTTACTCTCGAAAATGTTGACTTATTTTGTTTTCAAATGTTGTTTGCAACATTTTTGTGCGTTATTTAACAGAAGGAAACTGATTGTTTTCAAAATATTTGTTTATATATATATATAGTTATTTGCAATAATAACTGCCCGAAGTGTAAAAACTATTGAAATCTAAATTGAAATTTAATCAATAATACTTGATTATAAGGTTTTTAATTATTAGCTAATCGAAATTAAACTGCTTTGGATTTTAAAACATTGTAATGAGTATTGTTTACTTTTTTGAATAGGGAGATTTAAGTGAAAATTAAATGCAATTATTATTATTGTTATTTTATAAACATACACCCTGATTTAAAACATAAACGATTGTAGATGTGCTAGTGTCTTTTAGATGGTTTTAATTTCTAAGAATTGTATCAACCTTTATAATACAATCAACTTTTGTATTGTATTTTGAAATGCTAATAATTCTGATTATTTGAATAATGTTTATAAAGTTTCATTTCTACTGTCTTTATGTAATGCACCCCCAGACTTATACTAACATGGATTAAGGATTAAGTACACAGTAATGTAACTGAACTTCCTTGTTGGTGTATAACTGCAAGGATATAACCAAGGTGCACAAAATATATGTGCAAATCATACGTAGTTATTAAGATAAGGAAGGGCTTCGTTAATATCTGAAAAATAACATAAGTTGGTGGTAGAGCCACCTCTTCATTAATTCCAAGTTTGTGTAGCAACTCCAATTCTTATATAGAGAGGTCATTGGATGCGAATTGAATTTGGTGAGAGGGAAAAATAAAGTTTCTTGGCTAGAAGACCGCTTCCTTGTGATAACTCCAGTGTTCACAGGAATTAATGTGGAGATCTTCGGGGTTGACGCCAGTTGACAGATCCACGAACATAACCGGCTACATATAATAAATAGATACTTTGAGTTACCTATTAAGCGAAAAGATATTTCCTGTAAAAGATTTACAATACTAAAAAAATTATTAATATAATCTTTAATACATCAATACAGATACACTCACCATATACAGTATATAAGGTTATTAGTGCTATAAAACAAAACAAAATAAAAGTACAAAGAAAAAAATAGACAAATTAATCAATTTACAAATTTACAATTTACAGGAAAATAAATATATAAATATAAATAAAATTAGGCTTATATAATTTTCATATATATATATGTATATATATATATATTAAATAAAAAGTTAATGGCAAATAAAAAATAAATGATATATATTGTCAGTCCCAAGCCTGGGTAAATAATGAAAGTTTGAGCACTAAGTTAGCAACCTTGTTTTGGTAAAAAATCTATATTGTTACAGAAGCAATAAAATGACACCATTCTAGCAAACAATGGCAAAGAAGTGATAACAGGACCTAGATGATAGGGTTGGGTGAATGCCGAAAGGATGCTCGATTTTCGATAAAACGAAGGAAATTACTTCGTTAAATTCTACACCCGAAAGATGAGTAAGAACGGTTTTGGAATGGAGTATTGATGATGACAATAGAAAGGTTGGCAGATCACAGAAAACTTGGCTAACAACTTTTCTGAAGATCCAATTGGAGTGGATGTATCATGGGATTAAACAAACATTTTGGCAAAATGTTCGAACACGGGATCATTTTGTTGTCCTAATCTACTTTTTTTAATTATGGGACTTTGTTGTTTTTCTTGTTACTATTTATTATCTTGTTGTTCCATGCTTTTTTAAAGCATAAGGGTTTTGTAATAGTAGAACTCTCACAACAATTACTTCAAAAATGTAATTATTTGACTAAAACCTTTCTAGCAACTACATAGTATATAAGAGAAACGTCACTTCGATTATAAAATATACAATACTATATAATAATTGAGAAAAAGTATTATTATATATATATCTAATTCTCCATTTGATAGGTTAGTTATACTTAATACCAAACCAACACATTATTTGTCGAGGGTGGGCTTTCTTTCTAACAACCGGGAGTGAATATTTTTGAAAAATCGTCCCACATAACACTTTGTTTTTAAAGCCAAATGGTTCATCCCGAATCATTGTTTCATCGGCAAAGTATACGGAACGCCAATAACAAAGGTGTCGTTCACTCCATAGTTTACGAAAGGCTAATTTATCATTCTTCTGTTTTTTGGTAATAAATAGCTTAACTTTTGGTAATTGTAGAGTTAAACCAGATTCAATTGCTCTGTTTCTTATCGTGGAATAAGTAAAATTGTTTAAACTATTTCTTTTCATTTTTGAAATAGGTTTATTATAATTTTTTAAATTCTATAATGATTTTCTGATCATATGTGGTAGTCGTTATACGTTTTCTTCCAACATTATTATAATTTCGTGGTTTTTGACCGTTAATAATCCGATAAATTGTTGAAAGGTTAACTCTGTATAAATCTGTCAATCTTTTGGGTAAAAATCCTTCATTTTTTAATTATTTAATGGCGCGATATTCATTTTCAGTAAGATAAACATTTTTGATCACTACTGTTCATTTCACAAACGATGCAATTAGAAAGTAAAATTAGCAGATGGGCAGAATCTCATGGTTAAACATAAATAGTAAATTATTTGATTTATTTTAGAATTTTTATTTAGAATTTAAAAAGATATATTTTTATTATTTTTATTTTTTAGATTAGAATAACTAAATGTTTTATTTTGATAATTACTGTAGCATCACAATCAGAGCAGATTTGAATGTTCGTTTGACATCAATTTTAAGGATTAGTTATTGTTTATTTTTAATGAAATTAAGCACACAAAATATTAATAGGCTAATTATTATAAAAATTATATAATTTCAACTTATTATCCACGTTAATATATAAATAGCTTTTAAAATATGCCATTTTGGCCGACTCAGCCTTTTTAAATAAATATTTTTAAGTAAATATAAATGAACTATAAGTACTTGACATGATTTTCAATTCTCAATATTTATTTTTACGAAAAAACAATTGGACGTAACAAATTAATTTAGATTTAATACTTTTGTAATTTTTTGCGTTAATTTTTTATATGGCTGTAATAATACTAATAGTTAAGTGATCATTTAATTAACAGTAGTGTGAAGAAGGACATGTGAACTTTTCCAATGTTTATCCTTCGCTTATTTAAATAATTATTATCCAGTGTGACATGTTTTGGATATGTAACAATTCATTTTTCTACTTTGAATAGATTCGGATTTGATATCCTATTCAAATAGCATAGGCTTGAATTAAAAATACTTTTTATTTGTATCAGAGTGATTAAATATCACTTTCACATCAATCAATCATTAATAAATTAATTTTACTTCAGCCGGTCATCAGCCCGCGAATTATAGAGGAAATTGTTGAAGCTTAGGACCAGCAGTCTTACCTTTATTGAAATATAATTATGTTTATAAAACTATAAGCAAAACAATGTACCCATTAAAATCTGTTCAATTGGGTAACAATTTTTTGTTGTTCAAGGTGTCACTTTAGAAACGAAGCAATTTGACCTCAATTAAAGCAAACATATGTTTTTGTTTTGGAGTAAGTTGTTTCGAAATTGAAACAACTTGGATGCCTATTTTGTTTCAATAGGTATGCTATTGGCTATGCAGAACACGCGTATCGTGAACCCAAAATTGGATGGCTCGATACGTTGGCAGTTGATACCGAACAATATTTCACAGATCATCCAGGGTCGGGTCCGGATTTGAAAACCAAATACATAACGGCGTTGTATTTTACTTTTTCCAGTTTGACTTCTATCGGTTTTGGCAACGTCAGTCCGAATACAAACGCCGAAAAGGTTTTTTCCATCGTTGTGATGCTTGTTGGATGTGAGTTTTTTCTTGTGTTTGGAATGGAATTTGAAACACTAATGTGCTTACATGATGTTTGCAATTGGGGGTTAATTATTATTATTATTATTATTATTAATATTATTTCGAAAAACGTTTTAGCACGTGGACATTTAACGGCAGGGAAACAAGAGCCCGCATTTAGTTCTGGTTTGGGTCCAGTGCTGTACCACTAGACCACCTCGGTACATTAATATTATTGACTTTACTGTTATTATTATTATAAAAAAATTGTAATATTTCAACATATGCATGTATTTATGTTAATAAATAAATTGGTATAGTGAAAGCAAAGGCTATTGATACATTATCAGTCACAATGATATCATTGTAACTAATAATGTTAATAAGTGTATAGTAGTAGCCTGGATATTCCTAGCAGAAGTAACTTTTATCACTATTGAAGGGTTTTTATTCTGAATTTCAGTCTAGGAAATTGTAAATAATATTTCAAAATTCTAAAACATTACTGAACATACAGGTTCTCCAGATTTACGAAACAACTACATTTCTGAAGATTCAAAAATTAAATATCCAAGATTGTATATAAAAATTAAAGTTACATGATCGATTGAACTAGATCACATTAAAAAACTAACATATTGCGTTTTTGCATCCAATTTATTCATTTGTCAAATAGCTTTTTCAACCGCGCACCATTAACGTTTGGTGGATAAAACCCGTAGCGCAAGATGCATATTTTCGAAATTAAACAGTAGACTGTTATTTCCAATAATATCCCTAATTTGTCAAACTAATTGAAAAAGGTATCACTGATCCGTTTCGTAAAGTATTAAAAAAGCATTTGGGAGAACAGGCACATGAAAGCTACAACTAACAAGTTTGAAAATTCATGTTTATTCCGATTGGTGACTAACCGAGAATGATTCAAAAGTGACTTTTCTATTAGTTAATCAAGATAGTGGAATGGGTAATAATGTGACATGACATCACCCTCACGCTTAATTTATTTGGTATTTGCACATTTGTTTAAGTCATGGTGATAGGATGGTAATCACATTGATTAATTTTAATTTTTGTACTTTAAATTTATGTTGATTGATTTATTATTCGATTTTATCCTGTGGATGTACCCCTGCTGAGATATGACAGCTCGTAATAATAACAATAATAATAGAATATGGGTACTGTCTCTTATTTAGTTTTTACTACCTCACTGTTCCACGAGAAACATTTTTCAGTAAATAGTCATTGGACGAAACTGAACGAAGGCCCGCTTTAATGTCGATAGTTGGACTCCAACCGATATCCACTCATCTTTGAGTCAATTGCTGTAGTTACTTCTGACTACCCATGGAAGCAAATCCTATTTGACTTTAAGGACCAACATTTAAATTCCCGTTTGATTTGAATGTTTACATTTTTTCTGTTTGATTACTAAAGGATGTCTATTTATTCTGATCGTACATTGATAAAACAGGATGTGGATGATTGTAATCAAGCATGAAATCAGTAGGTTTATTGAATTGCCTTTTTTAAAGTGCATCAAATTGTGTATTTGTATGCAAAAATGGATTTCTTTTTGTTGATAGTTAATGTTTGGTGACTATTGGTTTCACTTTGGTTCCCATGAAAGTAGCAATTATTAGTTCTAAATAATTAAGTTTTTTTGTCGTTTGTGGATATGGTAGACTATAGTTACAAACAAAGTCGTAACCAATTTATCGTTTTTATGGTATTTTGAAAAGTTGACTTATGTTTAACTCTACTTTCACCTAAAACGGCAATAAATTAACCTTTTTAATTGACAATTTCTGATTGTTTTAAATTGCATGAAAGAGAATTTTTGTTTTCTTTCCTATTTTGTTCAGCTAAATTATAGTTAAAGATTACGTTGCAGCACGATTTCAAATCTTATTTGTTCCGTCTTTTTAAGGATTTAATGTTATTTCTGTTTGGAATATTAATATATTGAATGCGAAGATTGATGAGCCCAACGGCTGCATCTAGTATACGTACACATTAAGATACGTGGAAAGATACATGGAAAGATACGTGGAAAACTTAGTTATACCGATGTACACTTTGTCCCTGTATTTATGTGCACTTAGTCCGGGATACATAACGTTAACCATTATTGTAAATTGATATTTTACAAGCTTTGGTCAAATTTTAAGGGTCATTAGAATTCCTATGATTGATGAGGCTAATGGTGTGTGACAAAACGCAATTAACGGTTTGTTTTATAAGATAATTAGTGACAATTTGTAATTCAGTGTGTTTCATATGTTCTAAGTTTTATTTTAGAATAAATATTATATACCCAAAACTTTTCTTCAAATTCTATTTTTAACAGCTTTAATTTGGATTTTGTTTTTTTTTAATTTTTAATTTTTTTCTTATTTTTAAATTTTGTTATTTTAATTGACAAAAATATCACAAATATCTTGTTTATTTGTATTGTAAATATGTGTGTGAATTATAAAATATGGTATTTAGTTTATTGTAGATAGTTTTATAAACTATCTACCATTACATTTTATCTTATTTTGTTAAATATAGTATATAAAGTATTTATTTGCAATATTTCATTTCCTTTTGAATTTGACTTTATAGTAGCGTTTTTTTGCTTTTTTTAATTATCAAAATTATTTCCGATGAATTGTAACTTTTTTATTTTGCAGTGTAACACTTTTGATGATGTGCGAAGATATTTTGTAGATTAAGAACAGTTGAATGGTGATTTTTAATAAACTTTCGACCCAATATACACATGGCATATTTTGAATTATATCGATTGTTAACTCTAATTGTTTATTGAGGATAAAACGATATTTATTTAAAAAAACATATCTATCACGTTATGAGTGCAGCTCTAAAAGCAGTTCGTTATATTTTAGCGCGTGACGGACATTTATTCATTGTTTTTATTTTAAAGTGTACTTTGCTTGCTTATTTATATTGTTGGCATACCATTCATTTCAATAATATTTTTGTTATTTTTAACAGTTTAATGGACACGATACAAATTTGACTGTTTTCATTATTTTTTATTTATAAAAAATTGTTTAATTATTTTTCTATGACATTTTATGCATTTTACTTTTTGAACGTAAGCACAATTTTATTGGTGTGTACTATTAATATAGAAAAACACTAAGGAGCTAGACTCATTTTTAGGCTGACGTGGATTTAAATTCAACCTGGCATACGAATTGCAGTGAGATACCAACGATTCTGACGATTTGGGTAGTGCTTACAAAATTTCAATATCGATTGATGGTGATGTTCCTGACTGTTATTTCCATGTATCGCAACATGGACTAGGTGCATCTAGCCAGTTGGACTAACACAGCAGAGACTGAGTGCACAGGGGTATACCTGGAATTCTATTTTTCCGGATAGGTGCACATTTGCATCCAAAGTATTTGATAGGTATTCCAATGAATATTTTGGAAAACTCGAACCTTTCCTGTAAAACATTTAAAGTAGTAAAATAATTATATATATATATATATATATATATATATCAGGGATGCTAATGATCCTGAGGATTTGAGTAGTGCTTATAAAGTCTCAATTTTCAATGATGGTGATATTCCTGACTGTTCATCCTCCATGTAGTGCATCCTGGACTAGAAGCTGAAAGGTATCTAGACTAATAATAACAGGGATTGAGTACATAGCGGTATAACTGGGCTTCCATTACGACGGGTGAGTGCAAGCATACACCCAGGGTACTTAAAAGGTATCTTAAGGTATATGTATTCCGTTAGGCGGCTTTGTCAATCTATGTGAATGATGACGCAGTCGCAAAAATACTAACCAAGAAACTTCATTATTCTTATATATTTTTAAATGTTTATCAAGCCATTGAAATCGATTGTTTAGAATGCAGTACACATATAATGAAGAGGTGACTGTCTCCAACCACAATGAATGAATGAATTATTTGTGTGCGTAACTTCATTTAGGGAAATGCATTGTTTTATATCTGGACGTTTTTATTAATTAAAGACATCGTTAATCTCACTATGACTCTCTGATAATACAGAAAACCAAAATATGACAATTTCCAATGTGAAAAAATGATCTATTTATTTATTGGGTTGTTACTGCTCGAATGTGGTACGTGAAACCTTTTAACAGCATATGACCATTTGTCAAAGCCAAACGAAGACCCGCATTTGTATTATTTTGATCTCGACACGGTTATGTCCGTATTTGAATTATGTTATCACAAAAAGTTTTTTAAATTACAATTAATATATTTATTAATTTTTATGAACAAAAATATTTGCACTTTCGTGGTTTTTAAATAAATACTATTGACTTGTTTGGTTGATACGATATTTTTGAAACAAGTTATTGTTTAACTAAAATGTACGTGTTTAGTTTTAATAATTTTCGATACATGCTAAATAGACAGTTCTTGGTGTCAATTTTACATCTCAATGTAATTATTTTATCCTGTACTATGATAATGAATTTTTGGAGTTTTGATTTTTTTTAAATTAAAGCACTCGATGCCCTTTATACTTGCAAATAGATGTATGTGGACACCCAATATTTTTATTTGGGAATTATAAAGGGAGTCCAGTGCTTTAAATTGTTGAATGTAAGTATTTACATGCACAAACACACGATTCAGCCTTTTTCATTTGTCAATCAGACCACCTTCGGTGGATATTTTAAACCCCTTTTTTACTTAATAATATAAAATGAAGTACAGAAATTTATCAAACTGAATTCAACTAGTAATTGCTTGGGTGGCACTAATAAATTTTGTTGGTGGGGGATGTTTATCCCTGATTGATGATGGCTTAATCTTGAATTACAATGTAATGCTTTAAAGCATTTAGCGTTTAATAGTAACAATGTTCTAGATTATATTTTTAAAAGAATATAAATTTCTATCACAACTTCCAAAATGAGGGCCCACGTTAGGCTTCACTAAAACGTCCACTGCTGAAAGGTGTTTCCTGTAAAACATTTAAAGTGGTATATATATATATATAATTTATTCCTACGTTAAAAAGTCATATACTTTCTTATTTTAAAAAAGGTTTAGTTTATGAATACTGCTAGAACGTTGTTTAATGAATTGTTCAATAAACTTTAGATCTGCCTAGTCTTATTAGCTAATGATTGAAAAGCTAATCATTTGTTTTACATGGATTTTGACAACTATCGTATACTTCTATTGCATTTAGTTAGTGACATAGTCTCCTCATTATTTCTATATTCGTACAGCGCACTAAACGATCTACCTTGATGTTTCATAAGTGTAACATACGTTGAAGAATAACAAAATTTCTTGGCTGTTATACGGCATTTTTGTAACGACGCCACTATTTACAAAGATTGCCAACGCTATCTGATTTTTTAACCATGATTATCTCCTTTAACCGAACTGCTCATATGATATACGTATATTTTAGAAACATTTTAAGTACCCTGGGTGTATACTTGCACTCACCACCTGAAGCGGAAGCACAGTTATACCACTGTGCACTCAGTCCCTGCTGTTATTCGTCCAGATACCTATTGGCACCTATCCGAGATGCATCACATGGAGGAGGAACACTTAGTAATATCATCATTATCGAAATTTGAAACTTTATAAAAATTACTCAAATCTTCAAATTCATTTTCATCTCTAAAACAATCATGAAACCATAAAGTCGTACTTGTTTTTTCTCAGAAGTGAATTGTAGTATTGTTAAGGAATCTATTTTTTTTGTTTACATAGTAATTAACACTATTGACATAATACTCAATGTAATTTTAGAAAACTGTCCATTTTTTGCATTCATTATGATATTGATGACGTCATGTACCGTAAGCTAATAACAAATGACGATTTCTTTTTAGCTTTAATGTATGCCAGTATATTTGGTAATGTGGGCGCTTTGATCCAACGTTTGTACAGTGGAACAGCTCGATATCATGCTCAAATGCTAAGAATAAAAGAATTCATTCGTTTTCACCAAATTCCCAGTCCACTACGCCAAAAACTTGAAGAATATTCAACTCAGGTTTGGGAGCACACGAATGGCATAGACATGACTATGGTTCAATACAGCTTTCCCGAATCTCTACAATCCGACATTTGTTTGTATGTTTGCCAACACTTTCTGAACGGGTCACCAGTTTTCAAAGGTGAGTCAGTCATTTATTTGGTTGGTGACGTAGTCACCTCATTATTATTTCTGTATATGTATTAAACGATTGATGTCGATGGTTTGACAAGCGTAGCACACGTAGAGGAATAATAAAGTTTCTTGGTTCGTAGACGGCATCCTTGTAACAACCACACTTTTTACAAAGATTGACGAGGTCGCCTGACTTTTTGTTAGGGTTATCCACTTTAGCCAAAGGACTATACTTGGTTTACGTATAACTTAAGATGTCTTTTAGGTACCCTGGGTGTATGCTTTTAGTCACCCGCAAAAGCGAAAGCTCAGTTATACGAATGTACACTTGATCCCTGTTGTGCTAGTTTAGGAGCTTAGATACACCTAGTCCACGTGGAGTAACAATCAATAATTATTTGTCTTCTCAGGATTATTATCTTCTCATAAAGTTACATGCTCAGAGGCGTTGCGTTATATTTTGTATATTTTTCCGTCAAAAGAAGGGAGTTTATTGAAAATCATATGTCTAAAATATTTATCAGTGAGCACGTTTGCCATGATATAAAATGGTTTCGCCGTATAAAATAATGATTCAATCGAAACCTGGATTTCTGCAGGTTTGATGATCACAAAGTTTGATAAATGTTAGGGAAGATGTGTCAGATACGTTTGGCACAAGATCCGTTTTGGATTCTTCATATTCAATGATTGGACAAGTTCAAAATCATAATGATGTTACTGGTGACGTGACAACAAAGATTGCACTGGTTGGGACACGTTTTTTGTATTGGTTGGAAGAGAACAATGTTGATAAAAAAGGTATTTCGATTAACACTGTTTGGGACAATTTTAACCAATGAGAGTGATTCAATTTGGGGTAGAGAAACTCTTGAATGTGATAAAATACACGCTGACACAATATAAAGATGGTATAAGGATTGGCAACATTCGATCTCATTTACACTTAGTAAATCAACAAGAATTTAATCTATTTCGACATATTCCTCGATGTTTTGTTTATACTAAATGCTTGTGTCTAAAGGGAATATGTGCAATTCGTTGCCCAGTTTATGTATTTATTTGGAATTATAAATAATTTTATTAATGTATTATTTCAGCTCTCAATGATGGTTGTTTGCGCAACATATCACTACGTATTCGGTCTTTGCATATGCCTCCAAGTGATACCCTCATTCATACAGGCGATTTACTAAACGCTGTTTATTATGTGGTGAAAGGCAATCTCGAAGTGGTTACTACAGATGACGTCATTTTGGGCGTGCTTACGCCTGGTGACTTTTTCGGTGGATTGCCCGCCTTGGCTACTGTGGAAAATGGCAAAGCCATGAATGATCACGACTCGACCGAACCTCAGCCAACTATGCCAACTACTTCTACCGATACACCGTGTTTTAAGTCTTCTTTGGACGGCTGTCTATTTGCGAACCAGACCGAAACGGCAAATTTATCTTCGAATCGTTGGGGCACTTCGGTCTACCAACCCAATCAGGTGTCAAAATCGAGGTTTATCGTGCGCGCCCTAACCTACGTCGATCTCCAATATATCGATCGCAATGATCTTATTGAATTGTGCTCCACTTATCCCGAATTATCGTTTCGATTGTTGGATCAGTTCGAATTTACAATACCACTGACAGGTTCTGTCAACAACCCTAAGTTGAATGTCAGTTTTGTTATTATTATTATTGTTATTATTATTATTGTTATTATTATTATTGTCGAGTTAGAACCTGCAATGTCAGAGTTTAGCAGGACATGGTAATATGAGATGCTAATGATTGTGAGGATTTGAGTAATACTTACAAAGTCTCAATTTCAAATAATTGCCATTTTTGTGACTATTATCTTCACGTGGAGCATTATAAATCGGGTGTACATAAGCAGCGAAGTTAACGCAACAGATACCGTGTGTACGGCGCTATAACTGGACTTCAACCTTAGTGTATGGATGCAAGCATACATCCCGGGTACTTAAAAGGTCTACATATTAGACCTTGGGCTAAGGAAAATAATCCTAACAAAAATCAGGCGGTTTCGTCAATTTTTATCAACAGTGGCACCGTCACAAGGATGCCTTTTTGAGCCAAGAGATTTCGTTATTTTGCTATATTTGTTACACCTATCAATCCGTTGAAATGGATTGTTTAATATGCTGTACATTTAAAGAAATGATGAAGTGATGACCACGTTACCAACCATGAATGATTGCAATAATAATAACATTAATACTTTTTTTATTATTCTACACGGTAGTTGAAAAAAATATTAAAGGATCCATTTAGGTGTTAAAAGAACCTCTACTAATTGCAAATGTTATACTGGTTGCTCAATGTTTTATTAAACTCAGTGGCATTTAGATTGTGGACCAACTTTTTCCCTCATTTATTATATTTTACTATAAGCAAGTTTCAGTAAAGCAATCAAACGTTTTATGTTACACTAGATATTAAGAATAAATAATTGAATCTAGAAATAATGGTTGATAAAAAATTGTACATTGCAACTTCAAGAATTATTAATCATTTATTTCATAATAATATAATGTCACCTCTGCCCAGGGAATATCGGGATAGCATCAATCTAACCAGTCTGAATTAATGAGAAGGGTTAGCCTTAAGAATGGCTTTCTGCAGTAAAAACACCACGTCAAAAGTTTTTATGGTTAGATTGCTTCAAATTCAAACAATGATATAAGTGTTATTTTGAATTAACTGGGAATGCAGTAGTTATTTTTTATCATTACTATTGTAAACGTTTTACGGGAAACATCTTTCAGCAGTAGACATTTTCGCGAAGCCGAACGTGCCGGTGGTGGTAATCGAACCAATACTCATCCATATTCAAGTCGATAGCTGTACCGCTAGACCACTCCGGCATATAATTATAACCTCAACTTATGAAACAACGATTTCAATAAACAATATTTCTATTGCATTATCCCGTTACAGCTGCGTTTCTCAACCGCGTCAAGCATCGATGCATTGCTGGATGCCATGTCGAGTTGGAACGTCGTTTCAACCATTTTTACGCACGGTTCTATTTCGAACCGTCCGGGTGAATGTTCGCGGTTCGATCGGCACGTTAAATTGCGTCACAAAACATCCGTCAATCAGTTTTCAAAAAAGCCGTTGTGGGAGTTGGAACGCTATCAACGATTGTTCGATCACGGTGCGCTATCTTGGGGACCAACTGCTTATCCAAATGCTCAAATTTCTATCCATTTCGGCGATCTTCCATCGTTCGATCACATTCGATCGTTGTCGACCGCGTCGTCTGTGGTCAACAAGTGCCAACAACGCCAACATTGCAGCCGTTTATCTAAGAGCCGAAAACACGAAGACAACAATTTGCAATCCTTCGACACCGATGGGGGCCTACATGCATCAAGACATGAACTGTCGAAAATGGCTACTTATCCGCTTGATGAAGATGACGCAATGACAATGGGTGACGAAAAATGGACTAATTCCCAATATGTTGGTGAACAGCAGTCAGGTGATTTTGTCAAAAGTGACGTTCAATATTTGTTTGATCAGTTTTATCGTATGGAAAGGTGAGGAGTGTGATATTTGACGTTTGTGTTTGATTACTTCGTTTCTAACATGGTTTTTAATATATTGTTGTTTTTTAAATTGGATTTTGTTAAGTGGCTCAAATATTAAATTGACGGCTTTTCTTTATATTTAGACAATCTAACTTATTTTACTAGGAGTATGTTAAACAAACTAGTGACTCATTTGGTTCTTTTAGAATGCAAATGACTATTTGAGTAAAGTCTCTCAATTTTTAATAATGGTGATAATGCTAACTTTGATTCTCTGTAGTGTCCCTTGAATTCCAACTAACATTAATTAGGGACTGAGTGTACAGCGATATAACTAGGCTTCCATTTAGGTGGATGGTTGCAAATATAGATCCAGACTAATTAAAAGGTATTTTGAGCTATATGGGTATTATATGTAGTCGGTGAACTATGAGTTAAGATAACTTTGACAAAAAATCAGGTGACTTTGTCATTCTTTGAGAACAATGGCGCTGTTACAGAGATATCGTTTATCGATTAAGAGATTTTGTTATTGTCCTATGTTTGTTACTTATAGAACTATTGAAAGCGATCGTTTGATATGTATCAATGTAGAAATAATAAAAAGTTTAACCATATCACTTGGATCTGGGTGGCCATCGGTTCGAATTCCATTACGGGCACTAAATTCGGGCTCACATTCGGCTTCACTAAAATGTCCACTGCTGAAAGATGCTTCTCATAAAGCATGCAGAGTATTAGAAATATATATATATATATATGGTTCTGATTAACTTTATCCCAGTCAAGATATCCTATTAGCTGATCTATATAGGAAATCATGAATTGATTGAGTATGATGAGTTTTACATCGGTTTTATTGGATTTGAAGCAGTGACGCTTTCGTTTTCGGTTTTTAAAAAAAACATTTAGCAAACTTAGACGAGGGTCTACATTGAGTGCCGGTGATAGGACTCAAAGTTCTGTTCATCCAGTTTTGAGTTTGGCGTTCGACCAACTTGGCTACCCTGGCACTGAAGATATTCCATCAGCTATTATCATACAAATGGTGTGGGCATGGGTTCGAATCCCATTGTTGTAATTAAATGCAATGCCTGGTTCTGCTTCGCTTAAATGTCAACTGCTGATCAATGTTTCTCTTAAAACTTTCAAAGTAGTAAAAAACATTTTTAATAAATAAAAATATCAAGTTTTTATTAAATTTTAAATAGTTTATCGTTTCCTTTAATAACCGATTATAACTTTAAATTATGTTGTGACTTTTCAAATCTTTTTGTAATAAATTACTGATAAGGGATTAGTTAAAAGTTATTTATAAACAATGTGTAACGATTTTAATGATTTATTTTGAGGAAGAAATAATTCGGAACACATAATCCTTTTTATTTATCATTATATTATTTTCAATCTTTGTATTTATAATGTTCATTGATATTTACACCTGCTTTATTTTTTGGAAATTGTCTTCTCAATGTTTGTTTATGTATATATATATATATATAGGTCAAGCTATTTTGCTTTATAGATTCTGCCAAATTTTTGTATGCTTACAATTCGATTTTGCACAGTGATTCATCAACGATGTTTTATTTTCATAATTAATCTACAGACATGTGGAATTAGATTGTATAATGAGTATATTATTATTTTATTTTTTGTAATAAAAGAACTTGAATTTTGGCAAATCTGGTTGTTTAAGGTAAAATGTAAAAATAATTGTGTTTTCATAATAATTAAATTACTTTATTTTCTTCTAGTTGTTTTCTAGTAAGTTGTTGATTATATTATAGCCATATCTGCATGTAAGACGTGTTATTCTGCAATGAAAATGTAAGATCTTATTGAAATGATTCTTTTAAATAAGCATTTTTTGTAAAATGCACCTTTGGTTTTTCTTATACATTAGACATTGTGTTAGTGCGAATTGTAACTTCTTGCTTGTTTAATGTAATAGAAGTCTATTAATTGTTTTGTACACACACACACACACATTTATAATAAGGGTTTGAAAATGTTTATTCGATTTCAATGTATTCTATTCCCCACATTGGGTTAAACAGTTAAATTGCTTTTCCTTAATTAGTAAAAATTAATTTGTGTGTGATTTTCAACTTTTAGATTGAATTATCTTCAAATTGTTGGAGAACAATTTTATTGTTTATTTTTAAGGCTTGCGATAATCTAATTGTTTTGGCACGTGTGTATTCTGCAATTTATGGCTGTTTTTTCATATTTCATCTATTTTAATTGGTGTTAAGATTTGGAAATGTTAAGTACTTGTGTGTGTTTTTAAAATTTATTGAATTTTTAAAGTTCTGGTATTCTACCAATATTAATAAATTTAAATTCATTTTGAAACTGTTTATATGTATACAAATTATTCAATTGGTGTTTGAATTTAAAATCATTTAATTAATATTTAGCTGATATTGTTGGTAGTGATACAATCATATTACAGGCTACCTATTGGTAAATGGATTCCTTGAGATACCATTTAGGTATTTTGGATGTATGCTAACACCCATGCACTAAGCGGAACTTTAGTGAAAGCCCAGTTACACTGCTTTACATTCAGTCAGTGCTGTTAGTCTATATCCATGTGGGTACCTAGTCCAAGATGTACATCACGTAAATGAGGAAGTATCAGAAAAGTCACCATCATTAGAATTTGAGTCTTTGTAAGCATTATGCAAATCCTCATAATCACTAGCATTCCTATTATTATTATTATTATTATTATTATTATTATTATTATTATTGTTATTGTTATTAGTATTAGTATTATTAAATTAACGATTGATTAATGTAAGATTTTTATTATTTTTTATACTATGCTTAAGGGATACTAATGATTCTTATGATTCACGTAATACTTATCAAGTCTCGATTTCCAATGATGGTGATAGTCCTGTCACTTTCATGTTGCCTATTCCAGACTAGGTGCTCCTAAATACATGGCAGGGCTCTGTCCAGGACTTTCGTTTTGGTGGATGGTTGCAAGTATACATTTCATTCATTCATTTTGATTGGTGACATGATCACTTCATTATTTTCCATATTTATACGGCATATAAAACGATCGATTTTAATGACTTGATAAGTATAGCAAACGCAGAAGAATAACGAAGTTTCTTGGTTGGTAGACGGCATTTTTGTGACGTCACCATTCTTTGCAAAGATTGACGACGCCACCTAATTTTTTGTCAGGGTTATCTCCCTTAGACCAAGGGCTACATATGGTATACATATACCTTAAGATACCTTTCAAGTACCCTGAGTGTATGCTTGCACCCACCCACCAAAGAAGTAGTCCAGATATACCGTTTTGCTCTTGGTCCCTGCTGTTATTAGTCTAGATGCCTTTCAGCACCTAGGCCAGGATGCACCACGTGGAAGACGAACAGTCAGAAATATTACCATTACTGGAAATTGAAACTTTGTAAGCATTATTCAAATCTTAAAGATCATTAGCATCCCATGGTATAAGTACCATAGCCGTTTGATAAAAACTCAGGTCACCTTGTTACACTTTGGCAACAGTGGTGGCATTACAATTATTCCATCTATCAGCCAAGAAACGTAATTATTTTTCTATGTTGATTACGCTTATGAAACCAATGGAGTCAATTATTTGAAATGCTGTACAAATATAGAGATAATGAAGAAGTGACCACATTACTAATTATTAAAAAAATCATGCTGAACTTTCGATGATCTATTTGTTTAATTTGTGGTGATACAAAGTGTTATTAACATAATAATTCCTGTGCTTGTGTGTATTATATCAACATATGTTTATCTTATATGATTTATATTATATATATATATATATATATATATATATATCCCACAGTTTACAGTTTCTCTTAATTTCATTGTGTATATTTACAGTTTCAAAAATTTATGACTGGATAAATAAATAAGGATGCTATTGATCTTGATGATTTCAGTAATTGTTACGAATATTTAATTTTTGATGATGATGATATTCTTAATTATGTACCTTCACGCTGTGTATTATGGGTTCAGGCCAATACAATTTAGCCATCGACTGCACAGATATATCACTAGGCTTTTACTTTTGTTGCACATTGGGGTTACTTTTAAATATTCATATTGAAAGGCATACGAATTCCATATGTAGCCATGTGGCTAATTTTGACAACTCTAGCATAAAACCACAAGACCTCATTAATTTTAGCAAACAGTGGCGCTGTTATAAGGATGTCGTTTATTAACCAACAAACGTAATTACTTGTATGTTTGTTGTGCGCATATATATATATATATATAATTATATATATATATATATATATATATATATATACATTCAGACCAAACATTTAATAAAAGTAATTCTGTGCAATTTGAAACTTTAATGTATATTATGCTTTTTATTTTTGTAGACAATTGGAACATTTGGATGTTCGAATTACGCAGTCAGTCGAAACTATTGTGAACCAATTGGAAGTGAAATTATCGAAGCATCTTCCACCAATACTTACAGGCAACTAATCACCATTTGCAATTATTACTTTATTATTGAGCCTAATGCAATTATCTAGTCTAATCAAAGCTATTTGTCAGTTCCAATTATTTACATGTTGTTTTCACCCATTTTGACTTTGTTTTATATACATTCACACACACCGTCAAGCCTAGAATGTGTAAATATTGTAGATGTAGAATGAACACCGTACATACACTTACATTTTGTTTTGCTCATTTGTGGTCGGTATAGATCGATAGATATATTTTCTCGTTTTGTCATCAAACGCAATACACTCATTCACTTTTTTTATTTTGTACTATTTCTGAACCAACAATTTTTTTGCATTACAAGAGATTGCAGAGCATTTATCCAATTTATTTTGAAATCAAGGATTTGAACCAAATACATTGTTCTTTTTTTCATTGAATGACCAAATTTAATTTTGTTTTTTTATAACTTGATTTATTCAGTTTTTTGTAGATTGGGTAAAGGATGATTTAGGTTTTTATTTAGTTTTGGTTTCTGAAGTGCAATCAATGCATCTATGTGTGCATGACCATTTCTAGCGAAACAAATTAGTCTTTCACATTCTTTATAATTGTTTTTTGTTGGTGCAGTCTCCCCTCCACAATCGTTTTCAGTTCGATTGGTGTCATAAATAATAACGCAATTCATATGTATATGTGTTTGTGCCAAACGGGCTTTAGGGTTGTTGCATTTTTAGTTAAAATTTAATGGTTTTAGTTTACACATATATATATATATATATATATTATTTGAACCAATTTCTTTATAACCATCTTTATCCTTTATGTTTTTGCATATAACAAAAATTCTATGCCTTACGTTCCCTTGTTTCATACTTTTCTGTTTCCGTATATATTGATTAGAATACATTTATTTATTATTTTTATTGTAGATTTATTCGGATGACTGATTTTTGTTTGATCATTCCTATATATATATATATATATATATATATATATATATATATATATTTCATATTTGGGTTCTGTACATCCTTATATATTTTGCAAAATCATTATTATAAATACCCATATTTGTAAACGGATCATTTTTTAAAATCACACTTTTATATATATATATATATATATATATATATATATATATATATATATATATATATATATATATATATATATTATTTAAAAAACAAAACCTTTTTATTTGCTTGTTTGTCTGTACATTAACAATTAAAGTTTTTGTGGATGTGTATGACTTCGAATAAGACTATGTGTTAATAAAGTAAACTTGGCGATTTTAGGAATCTAACTCAGGTTAATTGTAGTGCTTTATATTTGAGTATTGATAAAAGGGATGACTTCATTTAGTGTCAAGTATTTTACTGTACAAAAAGTGGTATAGTGGTACGGTGTTGCACTCGAACTTGGATGAACATGGGTACCAGTACCATTACGGTTACTAAAATATCCACTTGCTGCAAAATGATTTTCGTGAAACCATGATTTATTAGCATCAAGCTCTTTCGACAATCTTATTTCTATAATCGAGTATGTTGTTTACTTTGCATTAAACTACTAAATGGTGTATAACAAAATTTTATATAATTTATTGTTAGAGAGGGTCTGTTGCTAATATTACTTCCTACTATAATTCACTGCTGCTTTTTATCACACCAATGGTTCGATATTTTCACGTATGCATTTACATTCATAGTGTTGTTATCAGGAATTGAAAATTTCAAAAATTAACCTTTATTATATCCCACCATTTACTACATATTTTAATTGTTTAGTTCACATAAACAATATCACATATGGTTCAAGAAAATCAACTTCGTGCGTGGTTTGCATGCTTGTCAGATTCAAATGCCACATTTGTAAATCGTTCGCATGCTCTATGGGGTCTCCGTCATGCTAAGGATCCTTTGGCCATCGAATTACTTGGTACTTACGTGTGTAATTACAAAAAGCCTTCACCAAGTGCAAATGATTTATTGCAACACGAAGCTGCCTATTGTTTGGGCCAACGAAAGGATGGTGACGCCTTGTCCTATTTATCAAAAGCCGTTTGTGACGAAAATCATTCTGCTATTATTCGTCATGAAGCTGCCGAAGGATTAGCTGCTTTGGCAGACGCTCCAAATGTCGATATTGATTGTATTGAAAAAACTTTGAAAATGTTTGAACAGTCGCGTGTTGTCGAGGTAAGGTTCTTTTTGGCCTACTGTGATTGTTTGGCGAATAATTTTAATTTTAAATTGTTTTTATTATACCAGTAGAAACGTTTATTTTTAAATGAAAACAGATATTTGCATGCACAAGGTGCGTTACAATTAATTTTTTTTATGCATAAAGCACGTATAAATTGCTTAGTTTTATGTTTTGTAAAATTAGTTTGTTTTGTTCCTATATTAATTATTTGAGTGGACGGTCAAACATTTTTCAATTTTTGTTTTGTTCATTTACGAAAGTTATATTTGTTTATTTAAAAAGGTTTATTTAGTTATCGTTATCCTCTCTTTCGTTTTTTCATACTATATATAATGACAAAACGTAATTTGATATATCACTAATATCTTTTTCAAGTGGATGTTTTTAAATGAATGTTTCCTGACTTTTTAATCAATAAAATTGTACCTTAAACAAATATGGACAAATAGTTTTATGATTAAGTTTGGCTAGATTACGAATGAATTGAATTTAGAAATATTTTGCATAGGGGTGGTACACAGTATGTTTTGACGTAACAAGGGCTTTTTTAATTTCACAGGATAAACCACAATACACTACATTTATTTTAATGTTTCAACTAATTTTTTTATTATAGTCAAGTGAATAATATATCACATAGATTGTTGATTTACGACGATGTAGACACGATTTGTAGATTGACGCTTGATGCAAATTCACAAACACTGTCGAAGAATGTGTCTTGTAACCTTCTTATCTTTAATACTTTGTTGCCATGCAATTAATGCCGTACTTAGTATTTTGACTTCTCGATACTGAATTGACGGATATTTATTTACACGCACATGATAGTAGTAATCATGGCGCAACGTTAATAATCTTACCAACACGTATTTTACGGTATTATCATGATATTTAGAGATCAGAAATGAACCAATCTAGCCAGTCCCAAGCCTGGGTAAATAATGAAAGTTTGAGCACTAAGTTAGCAACCTTGTCTCGGTAAAAAATCTATATTGTTACAGAAGCGATAAAATGACACCATTCTAGCAAACAATGGCAAAGAAGTGATAACAGGACCCAGATGATAGGGTTGGGTGAATGCCGAAAGGATGCTCGATTTTCTATAAGACGAAGGAAATTACTTGGTCAAATTCAACACCCGAAAGATGAGTAAGAACGGTTTTGGAATGGAGTATTGATGATGGCAATAGAAAGGTTGGCAGATCACAGAAAACTTGGCTAACAACTTTTCTGAAGATCCAATTGGAGGGGATGTATCATGGGATTAAACAAACATTTTGGCAAAATGTTCGAACACGGGATCATTTTGTTGTCCTAATCTATTTTTTTTAATTGTGGGACTTTGTTGTTTTTCCTGTTACTATTTATTATCTTGTTGTTCCATGCTTTTTTAATGCATAAGGGTTTTGTAATAATAGAACTCTCACAACAATTACAGCAAAAATGTGATTATTTGACTAAAACCTTTCTAGCAACTACATAGTATATAAGAGAAACGTCACTTCGATTATAAAATATACAATACTATATAATAATTGAAAAAAAAACTAGAATTATATATACATATATATTGTAAGTAAAAAAAATTGTATAAAATATCAACTGGTGCAAAATCGAAAATGGAGTAAAACGATTAACATGATTTATAAAGACAACTTTTAAAAAAAAACGGATTACATGCAATTTTTCAGTTACCAAATGATTAAAGACATTAGAAAGTTTAAAAAATTCAATAATCTATGTGATCGCCTTTCTTTTGAACAACCTGATCCGGGCGTTTTGCAATGATCTCGATGAGAGTGTTATATTCTTGTTTCATCTCATATTGAACAACAAACCTGATACGTTCACATAAATCCTCAATTTCAGTATGTTTATTGATGTTTCGCTTTAGCATACTGAAACATTCTTTAATAACATTGATATCCGGACTGTTAAGTGGCAATTGAGTGAAAGATAGCTTTTTTGATTTTAGCCCCTCTACTGTCTAAATGTAAATATAAAGCAAATATAGTGAACTTAGATGAATATGACGTTACCTTTTTGGACGTATGACATGGAGCATTGTCCTGAAAAACAGTAGTAACCCCCGTGTAAGTGTGCTGCATTTCATAATAAAAAACATCCTTCATAACTGAAATAAATTTTTCACTATTTAAGGTACCAGATATAATTCTCCATTTGATAGGTTGATTATACTTAATACCAAACCAACATATTACTTGTGGAGGGTGGGCTTTCTTTTTAACAACCGGGAGTGAATGTTTTTGAAAACTCGTTCTGCACAACACTTTGTTTTTAAAGCTAAATGCTTCGTCCCGAATTATTGTTTCATCAGCAAAGTATACGGAACGCCAATAACATAAGTGTCGTTCACTCCATAGTTTACAAAAAGGCTAATCTGTCATCCTTTTGTTTTTTGGTAATAAATGGTTTAATCTTCGGTGATTGTAGAGTTAAACCGAATTCAATTGCTCTGTTTCTTATCGTGGAATAAGTAAAATTGTTTAAACTATTTCTTTTCATTTCTGAAATAGGTTTATTGTAATTTTTTAATTCTATAACGATTTTCTG
The DNA here is from genome assembly GCA_025895645.1 of Cardicola forsteri. Classification (NCBI taxonomy): domain Eukaryota; kingdom Metazoa; phylum Platyhelminthes; class Trematoda; order Strigeidida; family Aporocotylidae; genus Cardicola; species Cardicola forsteri. Next base: position 311,978 of record JAKXYG010000590.1, on the reverse strand, counting down.
ATCATATGTGGTAGTCGTTACACGTTTTCTTCCAACATTATTATAATTTCGTGGTTTTTGACCGTTAATAATCCGATAAATTGTTGAAAGGTTAACTCTGTATAAATCTGTCAATCTTTTGGGTAAAAATCCTTCATTTTTTAATTATTTAATGGCGCGATATTCATTTTCAGTAAGATAAACATTTTTGATCACTACTGTTCATTTCACAAACGATGCAATCAGAAAGTAAAATTAGCAGATGGGCAGAATCTCATGGTTAAACATAAATAATAAATTATTTGATTTATTTTAGAATTTTTATTTAGAATTTAAAAAGATATATTTTTATTATTTTTATTTTTTAGATTAGAATAATTAAATGTTTATTTTGATAATTACCATAGCATCACAATCAGAGCAGATTTGAATGTTCGTTTGACATCAATTTTAAGGATTAGTTATTGTTTATTTTTAATGAAATTAAGCACACAAAATAATAATAGGCTAATTATTATAAAATAATTATATAATTTCAACTTATTATCCACGTTAATATATAAGTAGCTTTTAAACTATGCCATTTTGGCCGACTCAGCCTTTTTAAATAAATATTTTTAAGTAAATATAAATGAACTATAAGTACTTGACATGATTTTCAATTCTCAATATTTATTTTTACGAAAAAACAATTGGACGTAACAAATTAATTTAGATTTAATACTTATGTAATTTTTTGCGTTAATTTTTTATATGGCTGTAATAATACTAATAGTTAAGTGATCATTTAATTAACAGTAGTGTGAAGAAGGACATGTGAACTTTTCCAATGTTTATCCTTCGCTTATTTAAATAATTATTATCCAGTGTGACATGTTTTGGATATGTAACAATTTATTTTTCTACTTTGAATAGATTCGGATTTGATATCCTATTCAAATAGCATAGGTTTGAATTAAAAAAACTTTTTGTTTGTATCAGAGTGATCAAATGTCACTTTCACATTAATCAATCATTAATAAATTAATTTTACTTTAGCCGATCATCAGCCCGCAAATTATAGAGGAGATTGTTGAAGCTTAGGACCAGCAGCCTTACCTTTATTGAAATATAATTATGTTTATAAAACTGTAAGCAAAACAATTTACCCATTAAAATCTGTTCAATTGGGTAATACTTTTTTGTTGTTCAAGGTGTCACTTTAGAAACGAAGCAATTTGACCTCAATTAAACCGAACATATGTTTTTGCTTACAGTAAATTATTTTTTGTAACATTTGTTTTATTAATTCGGGTGGTGAAACGTCTGATCAGCTGGCCGAAACTTGTCAAATTGGATTGTATCGTTTGAAGTGGATTCGGTTGCATGCCCATGCTCCGAACAACTTAGCTTTGCGCTATTTCCCCGACACCACTGATCCAATACCCAGTTTTGAACCCGATTTGGACTATACAGATGCTCAATTAGAACATCTACTGATAGATTCTACGCAAGCATTGTCTGATCGGTTTCAAGCTTTGTTCACATTCCGCGATCGTATCTTGCAAACGCTTGAATCAAATTCACCCTTGTCGAACAATTTGGCACTGATGCTTTCCAAAGGTTTGTTTTCTACAGGTAGTGCTTTGCTACGTCACGAAATTGCTTTTGTTCTCGGTCAGCTGGCTCTATCTTGTACCGTTTCCCAATTGAGCAAATGTGTCCAACTGGTGGACGAACATCCGATGGTTAGACACGAAGCTGCCGAAGCTCTTGGCTCGGTCTTGGGTGCGCTTGAAGCCAAATTTTGCGCAACACACAGCAACAAAATTGAATGCGATTTGTCCGACAAGCAGGAAGCGCGACGCGTTCTCGAACAACATGTCAATGATCCAGTACAATTAGTACGCGAAAGTTGCATTTTAGCGTTGGATATAGCTGATTACGTTTCTTCGCCTGATCGGTTTCAATATGCCTCGGTACCTGGTCAGTGAGAAACATTAATTTTTTCGAGTTGACAAAATATCTATATTTTGTTTATCGGTACACTATTGGATTAAATAAATATTTTAAATGTACATTTGTTTATTATTAATAATAGTGCAATTTGACTTCAGTTTGCTTGTAACGTAACTGTGCGCGCCGTATATTTATTTAATTCACTGAAAGATTAGTTGAATACAGAGTAGCACTCAACAACTATAACAAACGTTGGTGGTATATTCACCCTGTTGGTTCCAATTTTTCATTTTATCCCAAATTCATACACGAAGAGGTTGTCGGATGCAAATTAAACTGAGGGGGTGGATAAATGAAGGTTCTTGGTTAGAAAACTGATAGTGCTCACGCCAGTGTTCACAGGAATTGACTGGGCGATTTGACACCGGTTAACGAATTCACAAGTCTAACCTGTTGTAAATGGATACCTTGAGATATCTTTTTGAGCATCTTTGGTATATACCAGCATCCATTTACTGAGCGGGTGTCTATTAAAAGTTCAGTTATGCCCCTGTGCACTCGGCCCCTGCTGTTATTAGTCTAGATGCCTGTGGGCACCTAGCCCAGGATGCACTACGTGGAGGAGGAATAATCAGGAATATTCCTATCGTAAGTTTTACTTAAATCTTCAAGATCCTCAACTGCATAAAAGTGTAATAAGTACCTTGATGTGTCAAGATGCTAAAAAAGAAAGATGGTCGATTTTTAATTTGATATGGGCAATAGGATTCAATCCCCACTACTGGCACCAAATGCGGGGCCACGTTCGGCTTTTCTAAAATGTCCACCACTGGAAGATATTTATCGTAAAACGTTTAAAGTAGTACAAATGAAATAATAATAAAATAAAGTAATATTTTATGTTTTTCCTCAACTTTCTTACCAATTGTAATTAAGCTGCAAATAATGTATATGACCTCAATAAACCGGTTGTCCTAGAATAATCTTAAATGCCGGTGTGTTCCAGCGGTACAGCGCTTGACTCGAATCTGGGTAGACATAGGTTTCATTATCACCACCAGCACCAAAAGCCGGTCGACATTTGGTTTTGCTAGAATGTCCACTGCTAAAAGATGTTTCCCGTAAAATATTTAAAGTAGTAAAAATAAACAAATAGTGCAATGCTTTTTTAAAATGAGGTTATTCCATACAGAACGGTCACAGAATTGCACCAATCCTATACTGATGTAAAATAATCAAAAAGTGCAATCTTTCATATGGTTGTGGATTTATTTTAAATAAATCCATATTTGGGCAGGTACAACTTGTATATCATGAGACTTTGTTTGATGTTTATAAACGTCCACTTGTTTAAAAATATTTTTTGCAGAAGAATTACGTAGTAGCAAACAAATAAAACTAAAAATTGTTGCCGAATATGAGGTAAATTAGAATACTTTAGAATATTCTGTGGGATAAAGAATTGTAGTGATTTCGTAGCTTAAATTGTTTTAAAATCTATTTCTAAATGAAATTAATGTACGCTAATTTCCATTTTATTATTGTAAGCTTTATTACCTTACTATAGGCACATTCAACATATACATACATACACAGAATACATGTCAATAATAAATTAACATTTGTAAAATCAGGTGAAAAAAATTAAAACTGGTTACTAAATTTATCAAACGGACAATTACTGTTACTTAAACCTGTGTTAAACATTTATATTTAATTAATATGTTTGATGTAATTTGATTGCGGTCTGGATTATTTAATTTTCTTGACAAATATAGTACATTTTTAATAATAAGGATAACATGGTACTAAATCAAAAGGTGTATACTTACCAAAATATCAGTAAAAATTGAATTTTTATATCTTTCTAAACAAAAATAATAGAAGACGTAAACTGTGAGATGTATTCTTTTCAGTCACAAACATAAAATTTATGATGTAATCAACTTAACACTAATAACTACACGTAAGCAACATGCATATGTTGTTTTAACTTAACATAAATTATTTTTTAATTAAATGTTTTGCAATACGTTGTTTTTTCCAGTTGACTTCAATCATTTTCATTTTTAAACGAAAATATGTACGATCTTAATATTTAAAAATAAACAGTAGTGGAATAACGATAATGGTAATAAGTACAAATAAAATTCAAGTGAAAAATTAATTAAAATAATTACATAACAAACTTGTAGCATGTTCAAATTATAAAACACTTTTGTAAACAATTTATCTGTCTAATTTTCAACACTACCCAGTCATAACTACTTAACCAATTATCGATTTTAACTTTAAATTAATAATTGTCAGAATTTTGTAATTTGTGAATTGAATTCACTTAAATATTCTAATTTATATAATTATGTTGAATTGATAATGCTTTAACGTGACTGAATAAACTCTGGTCTTTGTTTGCTTTCTGGTATTTTATTCTATGTGAGTAAATAACTAGAAAATCACAATGGCTAATTAACGAGTATTATGTACGAACATCATACAACATCCACGTAGTTGTTGAAAACAAATTGTCCTTACCAAAATATGATTGTATACATGTCCATTTAATTTGTGGCAAATTAATTATTGGAAAACATTTTAATATAAAGTTTAAAATAATTTGCTGCATACAAACATTGAACAAAACGGTTATGTAGCTTAAATACAAATTAGTTTTATTGAGTTATTACATACTTTTTTACAAATCAACTTTAGATACATTTTGTAAAATATGTTTAGTTTTATTACTAAAATAAATTTAATGTTACAAATTACCAATTCTATAATTATACATTTTAACGAATACTTTATAGTTATTTACCTACGTGAATTATAATAAAAAGGAAATAAAATGCAATCGGCATTTATCCAGTTATACTAAAACATTATCGATTTAATGTATTTATAAAAACAGCAGATTTTGAACAAAAGTAAATACAATTTTTTTAATTTTATTTATGTTTACTACTTTAAATATATAACGGGAAACAGAACTTATTTTCTTTTATTTAAAGGAAAAATTTATAATTATAATAATTTATAATGCTTAATTAGATGGTTATAACTGGGTAATTTTAAAGACTAACTATTTATAGGTGCAACCTGCTATAATATAAAATGATATTATAATAATATATAACAGATTTCTTATTATTATTCTTATTGTTGTACTGGACATGCAAGCCGCTATCATAATTAATTTACTATAGACAACCAGCTTTTATAACATTACTTATAAGTACAAAAATTACATCTTCTTTTACAATTATTTCTTTTATAATATTTACTTGTTTTTGGGCATTTATGTTTTACGAATTTTTAAGGTGTGGCGAGTGTCACGCTGCACGTCAAGTGGAACGATATTTCATATGTTCTCTTTTTGTCTTTTAAAGATTATTGTAGTGTTATGCATTGTAATGCGAAACATGTTTTATTATTACTTTTGTACATTTATCATTTTTGTTCAGTTTCTATAGTTTTTAACTTTAGCCAATATAGTCCTCGATTTTTCGTCTTAATTTCACATTTCTTCTGCTATAATTCCCTTTTATTTTACCCTCTATTTTCTTATTTTCTTCCGGCAATTTGAAATACATCAAAACTGAAAATCAAAAAGAGTTTCTTCTACTCAACTCGTGTACATACTTAAAACCTAGAATTTTTTTACACTGTTCTTTAACAGTATTGATTAATATTTTTCCAATATTATTAAGAAATTCTAACCTAGATAAATAACTATAGTCTAAACATTTTTTTGTAATAAAAATATAAGAAATTTGCTTAAAAATAAGGTGTATATATATTAACAAATAATTAAATCGATGTATTTTTAATATTATTGTTTTTGATAATTTTATGCAAACGTATATGTTAGGAGTGCATCTATTGGACTATTGTCGAAGAATTTAGTATAGCATTACATTTTGTCTTAAACAATTTTGCCTTTTAAGTTATTTACCTTACTGTTTAAAATAATTAACAAAAAATTGGTTAGTTAAAAAATTTTGAATTTATATAATGCCTGTTGGTTTTAAAACTTTAATGAATATTACATTCTTTTTTTAAAGTATAGATAAAAGCATTACCATATGCTGTGGCTTATATTTAAACAATTAATAATTAATTCTAAAATTAACACATTTTTATAATTATAGAAAGTGCAAAATTATTGACAGGTGAAAACGTCATTTATACTATTTTCCCCAGTCCAAGTAATAAGTTAAATAAATATAATGTTATTTATTTTTAAAAATGTACATTATGTCAACATAAACTATTCAATAAATAAAATTTAAATAAAAAATATTACATAATGCAAATTAAATTCCATAAAATTAGTTCATCAGTTGGATTATTCTTAATCTAAACACTTGTGAAAATACATATAAATTAAAAAATAAGCGTCCTTAATTTAATTTGGTTTGTTTATCGCTTAAAGGTCTGATTTGACATATTTTAATTTATAAACTACGTCACTTAAAAAAATGTTATATATATATATATATATATAAGGCTTCCGTAGCAGTATAAATGTTTTACAGAGGCCAGGCTGCTATCAAACCCTCCTCCTTTGCATACAAAAATATACACAAAGCCATATGGGTTTATCTCCCCACAGAAAAACAACAAACAAAATTGATTACATGTGTATTAGCATAAAATGGTGATACTCTTTACAAGATGTACTCGTATATCGCGGTGCAGATGTTGGTTCTGATCACAATCTTGTTGTTGCAAAAATGTTTCTTAAAATTAAATACAATACAAACCACAGAAAATTACTTCCATTTTGGTGTGAGAATCTTAAGAAGCCAAAAATCTCAAACCAATTTTACGATTCCTTAGAGAATACATTTCAAAATCTGAAAAGGGTAAAATAGTCTGATAATTAACGAAAATTGTTTCAAAAAATAATTACAGACTGTGCAACAAATGTGCTGGATAGAAAACATGACTTTACAAGAAAACAATAGATTTTATCAGTCTTTTAAAATTTAATTGATTTTAGAAAGAAAAAAAATTAGAAAGAGATCAATCTAACAATCCTGTTATCTAGAAAATATTTACTGATAAATACAAAACTTTAGGTTAAAAAAACTTTTATTGATTTTATTAATTTTTTAAAAGCATTTGACAATGTTTATCGAGAATCATTGTGAAAAATTATTGAGTTTTATGGAATACCATTAAAGTATATGAATATTGTGCTTCCGTTGTATTAAAATTCAAGTTATTGTGTTCGAACAAAAAGTGATCATACTGCTATGTTTGAAATTGTCACGAGAGTACATCAAGGATGTACTGTGTCACCGCTTTTAATTTCATTATGACTAGTTCTATGAATAATTTATCTTATGGTATCAAATGAAACCATGGGAGATCAACAGATTTAGATTTTGCAGATAATATTGGTCTACTCAATGAAACTCCAGAAATGATGTAAAATATGACAACATGACTCAGTGATATCAGTTCTCATATTGGCTTACTAATTAACTGTTTAAAAACAAACATATTATGCACTAAGTCAAAAAATTATTTTTCTATTAAAATTAGTGGACAAAATATTGATACTGTTAATTCTTTCACATATCTGAGAAGTATCATTGGTAAAGACGGAAAAACCGAATTTGATGTTAAAGCCAGATTTGGAAAGGCAATGTCAGTCTACCATAGATTTAAATCAATATAATTATGTTTTTCCAATGTCTGGAAACAAAACTTTGTTTGTACGCATCAATAATCATTCCTACAAAAATATATAAAAGTAATACGTAGAAACGAATAGACAATATTAATTAGATGGTAGATATTTTTGTTCCCGGTGTCTTAAAAGTATTTTAAAGATTACCTAGTGCGATCACATTTCAAATAATAAAATCATAAGAAGAACTGACTTTTGTTAACTACATAACATCATTACAATTGGACGAAGAAAATTACTTGGTCAAATTCTACGTTTACCGCTCGAATGACCAGCAAGAGCGGTTTTGGAATAGAAGATTAGAAAGTTGAAAGATCACAACATTTTAGCTAAAAACTATTTAGAAGGATCTAAATGTTCTATAGGATCAAACAAAACGTTTGGTAAAATGTTTAAATACGTGAAAATTTCTGTTATCTCATGTCCTTTTTGAATTATGGGATTTTGTTTTTGTTTTTTGCTGTAATTGTTATTTTGTTACCCCATCCTTATTTTTAAAGCAAAAGGGTTTTGCAATAATAATAATAATAATAATAATAATAATAATAATAATGTTTTAATTATAATTAACTAAATTGTTTTATTCAAAACATTTATTAGTTGAACTAAAACGATTTTTAATGCCGGCAATTAAAAATTAAAACTATATTTATCCATCGATGAAATCAGTAAAATTCATGGATGGTTTGCTAAAGAGGGATTAGTCACAAAAAAAAGAAATTAAGACAAAATTAAGGTAGATTGTGGAAATTAACAATTATAGAAAACGAGCAAATGTTATAAATATACAATAATAATAATAAAACAGGTTGTGTATTACAATGCCAAAACACTGCAATAATCTTCAAAAAAGAAGAAAAGAGAAAAGGATTAATAACGTTCCAATGGACATCTAGCGTGGCGCGCGCTTCACCTTGTAAGGAGGATTTACAACAGAAATTAAAAATTAAAATAAAAAACAGAAAAATATAGTTCAAATGATTAAGCCAAAATGTAAAACTAAGCAAAAATGAAAGAATAAAAAAAGTAATAATAAAACGAATTTTGTGTTAGAATGCGTAGGAATTATAATAATCTTTCAAAGGTAAAAAAAATTAAATTAAAAAACTCATCCTACTTAACACACAGCGTGAGGCTCGCTTGTGAATAATTATTTATTGCATTTTATTTTGTTTTAAAAAGCATGAAAAACAAAATTGTTCCATATAATTGTAAATTAAATGGTTTGCTTTCAAAATTGCACATATCGAGAATTGGAATTTTATTCATATTTTGCCGAATCCCGTCATTCCAATTATACTGTTTTTACTTTTTGCTGTAATGTAGTAAAAATGGTGTTTTTGTTGTTATTTTTGGTGTAATTTTCTGTAGAGACCAGATTGCTAATCTTACGCACAAGCTCTACTCCTTACTCAACCATATTTGATATTGGTTAAGTTGGAGTTCTCGCAAATAACGTATAAAAAAATTTTAAATTAAAGATGTATAATATAAATTATTTCTTAATAAAAAATAAATACATTTATTAAATGTTTGTTATTTTCACATTAATTTAATAAAAATATTCCAATTATTATTATAAAACTAACAATAAAATTTTTAAAAATATTTATGTAAAATTTTAAATTAAATTGTTATTTAAATTATAAAATGTTATTTAATGTTAATTTTGTTTTAATTAATAATTTAATTTTTGTTTAAACAATCTATAATATAGCCTTGTGGATGCGCTTATTTAGATTAGTTTTTACGTGATGGTATCGGACTTAACTGTGTATAGTTAATAGAAAAGTTTATAAGTGTATGACAAAACTTATTGTGATTACTTTACGTTTGCTTGTTTTTAACATTTTTGAATTCTAGATAAATGTTTTTAGATGACTTTTTAAATTTACAGTATTATGCATAGTTATATCGAAAAATTTTATTACTTGATTTAATTTTTTTATTTTGATATATGTATATTGATTAATTATTAAAAATTTATTATATTTATAGATAGAAAATATGGCTAGTCCTAGATCGAAAAGGTTTTTAATGGATATAAAGAAAGATAGTGACAACAACGTGAGTATATATATATATATATATATATATATATATATATATATATATATATATATATATATAATATATATATATATATATATATATATATATATAATGTGATTTTTACTGTACTTTTACGTTTTATTATTTCTAGAGTTACAATTTATTTTAAAAAGATGTGGTGCAAACCAGTTGGGTTTCGTTCACAAGTTAAATAAGCCGAACTGATTTTAGTACGCTGTTTTATTGTATTTTAGTTGTTGGGATAGTGGAATGGAAAAGAATGGTTCAAGTAACGTGTGTAATTAATGACAGTAAAAAGCTGCAGATTAAAATGTAAACCAAATATATGTTTATGTTAAGCATTATGAAGTGTAGGTGAGAAAGGTTATAACAATATAAAAACGAAAAGTAATATTAAAGTTATTTGTACCACAATACAAAAACGGTAATTCTTTAAAGGCAAAAACAGAGGAAGATTAAGCTAACCTCCCACCTATCGTGCAAAGTGATCCTTACCTCACACCACTTTAATGTATTAAATTTACGTGTCTACCTACAATCATATTAATTTTTTTTAATGTATAATATAATCTAGGGTTACTATGATGTTAGATATTTTTAACTTAGAGATTTTGGAGGACGAGTATTTAAGAAAATTGATTCATATTTAGTGCAAACCAGCTGAATTATGAAAGTTTGTTGTTTATTTATTATTATTTTACATTTATTAGTTTATTAATATAGACAATTATGTTTACTGCTTTTTTAAATAAAACATATCTAAATTTTTTTGTGATTTGTGAGTTGTATTTACTTGCTGGTTTCATTGCTAATGTTTTTATTATATTGAGTTGATGTAGACTAATTTGGTAAACTCTAATTTTAGTTTATCTTTTGTTTTTATAATTTATATGGGCATAAACGCAAGAATAAGTTCTATTAAGTAACAAGTATTGGATCTAATCATTAGACACTGGGATTCTGTAGCAGATAAGTTAGAGGTTTCTGCTCGTTATAATGACATTGGGAAAGTGTACAATAAATTACATCAACTTTACCGTGGTAACAAAGTTAAAGTTGCATCGTCTGGCATTTTAAACGAAGACTAGTTCCTCCATTTTAATCAAACCTTTAAATATTTTGAAATCACAACAGAATGGCTGCGAGACCAATTTATTCTTGACACAGCAATTTATACAATCTCCGTAGGTCCTCCAACCGTTGATGAGATTATGAGCATCTGCAGTAGACTCAAAGCTAGGAAGGCCACCGGATTTGACGGTATTCCTCCATATGTGCCGGGGTGGTCTAGCGGTATAGCGCTCGAATTTGGACCTCGGTGGGCATGGGTTCGAATCCCACCACCGGCACTCAAATGCAGGCCCACGTTCGGTTTCGCTAAAATGCTCACTGCTGAAAGATGTTTTTAGTAAAACATTCAAAGTAGCAAACAATAATAATAATAATAATAATAATAATAATAAATCAGGTCACAAGAAGTGATACAAAATATTTATTTAATGATAATGTATAAAATTTAAAACCTGATGGCTATTATTGCTTGTTAGAAATTACCAGTTTATTTTTATTTACTGCGGGCCCACGTTCGGCTTCGCAAAAATATCCATTGTTGAAAGATGTTTCTTGTAAAATATTCAAAATAATAATAATAATAATAATAATAATGTTTGTTTTTTAATTTTTAGACTTGTTTTGAATGTAGAGCTTTAAATCCACAATGGGCTAGCGTCACTTATGGTATATGGATTTGTTTGGAATGTTCTGGCAAACATCGGGGATTGGGTGTGCATTTAAGGTGATTATAATTAAATATTTAAAAGTTTATTATTGAATTATGAAAGATGAGTTTTAATTACATTTTTCATGTTTGTTTTGAAAAATATGAGACTAATGTAAAATTTAAAATAATATTTTTGAACGTTAGTTTTGTACGGTCTGTAAACATGGATAAATGGAAAGAATCTGAATTGGAAAAGATGAAAATTGGTGGCAATCGTAATGCCAGAAACTTCTTTTTGTCTCAACCCGATTATCAAGCCAACTGGACGATTCACGAAAAGTATAATAGCCAAGCCGCTGCTTTGTTGCGTGATAAGGTTTGTTTTTGGTGGATTTATTTTCAAATTAAAATATGTTTTTTTCCAATATCATTTTATTAGTTATTCATTCATTCATTTACTCATTTTGGTTGGCGATGTGACCACCTTTTTATTATTCTCCATATTTATACGGTATATAAACAATCGACTTTGGTGGCTTGATAAGCGCAACAAAACGTAGGAGAATAACGAAGTTTCTTGGCTAGTAGACGGCATCCTTGTGGCGTCGTCACTATTTGCAAAGTTTGACGAAGCCGCCTGATTTTTTGTCACGGTTATTTCTCTTAGTTCAGCGGCTACATATGGTATACGTATACCTTAAGATACCTTTTAAGTAATCTTGGTGTATACTCGCACAACCTCGCTGTAGCGGAAGCCCATTTATACCGCTGTGTACTCGGACCCCGCTGTTATTAGTCTAGATGCTTGTTGGCACCTGGTCCAGGATGCACCACGTGGTGGACGAACAGTCAGGATTATCACCATCATTGGTAATTGAAACTTTATAGATATTACTCAAATCCTCAGGATTATTAGGATTCCATTTTATTATTACGGCTATTTTTTTAGATTGCTACTGAGGCATCGGGAAAAGTTTGGAACAAAGAAACGGCTAATGTTAAGAGCGTTTGTTCACCTAGAAGTGTGGCATCTGCTGCAGAATTATCTCATTTGAATGTACAAAAAAGTAATTTCCAACCATCAACAGCAAATCATTCTTCAGATTTGGAAACATGGCTTCAAGAGTCCAACTTGTCACATGATAATCAAATATTTTCAAATTTTAATTCGTCTTTTCAATCAAATTCATGTACAAAGTAAGCTCCTTTACTCAGGTGCATTGAGAAGTAATGTACAAACAAACGCTGAATATTTTCAATATAATTAGTACTAAAATGTTTTTATTTGTACCGCAGTTTGTTTTAGAATTATGTAATATTTGGTTACAATTTAATTATCTTATTGATGATGCAATTGCGTATATAAAAATGTTAGTTGAAGTTAGTTTATTTGAACTTGAATTATGGTTTAAGATTAAGCGCAATATTCTGTTGAAACTTGAAATAAATGAAATTTTTTTTTTTAACGTTAGTTGCTTTATTATAGTTTTTTGTTAACATTAGTGATACAGGGATTTAATATTTAACTCAAAGGTCACAGAATATTTATGTACGTATTTCTGTGCGATAAAATTGTGCTTGTTATGACAGATTGATATGTGTTTTTAAAATAAATAAACTGCGTTGTATGTACGGTTAAGATTTAATGAATCTCTTTCACTAGTAACGTTTTTTGTGAAGTAGTTAACATATTCGGTGCTAAAGTCAAGTCATATTAAATGGAGTTAACCGTTTGGTTTATTTTAGTTGTTATAAATTGTGAAATTTTAATATTTATTAAGAAAAGTTTTATTAAAAATACTTAAACATTTTGACATGGTTACGCTTAGTTATTATTACTGATTGACAGTTGAATAATAATTTAATAAAGAAAGAATTATTTTTTTTAGTTTACGGTCATCTAACGAACCAAGAATTAATAGTATATCCGGTGGTAATAATTCACTGGCACTTCAAAATAATCCCGATTCTTCTTGGCAAACGGTGAGTGTGTTGATTTATCTCATTGATGCTACTTGAATGTTTTGGGGGAAACGTTTTTCAACAGGTGGACATTTACGGAAGCCAAAGGACAGGTCCACAGTGCCGCTGATGAAACTCGAATCTATACCAGGTTCGAGTCCAGTGCTGTATCACTTGATCACTCTGGCACAAAAATGATTTTAGTGTCACGTGTTTTTTATTGGTTACTTTTAAAACATTTTATTCTTGTTTTCAATTAAATTTTAGCTTATCTTCTAGTTTGATTTTATAAAATTATATTAAAACGATTTGAGAAAATGCTATTATAAATGAACAGAAAATTGCATAATTGGACACTGTTATCAGGAATTTATATATATATATATATATATATATATATATATATATATATTATATATATATATATATATATATATATATATATATATATATATATATATATATATATATAATTTTTAACAATTTTATGGTTTAAAATAGGGTTGGTCTCTGGTTAGTCAGATGGCCTCTGCTGCGGTCAAATGCACTTCCCAGATTGCTTCACAAGCTACCCAGAAAACAAAAGAGTTAGGGCAATCTGTTCAAGAAAAGGTTAGTTATATATATTCATATATATCTTTAAAGTACATGATTTACCATTTTTAAAATAAAATAATTTTTCATTTTATATATCTTGTTTTGTAAGAAAATTTTTGTTTTTAAATTTACTATAATATAAATAACATATATGACATAACGTAACAATTTTCTGTATTACGATTAAGGCTATATTATATCGAAGTTGATTGTTGTTTTTAAATGTTTTTACAGCATAGATAATAATGCCTAATTATATTAAATATTAAATATTTAATCATATATTTATTTATTATATTGATGCATATATAAACGTAATCTTTAAGCACAATTCACATAATCTTTAGAATAATTAATTTGTGTACTTAATATCGTTTAAAAGATATTGTTTAATAATTTAGATTTAAATTTATTAAACACAACACTGACGTTGTTATTACATTGGTTAGAACAAAAATGTAAAAAATTAGACTAGTTTGCTGTAATTAATTATTTTGTAAATTGTTATTAAAAAATTACTGTAGCTGATAAACTTAAAGAATTATACCAATTTACATAATTTATTATAATGATTCACTGACTATTAATTTGGTTGCTTTATTTTTTTCGTAATACTCTTTAATATCGTAACTTTTTATTTATTAAACACATTGAAGTTATAATTGCTTGATAAAAATGAATTGAAACCAAAATTTAAAAAATAGTGAGAGTAGAATATTGATTTAATTATTTTTAAAATAGTATTTTTCGGAAATGAAATACAAAAAATATTACTTTATTTATTAATTTTTTTGTTTATTAATTACTTTGAATGTTTTACAAGAAACATTTTTTAGCAGTCGATATTTTAGCGAAACCGAATATGGGTTCGCATTTGAGTGCCGATGGTGGGATTCGAACCCATGCATTAAAAATTAAAATAAACTGGTTATCTAAATTATGCAATGTAATTTACAAGAATTTAGTTATTTGTTACTAAGGAATAGAGTGGAAAAATATTCTATCTTTTCGATCATCAAAGGTTGACTCATTTTTTATTTTAAAAATAAATGTATCTTTTATGATGATGATCATCATCATCGGGGATAAACATCCTCCATCGGTTATTATCACCCAGGGTAGTCCAATTTCACGTCATCTCCAGATTTTTTGTTGTTATTGTGTTTTGTGAAGGTTAAGTTGAACCATTGTTACGTTTTTGGTAGTCTCAGCGCTTTACCATCTTTGTCATCTAAATATATACAAAATACCATCGATTTAACTAATATAATGATAAATTTTGAATTTTTCAGTTTATAAAATTATTATACACAAACTAAGACGTTTATCTAGAGCATTGTTTATTGCATATTTTATTAAATTAATTTTTTAGGTAAAAGATAGTAACATATTGGATTCTCTAACTAAAGGAATGGATAGTATGACTACTAAAGTGGGTGCTTGTTTATCAATGTGTTTATTTAAAATTTGTATTTAATGTATAATATTTTGATGTATATTGAATATCGATCAGTCTCAATACATTGTTTATGCATTTATTATAGATTTATTTTATTGATGGACTAATAATGATTTTATTTATCTTGTTCTTTGTTTATCCTTTAGTTAGCAATAATGACATGATTTCGAAATTTATATTTGGGTCAGGGTGCAACATATTTTTATTTGGTTTTTAAATAAAAATGTTTTGTTCTTACAAAATAAACGAAGGCTATTAGTTGATACATTTTAACTGTTGTCTTCATGCTTCAGTGTTAATAATATTATAAACAATTTTATTATTATTATTATTATTATTATATTATATTATTGTTATTATTATAAGATCTAGTACAAGTGCTTTTTGACTTCATGCTTTTTTGTTAATATCATATTAACTAATTATAGAATAATAATAATAATAATAATTTTTGATTGTTACCATTTTGAATGTTTCAATGGAAACGTTTTTCAACATTTTAGTGGAGTCGAACTGGGGTTTGCACCTAGTGTCGGTGGTGGGGATCGAACTCATGCCCACCCAGATTCAAGTCGAGCGGAGTTCATTTTTTATTTAACTAATTGTGGTAATTTTTAAATTTTTTATACTTCTGGTATTGTTGAATTAGTGTTAAATATTTTTCATAATCAATGTATTTTGTTTGCAGTTACAAACAGTGAAGAGTCAAGGAATGAGAAGCATTGGTTCCTATTTAACCACAAATGAACCAACCACAATAAGTCATACAAAATCTGCTAATTTTGATTTAGCCAACGGTTCCAAGTAAGTCCCAAATATTTTCTAAAAGTGTATTTGTAAATCATTTGATTGGACTATGTTTAGTTTATTATGTTGGTGTTTGTAAATAAGAAAAACATTTTTAAAATGGACTTGCCATGTTTTGTGTAGGCTGTTTACACTTTCAACCAGAATAGCTATGAAAGCCCAACTGTTTTCCTGATGAAACAGAAGACCCGGTGGTCAACAACCAGTTTGGACTGACACTGGAGCACTCAAACTCAGTCGTTTTATTTATGCTAAATCTCCCCATTCGAATGAAGTACAGAAATGGGCATTTGATTGCCTACCTTTTACAGTAAATAGGGCTAATTGGAGAGGTTTAATTTGGGATTTAATTAGCATTTGAAGTCAATATACCTCAAGTGTTGTCGATTGAGTGCAGTGTGAGAATGGATGATTTGAGTGATTTTGGTAAATTGGACTACTCCCGGCGATAATAACCAGTGGGGGCATATTTTCCCCGATGGTGATGTTGATGTTTGGAAATGATTTATTTTGATTTCATATTTTACACAACACTCGATTTGACCCTGGGTTTGATCTAACTATTACCTAAACAGGATACTAATGATTTTTGAGCAATGTTTATACAACCTCATTTTACAATGATGATGACTGTTGCCTCTGTTGCATATTTATGGACTAGATACACCTAGACATTTAGACTAACACAGCAGGGATCGAATTCACAGCACTGGGTGGATGGGTGCAATCACACACCAAAAGTACTTCATAGGTATCTCAAGGTATACATATACCATATGTATCCGTTAGGCTGGAGGACAAAAAATTAGGCAGTCTAATTAATTTTTACAAACTGGCACAATCACAAGGATGCAGTTAATTAACCGAGCAAATTTTCTTTTTTATGTTTTTTCAAGCTTTTGCAGTCAATGTTTTACTATGCTGTAGAAATATAAATATAATCAAGAGATGACTACGTCACGAATCACAATGAATGAATAAATTGCTTCAATGTAGTTGTAGCAAATACACTGTGATGCTTATAGCTATAGAACTAATGTATATTGAGCGATAATGCAATAAAGGATTGTTGTATTATGTTGATAAAATTGGGTATAGAATAACATGCAATAGGTTTTGTGAATATGCACTCCGTTGTTTATTGTGTGTTGTTGTTTGCTTATTTTATTTCAGTTATCAAAACAATGACAACTGTTCACTTTCAAATACATATTTTGCGAACCAACAACAGTCATCTTGGTGTGATGGTGATTGTAGCTCAAGTAATCAAGGTATATTTACACTTTGTTTGTACACTATTTTCAAATTGAATAAAAACAAAACCTGCATATATGTTGTATTGAATGTTATTCATTATTTGTTTGGTTGTTACTGTATGGATGCTAATGATCCTCAGAATTTGAGTAAAACTTTATAATTCTCGAATTCCAACGATGGTGGTATTCTTTACTGTTCCTCCCCCATGTGGTGCATCATGGACTAGGTGTCCACAGACATCGCGTTATGTCGGGGATCTGTTTCTACTCTTGAATGAAAATAAAATTATTTTTATCTTAATAGGACAGACTTTGTTGTCAGTCTGTCATAATATCGGTGCAGGTTCAAATTCAAATTTTTGTGCAGTTTTAACAAAAATATTGAAACTCGGAAAATTTGGTTAAAAGGATTTTGAAGTTTACTGTGATAAATGTATACATGATAATTGGGATTTTTGGAAAAACATTGAAAAATAGATAATACAATGTAAGATATCTGTTTAGTATTTTGACTTAATTGGTATTTATTCAATAATAGATGAATTGTATTACAATTTGCGTAAACATTTATAAATTTATCTTATTTATTATTATTACAGTTATTGGCATAGATAGTTCAATAGAAGTAGCTTTTAGCACTGAAATAGGTTTAATTATAAAATACATAATTAGCAGTATGTGACATCGGTCAAACAAATAATAAAACCAACAAAAATCTAAATGGCAAATAAACACTTAAAATGAATGTGCATTATGATATATACACGAAAGGCATATATTATTACATTGGAAACTAATATGTGAATGACTCATGTGTATATAGGAGTATTAAAACAACAATAATATGTATATAGTACAATGAATGGCTAAAAATAGAATGGGCAGACAACGGTAATTAGACGGACAAAAAAGAATTTATGATTTTGAGATAGGTATGTGTAAAGGAATGGCATGGTAACCATGTTAAATACGGTAAACATGATTTGAAATACATATACTTGGCGTATATACATATATATGGAGGTGATAGTTGTTAATGATTTGCTCACTGTTTAAATAAGCGCAAACTTATGATTATGGATATAGTCATACTATAAGGACAAATCACATTTATGTTTGGTTTAGTTGAATAGCATGTGCAGATTTCATGTCGTTTATATTCGACACTAAAATGAATAATTGACTAACTGCAAATATTTGATTCAAACAATTTGTAAGTTTTAGAAAGTAGTAAATTAAAGATCCGAGCAATACAAAATGGGACGCGAATGATTTTGACGATTTGGAAAATGTATATAAAGTTGCTGAGTGTTATTTGCACGTGCTGGACTAGGTGCAACTAAACACTCAGACTAACGGAGATTGAGTAAGCAGCCATATAACTAGGCTTCCGTTTTGGCTGATAATTGCAATCATGCATCTTGAATACTTTTAAAGTATATGCATACCGTATGTAGACTTGGGCTAAGGGAGATAATCCTGACAAAAGACCATGCGGCATTATTATTTTTGTGATCACTGGCGACATCACGACATCGTTCATTAGGCAATAGGATTTGTTATTCTTTTACACTTTTCATGATTATAAGGCCATAATGTTTGATTACCATTCTGTTCATTATTACAAAATCCTTTTGCTTTAAAAGCATGGAACAACAAGATAATTGTAACAACAAAAACAACAATGTCCCATAATATTATATATATATATATATATATATATATATATATAATACTGATTCTTTATATGTTTGTGACTGAAGAGAATATACGAAATGAATTCATCCCACAGTTTACATCTATTAATTAAAAAGTGGACTTTGTGTTGGTTTTTATTGAACCCTGTCATTTGGATGGTGCTATTATTATTTTTTGCCGTTGTTTACCTGAATGGAGTCCTCTAATGGTTTCTGTAGCAATTTTTTATTTTTTTACAGAGGCCAGATTGCTAACCTTGCTCTCAAAACCTCTTATTCAGGCATGGGACTGGCTAAATTGATTCATTTCTGTAGAAACGAATGATAATTTAAATTGTGCGAAACAAGTTTGATTTTAGTATTTATTGTTGCATGACAAAATGAAGTTACAAAATTGTTTAATATTTTTTCTTTATTCAATATTTCATTTGTCACATTGTTTTTCTGACATTCAGATATATTGACAAGTCGAAAGGCTGTTCAAATGAATTCGACTGGTTGGGATGATACTGACAATGACGGTTGGTCTACTGTTGACTGGGATTCGTCCAATAAAAAACTACAATCGAGTGACCTTTCTCGACGGTCGCGCAAAAATTCTTGAAACGATCAAATTGTTGGATGGCAAATAACATATCGATGTGCGGATAGATTTTTTTGACACGTGATAAAGATTGGCGTTTTACACTTTATTACTGATTTTTTGCTGTGAATTCGTTCATTTTTATATTTTGTTTATTCGAATGTGCTTAGTTTGCGGATGTAGGAATTTTTTGGTCTTTTAAAGGTTGTACATTTTCATTTGTTTCCTGATTACTGTATGTGCCGAAAGTGGTTATTTATTTTTATCTTAAATTGAGATGCAATGCTTATTTCTGTTTGTGATTAATCAAGTTTTTGATATCTATTGTGTAATGATTTACTTTTTTCTGGCGATTAGGAATTATGTGGTTTAATAAATTCATCATGGTGCTAAAATTATGTTTTAATGTTTTTAAATGTTTATTTTAAACTACTTAATATATTATATAGTAGTATACAATTGAAGTTTAGTTTTTAGAATGCAAGTAATTTGCTTGTTTTAGATTCAATACACAAGATTTAACAATAGACTAATTTATAATATAGAAGGTTTTTATAAAAAACAAAAATTACTAGTGCAAACAATCTTTGTGTTTTCTAAGGATTATTTTTTTCGCTTTTTAGATGTTAGTATACTTAAATTAAATTTCTGGCAAGCTGGATTAAATTGTACTTGAAAATTTAGTTTAATTTTAACAAGGATATTAATTAATATTTTTTTTAAAGTATGAGAGCTTTTCAACAGCAAAAATAAATTAGACTGAAATTGAAATTTAATCAAGCGAAAACAACATTTGCGGGACCGTCCGATTGGCTGTGCTCGAATTTTTATAATTACAAAAACTTGATAAATTCATTTCTATGACAACTCCGCCTAGAGAAGATTAGAAATGAACCAGTTTTGAGGCTGGATAAAGGAGGAGGGGTTGGGGGCAAAGTTAGCTATTTGACCTGCGTAAAAGATCGATAATACTACAAATACGATTATACAAGGTCATTCTGGCAAACAACGTCAAAGAAATGATAGCACGATCCAGATGACAGGATTAAGTGAAAGCCAAAACGAATCTCGAAAGACTAGCAAGAACGCTTATGAAATTGACAATTAATGATGGAGAAAGGAATGTTGGTAAATCATAGTATATGTAGCGAAGAACAGTTCAGAAATACTTAATTAAAATCATGGGATGAAACAAAAATTTGGCAAAATAATCGAAGATATGTAATCATTTTGTTGCCACGTTCTTTTTGAATTATGGGACTTTGTTGTTGTTTTTACTGTTACTGTTCTCTAGTTGCCCTATATTTATTTTAAAGCAAAAGGGTTTTATGATATTAATGATAATTTCTATTTCCTTTATTTTTTGCAAAAAAATAATTATTTAAAAATGTACGCTAGGTAATAAATCCGAATCATCCTAAGTAAAAAAACTATTTTTGTTTTCAAAATAACAAATATATTTTATACATAACGATTCAATTTGTACCAAACGTTAAAAAAAATTGTATGGCGTCTAGCGTCTACTGATTCAGTCCAGTATTTAACTGTAGAATAGATAGGCTATGTTCCGATTGCAAACCTAAGATTTGTCTTACCGCAAGTACATGCATACGATGTTTTATTATTCATTTTTTTACTGCTCAAATGTTGTACGGCAGTAAGTAGATATCAAACGGGGGCCTGTATTTAGCGCTGGCGTAGGGAATCACACTCATGCTTACGCGATTCCGAGTCAATCGCCTTATCACCCACTCTACCGTTTGCTTAAAATGACGAATTTTACTACAGTTTAACCCTTCAAGCATCTTGGTCAGTAAGGATATCATCATAATGATAGCATGAACTTTGTAATGTTTTAAAATATTTCTGACCTGATCTAAACGTTTAAATCAAGTTGCGTTATTACACAAATAATTGCTTTATTTTCGAAACGTATATATTCGCTTTTCAAAAGGTGATTATTATGCATCACATATTTAAAAACTATTTACCAACGTATTGTGTTCATTATATTAGGCACAATCAAAGGGAAATTTATTTAATGCAGAAAAATCTATAATTCGTGCATTCTATATGTAGCAAGATTGTAAACCAATTGTTAATCAAAATAAACTAAACTTGAATTTTTTAAAGCTCTGATTAGTGCTCGCTATATTTGGTATATCGTGATTGCTTTACATGATTTAATTTGTTGTTCTTTTACTGTTTTATTTTAAACTTAAACAACAATTCATATTATTATTATTATTATTATTATTACTATTATTGATAATTCTTGTTTTTCAATAGATTAATAAAAATGATACTCGTTACGTAAATGTTTATTTAATTGAACATTGTTGTTTTTATTTTATGATTATGCCAGTGGTGCAAATGAGGTTTGGCATTTAGTACCGGTTGTGAAACTAGGCCAACACAGTTTTGAATCTAGCGCTCTAGACCTACATAACTTTTAAAAAATAATATCCAGACAATTTGCTATCATAATTATTTCACATCGAACAGTATTCAATGTTCCTTATTTTTAGAACAATCAGAGTGTCATACCATTATTGATTTATTAATGTCATTGTTATATAATAATATATGTGCGTTTATTAAGACTAAACAAAATAAAAATTATTTTAATTAAGAATACTTTTAGAAGTTATTATTATTATTATTATTATTATTATTATCAACGTGCAACGTGTTCGGTTTAAGTTAAATCCATTCGCTAATTGGAAAAATTATTTCACATATGCTAATATTAAAAATGTAACAAACGTAGGTATATTTTTATAACATGAAATCTATTTATACATTGTAAGTATATTGTTAAAACTAGACATTCTTACATTAGGCATACATTCCATATTTTATTAACTGTAATTGTAAGCTAGAAAAATAAATAAATATTCTACAGTTAAAATAGAAACGTGTTATATTGTACTCGAAGATGTATCAAAATAATTGGCTGTAAAAGAAAAAAATATATCTAAATAGCAAAATAGTATTGATAATTTTTAAACATTTTTTAATTTTATTGAAATTGCACATTACTAAGCAACAGTAAAAAAATTAAAAACCTAATATAATAAATAATAATTTTTCTATTTATAAATTATGCAAATTTTTTAGATATAGAAGCATTAATCTTAGTTTCCAAATCTGTTTACGAAAGTTACATTTTGTTAAAATAAATAATTAGGATTTTTAAAAGATGAATTACTTTGTACGTGACAGCTATGATTTTAGTCTGTAAGCCCTTGTTTAATCATATATATATATATATATATATATATATATATATATATAGGGATCTCCATTTACAAGCATTAAATTTTTTAGTAAATAGTATGACTTTGTTAAATTTTACTTTTATAAATTTGTTTTTAAAATTTATGTTAGATTTATTCAAAAGAATTTTTAAATCACGTTTTGCAAAATTTGTTGTCACTTTTTATTAAAAAATATTTTTTAACTTTTAGTTGAGTCAAATTTCCATATTTTTATTTTTATTTATCTAAAAGAAAATAAGTTGTTTCCAATTATTATTTTTATATTATTATAAACGTTGATCAGTTTTGGAACCTTGTAAACTAAAACGTTTATAAATATAATATTAACTATATATATATATATATATATATACTAATAAAAATGGAATTATATGACACAACGAAGTAGTTATTGATTATTTAGTTAATTTTGAACCACCAGAATCATTTTTATACGGTTGGTTGGATTATTATAATGCATTAAAATAACAAAATGCTTTTAGCATGAGAACAAGCAATAAATTTTATGTAATAAACTCATTAAATGTATATACATACGTTTAAAAATATTTTTTTTAAAGTGAAATATAAACGTAATTATTTTTTTTTCAATTACGTACACATGTTATCAATAACTCTATTTAGATAATATTAATAGTAATATTAAAATTATTGTAAAATATTACTTAAGCGTAAACAGAATATATTTTTTAAGCTTTTAATAATAAGATACAATAATAAATTTACAATTTAACATATAGCCTTTATTTAAAAAATTTTGGGTTTTTCAGCAACTAAAAATTATTTTCTTTAACGTTTAAAATTTAATAAAATTTTAGCAGTTTTTAACAGCTAAATAATTCTGCTACATTTTATTGGTAATAGCAGTACTAACATTAATTAACTAGAAAGATAATTAGTTTTTAAATAAAACAAACATACCTTTATTATAAATAATGTGTAAGCAAACAAGTACAGAACAAATGTAGAAAATCATCAATCTATGTTTAATTAGTACTTTTATAAATTGCTTTTTGTATTGTTTTCCTGGAGTTATTATTTTTACAACATTAGCGTTGTGTTAATATACATCTACCGTAACAATGACTTTCAATAAGCTAAACTAAGTTTTTAATAATATTTTAATTTACATAAATTAATGTTAGATTATAATTATAGTGTAAATAGGATACATATTTAATAACGTATGCATTAAACAATTATTTAATGTTACTTTTAAATTTTAATGCAATTTATGATATTTTTTGGTTCAATTTACAGCACAAGCTTGACAAAAATTATTGTAGTGTGTCAAAGTACCAAAATTACTTAAAGCATCTGACTTGGAATTGGGTAAAACATAGGTTGTATTGGTGGTTGTATTGGGTGGTCTAGCGGTACAGCGCTTAAATTCGGACCTCGGTGGACATGGGTTCGAATCCCATCGCCGTCACTAAAATGTAGACCCACGTGCAAACATTCAAAGTAGCAAACATAAAAATAAATAAATAAATAAATAAATACAAACACCCAATTAGCTTTACTAAAGTTTATTTACTAGAACATACTTCGCGAAAAGCTGTAAAAGTTAGAAATATTCTAAAAAACGTTATGTAACGTGTAAAGTTGAAAACATTTTATATTAAAAAAATAATTAGTTTTTCTATAGTTTTGTTAAAAGATAAAATCACTTAGTTATATGTATTAACTGTAAAAACATTTAAAATAATGTTTTGATAATTGTCGTTAGTGACAATGCCCTTAAATAAAATTTGTTTTAATTGTAACATAATCGTTGAAAAAATTAGGTCTCCAATATATATTTCACTTTTATGACTATTTTTATTAATTGCATTAACAACTAATAAAAAAGTCTAACTTTAGAAAACAAAGTATACATTTTTTATAGCATTGGGTTGCCTTTATACTTTCAAAATAAAAATAATAGAAAACGTAAACCGTTAAATGAATTCATTTTATATATTGTTTTCTGTCGCAAACATATAAAGAATTAGTATATATATATATATATATATAAACTTAACATCAATAATTACTCAGGCATATACATACAAAAAATTAACCATGTCTATGTTAAGACCAAGCTAATTTTAATAAAGTTTTGTGCATACAGAATAGGTTTTAATATGTCAAGTGAACAGATTTAATTTTTTTAACATTTTAAAGGGAATGTGTTGTTGTTTTTAAAAGTAAACCAAATAAGGTTAACTTTATTTGGTTATTTTGTTAAAACTGAGTTTGAGAATTTGTACAATAATATAAAAAGCAGTAATACAACAAACTCCGATCAGCACTATTGATTTAAAACCAAACTTATCAATTTGGCTCATCATTACAACATATAAAGATCATCTCAACCGTATCCTTTACAACAAAAACATATCGAGGCGTTAAAAGTACTTAATCAAATCAAGGATATTATTATTCTTAGACCCGACAATCATTATGAAGAGGGATGAATATATAAAAAAACCAGTAACATTTTTAACGATGCTTCAGAGTTCAAGTTTAAATTTATCAAAGACAACATTAACTTAATTGAAAAGCACACATTACAAGCTCCAAATTCTCAAGCTACATAATTTAATTAATAAATCGGAATTTTGACAGTTAAAACCAATTGGTAGCGTTACGCCTGAACCCTATGAACAATTGAACAAAAACAAATAATTGGTCCTGTTGAACAACGAGTAAATGTAAATAATCTGAGAGGCACGCTTGAATTTATTGAACATATGGATGCATGTTGAGAACAAAATAAAGGCTTCAATTAACATTGAGTCACTTTTTACAAATGTACCTTGAAAAGAAACTGTGACTTATTTTGAGTGACTACATTATGACACAAAATCAATACTAACATTTCTATCAAACACTCGCAAGAATTAATTCTACTTTGTATACAAAATAATACAGCTATTTCAAAAATTAACGCAAAAAATTACAAAAGTATTAAATCTATATTAATTTGTTACGTCCAATTGTTTTTTCGTAAAAATAAATATTGAGAATTAAAAATAATGTCAAGTACTTAATAGTTCATTTATATTTACTTTGAAATATGTATGTAAAAAGGCTGAGTCGGTCAAAGTAGCATATTTTAAAAGCTACTTCAACATCAACGTAGATAATAAGTTGAAGTTACACAATTTTCATAATAATTAGCTTATTGTAATTTTGTGTGCTTAATTTTATTAAAAATGAATAATAACTGATCCTTAAAATTGATGCTAAATAAACATTCAAATCTGCTCTGATTGTGATGATTATCAAAATAAAAAATTAATTATTTTAATTTATATAAATAAAAGCAACAAAACTAATTTTCTTAAAATTTAAAATAAAAAATTTAAAACAAATTGAATAATTTATTATTTACGTTTAGCCTTGAGATTCCGCTCGTACGCTAATTTTGCTTTCTGATTGCATTGTTTGTGAAATGGAAATTAGTGATAAAAAATGTTTTCATCTTACCGGAAATGAATATCGTGCATTAAATAATTAAAAAATGAGGGATTTTTAGTCAAAAGATTGGCAGATTTATACAGAGTTAACCTTTCAACAATTTATCGGATTATTAATGGTCAAAGACCACGGAATTATAATAATGTTGGAAGAAAACATGTAACGACTACTACAGATGATTAAAAAATCGTTATAGAATTTAAAAAATATAATAAACCTATTTCAGAAATGAAAAGAAATAGTCTAAACAATTTTACTTATTCCACAATAAGAAACAGAGCAATTAAATCCGGTTTAACTCTACAATCACCGAAGATAAAGCCATTTATTACCAATAAACAAAAGGATGACAGATTAGCCTTTTGTAAACTATGGAGTGAACGACACTTATGTTATTGGCGTTCCGTATACTTTGCTGATGAAACAATGATTTGGGATGAACCAATTGGTTTTAAAAACAAAGTGTTGTGTCGGACGAGTTTTCAAAAATATTCACTCCCGGTTGTTAAAAAGAAAGTCCACCCTCAACAAGTAATGTGTTAGTTCGACATTAAGTATAATCAACCTATCAAATGGAGAATTATATCTGGTACTTTAAATAGTGAAAAATTTATTTCAGTTATAAAAGATGTTTTTCATTTTGAAATGCAGCACACTTACACGGGGGTTACTACTGTTTTTCAGGACAATGCTTCATGTCATACGTCCAAAAAGGTAACGTCATATTTATCTAAGTTCACTATATTTGGTTTATATTTATATTTAGACAGTAGAGGGGTTAAATGATTAGGTTAAGTACAAAAGTTAATCTACTGTCTTTGTTAATGAATACATCGTTCGGTGTTTTTTATAACATATACATTTATAGTAGATGTTAGTAGATGTTACTTCTATTTTATAGTAGTTAAAGTTTCTCTTTACTCAAGTCATAATGCATTTATCATCCAATTATAAACATG
Source organism: Cardicola forsteri (assembly GCA_025895645.1). Classification (NCBI taxonomy): domain Eukaryota; kingdom Metazoa; phylum Platyhelminthes; class Trematoda; order Strigeidida; family Aporocotylidae; genus Cardicola; species Cardicola forsteri. Next base: position 284,501 of record JAKXYG010000590.1, on the reverse strand, counting down.
AACAGTTAGAGCATAAGAAACGATAAGAAATTCCGCAATTACTGTTGTCACTACTTCATACAGCTTTTAACGCCACTAAATAAACACTGGCCTTAATATGATTTTATGTAGGTCTTGTATATTTGAACAATTTTTTACTTTTACAACTAGGAAAATGCTAAATAACAACTTATAACCACATCACAAGAGAAATAAACATATTTCTAATAAAAACTTGATACCTGAAATTCTGAATTCCAAAATTTTATAAGCTATAGCGCATTATAAGCATTAGTTACAAATAGCTGCAAAAGCTATCACCTACAATAATCTTACGCTTATCCAGAAACTATTATAATCATAATTCTTTTACGTACGCATAAAATAGCTCAAAAACAAATTCGTTTAAAAAATATATTAAATATAAACATTACGCAGAACATTTAAAAAAAACAAAATCATTCGTGGATTACTTTTGTGCTCAATTAACTGCCAAAAAACGTTTTTAACTGTAAATAAAATCAATGTAAAACTGTACATATTTCAAATCGACATTACTTTTAGCAAAAAATGACTTTCCATGAAATGGGATTAACCAACTAATACATTATTTTTTTTAAATACACCTAAAAATGTAGTTATAAACAGAACGCAATTCGAAAATATTTACAATTAGTATTTACAACTTTCCTTTCTGCTTTTTATCAAAAAACAACAGTGCACGCTTCCTCAAATCTCTTACAATAATTTTCAGCTGCTCAACGAAACAACCGCTTTACAAAATTTTTGTTGTAACATACAGAGCACACACAAATTTTTATCTTATATACAAGCCACGTTTTCAATCCCTGACCACAGACACATGCACCAACGTGCCACATACCTTCAGTGATCAATGTTGACCAATAAGAATTTCTCGAAAAAGGTGGCGTAGAAGATGTGCCATATATATATATATATATATATATATATATATATATATATATATATTCTTTCTGTTTGTAATCGAAGAGAATATAAAAAAAATTACGCAATATTTACAAAACTATAAAATTTTAAATATTTATCAACGCAAATACATTTACAGTTTTACGATTGATAAATTGTAATAAATGATGTATTTTGCTTATAATAAAATTAATAATAATTAAATTTTTTTAAACGTCAGTAATGTAAATTAAAATATTTAAAAGAATTCGTTTTAATAGAAACATTTTACTTCAACAAAAAGTGCTTATATCGGATATTAAATAACTATTCCTATATGTTACAAACAATCAAATATTAAAACAAAGAAAAGAAAATGTCATCACTCTGGCTATCAGCAAAGCTTTGAAAAACATCTATAAAGAAAATGACGTTGCCGTTAGTTCTATCGATGAATGTACGGTCATTATTGGACAAAATGGATCACTTAAAACTGCTTTTAAACGAGAGGTTACACCAAAACAGTAGCTTCTTGCTTATTCAAGAATCGTGGCTTAACAAATACATTGATAACAACTTAATATCAATCGATGGATTTGCAACACATCGCCTCGATAGAAGCAGCGGAGTTAAAAACACGTAGTGGTGGTTTGGTCACTTACATAAGGAAAGAATTTTGCTCTAATTCCAGTATATCATTTAAATTTTCGCAATTTGGCATCGAACGATTTGGGTGTAAACTCCTATGCAATTTAACCTTACTTTACTTTTTTTGGACTGATGTTATACACTGCTAATTGTATTGTATTTTTAATAATTGTACATATTTGTGTGTGCTGAAAGCTACTTCTACTGAAGTATCCAAGCCAATAAACTACAAATAATAAATAATAATAATAATAATATATATATATATATATATATATATATATATATATATATATATTTATTCTTTCTGTTTGTAATCGAAGAGAATATAAAAAAAAAATTACGCAATATTTATAAAACTATAAAATTTAAATATTTATCAACGCAAATACATTTACAGTTTTACGATTGATAAATTGTAATAAATGATGTATTTTGCTTATAATAAAATATATGTAGTCAAAATAAATAACTTTAAAAACATAAATAGAAATTGTAAGTTAATTTAATAATGTAATATGTATTAAAATTATACTCAACAAGTACATTTGCTATATACTGACGTACTAAAACAATTAACACAGTGCGTGAATTTATTTTTACTGAAGCATTGAAATAGATAACTATAATAATAATAATAATAATAATAATAATAATAATAATAATAATAATAATAATAATAATAATAATAATAATAATAGTAATCATAGAAGTTAGAAAAGTATTGCTTACTTGTATCAAATTTTAAAAATTATTTAATATTTAAAAAATAAATGCAATAAAATGTTCAAAGTATTTACAAAATTAAAAAAAAATATTGTAAAATAATCGAAGCCTTTAATAGTTAAAATAATTATTTTAAAAAGTGTTTTGTAAACAAAATACATATGTTTTTTAGTTTTACAAAGTTGGTAAAGCGCTAGACTTAAAAGTAAGTGGAAATGAACTCGAACTCTACATTTAGTGCTAAATGAGAGGAACAACACAATAAAACATTAAAAAAAGTTATAAAATAGCACACAAGTAACTATTTAGTGATATTTACAATTAAAATTAATGTAAATATTTAATACATTAGGTAAAGTAATTACACAAACATAATTTTAAATGTTTTGGATAAAAAATAGTTAAGAAACATGCTGTTATACATACATATATATAAATAGATACACACATAATATTTATTTAATAAACAGATGATTTTGTGAGAACTTAGTTATTAAAATATTTTTACTTTATTTTCATCAAAACAATAATTAAACAATTTTTAAATTTATAAAGATTGCGTATGTTTTAAATTGAAATTGTTTATTTAATTATTTATTTCAATTGATGCAAACTAAGCATTATTTGAAACATAATTACAAATATTTAATAATTTTATTGCGTGCATTAAACGGAATAATTCTATTTGAAAAATTACAAAACTGCAACATTTTAAACATTTTATTAATTCCCATTAAAAATGTTTTTATAGTATATAAAGATTTTAAATTATAAACATTTTATTTAAGTCAATTATTAATAACAAATGGAGAAACAAGGAATTCAAGTTAAAATAATTTTACTATTACAAAAATTGTAAAGAAAACATTGTACGTGTTAGTGCAATTAAAACAAATTTGCATAAAATTTTGTTTTAGTTAAATAAAAATATATAAAAGCACAATCTTACTGTTTTATACTTTTTGTAGCAAAAAGGTTTTAACATAAATAAATAAATAAATAAAATAGTAATAAAAACGAAGCCGTTTGTATGCACAAAAATAAATGTTATAGTTAGTTAATATTTATGGTATATATACATTAATTTTAAATTTGTGGTAATAATAATTTTAATATATTATTTTTACGTTTTATTTTAAAATAAACATTTTTATGAAGCAAATATTGTAGTAAAATGAAACGAAGGTCTGCATTTAGTAATAGTAGTGGCACTTAAAAATGCACTTGTGTATGTGTAATTGTACCTCTAGATAATGAAATAATCATTTCGAATATGTATGTTTAATAAAAATAAATTATAATGTTTTAAAAATTAAAAAATTATTATATTTGAAATTCGTTTCATACAAAAAACAAACATTAATTTTTGTGTTAAATCTAAATTTATTATTGTTGTTTTAAAAAATATGTTTTATTGATGTTGAACTAATGTTTTTTTAAGATTTGCTAAAAGTTAATGACCTTTTTAATGTTCATAATAACAACAGGAAATAGGTTAAAATACTTGTTCAACTGTACTGTATATAATTCAATTAAAAACGATAAAACAGATTAATAATTATAAATTTTATTAAACAATATTTATACTTATGTTTATGTACCACGTAAACCTATTATAATGTTGTTATAACAAAACTAATAAATTTGTTGTCGTTACAATAAAACAACAAGAATACAACTCGGTTTTACACATTATACAAAAAATACTTTCAAACAAATACGAATTAAAAAATAATTGACAGTGTTAAAGCGTTATATATATATATATATATATATTAGCACTTAATGGTTGTAAATATATATAATGTAGATTTTGTCAGAGATTACAAATATTTTATAAAGTACATTGCATACGTGTCCTGTTTACGTAGTTATTTGTTACAAAAATTAATCTAAACTTACATAATTTGTACAGTAAAAAATATATTAAAAATATTTAGTAAATTATTTTAAAGCACTAAAAATATGTTTGAAATAATGATCCAGAATGCACATTAGAATTGGTAATGTGTTTTTAGTATAATTTACCATTTACTACAGGTTTAACATATTTAGAGTGGAAAAACATGTTAAATAAAAAAACTGGTTCTTTGTACATTTGATTTTCTACAAACCCCATTGAAGTGTTATTTATTTTATTTTGAGATTTTTGAACGGTAGATAAGCTACTTGTACAATAATAGATTACTTATAGAGAACATTAGTTATTGCATACAACATGGTCGTCAGAAATTATAAAAAGTCATAAATATTACTTAAATTGTCAACAATATAAAGTTTGTAACTTTCTCTTAATATATAAATGTATTTTGGTCCACAAAATATTTTTGTAATAAATTGGGTTCGTTTTCATAAATGGTGGTATTGTATTTTATTTATAACGTGAATGTTGTATATTATAATTAAAAATTATTTGCAAATAATATTTTTTTATAAATATTAGTAAAGTATTATCTAAGGTGTGTATTACAAGATATATATAGGATCTATAAAATAAGCTGAATATCCTAAAATAATATAGTAAATTAATTTTTGATTCGGTTTTGTTTATATCAAATATACAAATATTGTGTGTAAAAATCATCTTATTATTTTAAATTAAGTGGTTACCAGAAACATGTAAGTTAAATACCTATGCTTGAATGCAAGAAATCAACTTAATTAGTTTAGTTTATTTTTAATTATATATAAAATATCTAATTAAACTAGTTTTTACATATAATTACAACTGTAAACTTAATTTATTTAAAAAAATACTTTATTAACATAACTTAGCATATATATATATATTAAACAAAAAAGAAATAAATATGCAAAATAATAATGTAAAAAACATATATTGTCATATTAAGTAAGATTATATTTTTACTTTTATTAAACAAATGTTTGTCACATTTGGTTATTAAACGTTTTACTAATTTTTAGATTGTCACACATTATTATCTAGAAGTTTTAATTGCACATCACTTTAGAAAATTTAATGTTTAAATTAGAGTACACTTTTAAACTTTGTGGTTAATTTAAATTCTTTTACTGACTATAACATTTTTTAATAACTGTGAATACATCTATGCTGCAAAATTTAATGATAAAAATTAAACTTTGCATAACTTGACGTAAACTTATTAAAATAGGTTTATTTAAAAAATACAAAAAAACAAACGTTTATGAATATTTAATTACTTTATTGCAAATGTTATTATTGTAAAAAATATTAAATAAATCAAATTTTATTAAATATTAATAGTAACAGTTAACCATTTCATACTCAGCCCAACCATTTGTACAAATTTGTTTATATATTTTAATTAATTCAACTGTCATTTACTTACAATAACAATAGCAATAAAAAACAAAACAATACTGTTTACATTTAACAATAAGCGTTTAGTTTTTAGTCAGATTCATTATAATTAAAAAATTAAAAAAAAGTTTTTATTTATATTATAAATATTTATTGTTTATTGTTAAACAATTTCTGTTTTGAAAATAGACATTTTTTCGACTTGTAGTCATTAATTTTTCTAATTCCAATTTGTTGTTTCCGTTGGAAGTGTATTCGACAACACAACTGGTGGTGACGGTAGTTGACGACGTTGCTTTTGTTGAGCTGTACCGACTTTTTCCAAACACGAACTGTGTCGTCGATAGGTGGCTGGCGATAAATTTGCCCACTCTTCGGGATTTAATGTGCGGCCAAATTTGTATTCTATCGACATTTGATTATGCACAGTGGTCGGTTTGACGCAATCAAAACTGTAATTTTTTTTTTCAACAATGTTTTCGTTAAATTCCAATTCCTCGTTTATGTAGACCGATGGCGTGTGAACGCTGGCTCTTGACGATGGTCGAGAATAATAATTCATTGATTTGACCGTATCCGAATCTGTTGCTGACGATTTACAAAAGGGTTGATTCAGCATATTGGAACTATTTGGTCTTTCGTTAACAAAATTGTGACTTTCAAAATTAGTCCCAAATTTGTTTAGTTTATTTTGACTAAACAGAGCTTGATTTTCGTGCTTTAAATTTTTGGTTAATTGCTTTAAGCGTTGAATTTCAGCAGATTTTAATTCCAAATCTTTTCTACAATTATAGAAAATTAGATGAAAAACATTTTGTATTTTTAAAATAATTTTTTTAATTTTTTATCCACATAGTTAAACAATTTTTTAACCCTTAATGACAAATATAGTTAATACATTCAATTTTTAATAATCATATAGTAAGGTTTTAAACTTGATTTTAACTTTTATTTAAATTTTTACGGAAGCTCAGTTTAAATCCTATTATATCTGGAAATAAATAAAAAGTATTTTTTGTTTATTTTGCAGTTGAGTGTAGGTTCATTTTCTTTGTCATAACCTGATAATTATTATAGATGTACTAAATGTTTTCTTAACACCTTATACGAATTGACTAACACTACATGTATAATTATATTACAAACTCCGCTTAAGGAGACTTAAACATAACTTTTAATGTAACCAATTCCAAGCTTTAATAAACAAGGAGGTTTTGTGTTAACTAGATAATTCATTATTAATATAAAAACACACCAATTTTTTAATTGAAATGCTTTATAACCAAGTTTATAACCAAGTTAGAAAAATAAATCTGACCAAAACCACTAGCACAGATAAAAAATAATAACAAATGTATATTTAAGTTATTATTTATATAAAACCATTTTTAATTTTAATCTTATTTTGATATCTAAAATTTGTTGTTGTATTGTTACATAAATGTATGTATATTTACAAATATTTACAAATTTTAGTAAACAATTATGTTGTTAATTGGCTTTATAACTTTATATTATCAATATTAAATAACATTTTGGATTATATTGAATAGTATTTATTAATATTATTGATATTATTAAATACTAATTTAATTTGTAATATTAAAGTGTTAAATTGGTTTTTATGTTTAATAAATCTAAATTATAGTGTTATTTCAATTAAATATTATTACATTTTAGTAGTACATAAAAAAAAAATTAATGTTTAATGATATAAACTAATTTAACGATCAATTACCTAAACTTGTTTTACTTTATAAAAAATAAAAAGATTTACTTTACTTTTACGTAAAACAGTATTTATATATATATATATGTTTATTTTACACATGATATAGTTTTTAATAATAAAAGATAATTCATAAAATAGTTGGTTAAAGCAACAAAATACAAAAAAATAGTAATTAGATTAATTTTCTAATAAACCAAAATGCTAAGTTTAATGTAAGATAACAATTACTAAATAGCAAAAGACATTAAATTATTTTGTAAACACATCAATAACTTATATTTGTTTACAAAGTTGAAATACATTTTCTTAATATTAAATATAAAAATTGTTATTATATAAATTTTATATTTAATTGATCTTAACATTCAAGGATTGTTTACTTGTTTGTCAAAGTAGTAACTTACCGCATTTGATGTTACAAGACAATAATGATTGATTATTAATTTATTATAAATAACAAATTTACATAGTCTGTTTCAAACTCCTGTATCTCGGTGGCCAGAGCTTCGGCATGATACTACATAGGGTGTGTGTTTAAATTTACCTAACATTATATAAGTAGTTTGTACCAAAATCAATATAAAACTCTAATTTAGATCAAAAATAAAAATATTGTCTTTAAAAAAAATTAAAAAACAAGCAAATTAAATACTTAAAAATAAATTATATATAAATATATATATGTATATATATATATACACATTTTTAACATTCCAGGTAATATTCATTTTTTCTAGAATTTTGTCAGTGTTTAGTGTAGAGGTTTCTACGTTTTTAACCTAATATTGTAGAATCTGAATTAATTTGAATTTAATTTGCTTGTTTTTCAATATTTTAAAAATGGCAGTATTTTTATTTTTGACCTAAATTAGAATTTTATAATAGTTTTAATATAAAGTATTTTACATACTGCTAAGATAATGTTTAAGAAATGTTTTAGTACAACTTGTATGTGCTTATTATAATTAACTAGTGTTACAAAGCAAACTGACTATACTTAATTGATTTCGGTAACATCTTGTCTATGTAATGCAAAAAGATTATAAATTATTTGTTAATTTTACTAATTTTATGTAATTTTTGTAATGCTTATATAAGAAAGTCTATTTATAATAGCATTTACATGTATTTTAAATTATTCTAAATAAACAATTACAACTTATTCATGTTTTTAAAAACATAATATTATGTAATATAATCGGTTTCAAGTCCGGTTTAATTAAGAAGAGGATTGAAGCATAGTTTAGGCAACTAGGCTCGTTAAAAAATACAACTGAAGAAATAATATTATATAGTCACTTGATTAAACTATAATGCGGAAAAGCAAAAGCATTATATAATAGTTGCAAGATTAAGTGAAAATAAACATTATTTTTTAATGTAAAAAAGATAATGTACAATTAGTTTAATCAATCTTGTTGTTTAAACACTCTTTAGAACACAATGAACAATCTACATATTTTTGTAATGTAAAAAACATTAGTTACCTTATTTTAACATTTTTATTAAAACATAGTTATATTAATAAAAAAAAGTTTTAAAATGAATTAATTTTAAATAAATTAAACAAGTATAAACATTTTTACAACTATTCACATTAATTGATGACGTTGAAAAGCAGCCAAATCATCGTAATGTTGATATTCCAAACTGTTGAGCATATAACAGTAAATCCATTCAATGCTCAACGTAATAGAATTATCTGAAGAACGAGAGTATCCAAATTTCGAACTGCATACCTGAATAATGTTTTAATGTGTAAAGCATTTTTTATAATGTTGTTATAAAAATAAACAAATTAAATTATTATTTAATTTTTTAAAGCGAATTTTTATAAACAATTTGAAATGTATAAAATAATTTTTTTTTTTTAATATTTGTCCACATTTGTTATTATTTGCCGATATGTTTTATGAAAGATATATTTTTTAAAACTTGGTGTAATATTATAATAAAATTTAAACATTAATGCTACTAACAAAAATTAAAATTTGCCAGTTTCTAAATATTAAATTTATTTACGATATTGTATTTTTACTAGTAATTTTAATTAACTATTTTTATTCTTTTTTTTCAAATAGTATTTAAAAAATAATATGTTTTTAGTTTTATTAGCAATTTATGTGTAATAAAAATATTTATGTACAAATCAATTCGTTTATAAAAAATAACGTTTTTACTTAACATATTTTTAAAAAATAATCATGTAAAGTTGTTTTTATCTTTTAAAAATCTATTTTTAAAATCTAATTAATAATAAAACATCTACAATTTTTAAGTTTGGTATAGTTATATAAATGTTAAATAATTGTTTTTTTACTAATTATTGTCCAAAAAAACAAACGTTTTTTTACAAAATTAAAAAAAAGTTTAAAATTTAAACAAATAATACACGATTTTTCAATTATTTTAATTGAAAAAACTAATTTTATTTTGTAATAATTTTTGATATGTTTACTAAATTTGAACACAAATGTTATAAAGTTAATATCAATAATTATAATATTTAAATGTTCTTTACTTGCTTTTAAAGAAAAATATATAAAGTATACAATTATTGTAGACGAACAAATTTAATTTTATTGTGCAAAATCAGATATGTAAAACTTTTTAAAATTTGTAATTAATTAAATTATTTATTATTTTTTGTTATTGTAGTCTGCCAAACTCTTTTATTAAAAATATTAGCTACACAAGCTTAATTATTAATATGCAAAATATTTCATTTTTTAGTTTATTTTTATCTTGACTACTTTGAATGTAAAGCATTGAGTTCCCTTTATAATTTTAAGTAAAAATATAAAAAGACGTAAACTGTGAGATGAATTTATTTTGTATATTTTTGTCAGTCACAAGCATAAAATTTTAGTACATATATATATATATATATATATATATGCATAAAGGGGGTACATATGACATCTAAGTTAGGAATCTATGAAGAAAAAGAAATTGTTAAACAATTGTTAATTAACATTGGAACACCACTCCGAGCCATACAAAAATCCGGGTACAAACTTTGTTAAAAAAAATCCAGATTGCTTAAAATTACCATGTAAAGGAGATGGTATTATAATTTTTTTAAAAATCCGGCTAACAGCATCTATTAAATGGACCTTTCCATCAATCCAACTAAGAATGCTGTTTACTACCAAATGTTTCTCTTTACCCAACATTGAAAACAACTAAAGCAACAGTTTTCGCCTCACGTTAAATTTACCAGTTTCCTTTCAGTTACGGTGACAAGTATATTGGTCGGACAATGCGTCGCTTAGCTAATCGGGATAAAGAACACATTCCAAACTGGATCAATAATAGTTTAAACGGAAGTGAACACTCATGCACTTCTTCCACATTACGTCATCTAATACAAACCAAACATAAAATTAATTTCAAAAAATGTTTTAAAGTAATAATTACTTCTCAAATATGTTTATATTCACACATTAAAACCTGTTATGTGTCTACAAAAACATTTCGTTACTGCATTAAACTTAGCCAGGTCGTAATGTTTATGAGCTATACTAACTTAAATGTCATTGTACCCCCTTTTTGTTTATATATACTAAATTTTTTTTTATACTCCTACTTTAAAAGTTTAGCATAACATATTATTTGGACATTTTAGCAAAACCGAACCTGGGCTTGCACTAAGTGCCGGTAGTAGAAATGAAAATTACTTTTACTTCGATTTAAGTTGCATGATGTACCGCTAGACTACGACGGCAAAATAAAATAATTTTTAAATTTATTAGTTATACTATATATATATATATATATATATATAGGCGTTCTGGAATGCTGTCAATAAGAGTGTTGATATATTCTTGTTTCATCTTATATTAAACAGCAAAACGAATGCGTTTACATAAATCCTCAATTTCAGTATGCTTATTGATGTTGCGTTTTAGCATACTAAAAAAAATTCTAAAACATTAATTTCCGGGCTGTTAAGTGGTAATTGAGTAAAAATTAGTTTTTTCGATTATAGTCCATCTACTGTCTAAATGTAAATATGTAACAAATAAAGTGAACTTAGATAAATATGTTACTTTTTTGGACGTATGACATGAAGCATTGTCCTGATAAATATTAGTAACCCCGTGTGCTGCATTTTATAATAAAGAACAAGTTTGAAACAAGTTTTTCACTATTTAAGGTATCAGATATAATTTTTTATTTGATACGTTGATTATACATAATACCAATCCAACACATTACTTGTCGAGGGTGGGTTTTTTTTCTAACAACCGGGACTAAATGTTTTTGAAAACTGGACCTGACAACACTTTTTTTGTACCCAAATGGTTTGTCCCCATTCATTGTTTTATCGGTGAAGTATATGGAAGGCCAATAACACAAGTGTCGTTTACTCCACTGTTTACAAAAACTTAATCTATTATCTTTTTGTTTTTTAGTAATAAATGGCTTAACGTTTGATGATTGAAGCGTTAAACCAAATTCTATTACTTTGTTTTAGATTGTGGAATAAATAAAATTGTTTAAACTATTTTTTTCAGTTTCTGAAAAAACTTTATTATAATTTTTTTAACTCTATAACGATTTTCTGATTGTCTGTAGTAATTGTTGCACGTTTTCTTCCAACATTATTATAATTTCGTGGTCTTTGACCATTAATAATCCGATAAATTGTTGAAAGGTTTACTTTGTATAAATTTCCCATTTTTTTCGGTAAAAATCCTTCATTTTTTAATTCTTTAATGACACGATATTCATTTTCGGTAAAATGAAAATATTTTTTGTCACTATTGTCCATTTCACAAACAATGCAATCAGAAAGCAAAATAAGTGAATGAGCGGAATCTCAAGGTTAAACGTAAATAATAAATTATTCGATTTGCTTTTAAATTTTTATTTAAAATATCTTAAAAGTTATCTTTATTACTGTTATTTATATAAATTAAAATAATTAAATTTTTATTTTTATAATTATTATAACAACACAATCAGGGCAGATTTGAATGTGCGTTTAACATAAATTTTAAGGATTAGTTATTGTTCATTTTAAATGAAATTAAGCGCACAATAATAATAGGCTAATTATTATTGAAATTATGTAACTTCAACTTATTATCCACGTTTATATAAAAGTAGCTTTTAAAATATGTTATTTTGGCCGACTCAGTTTTTTTAAAATAAATATTTAAAGTATATATAAAGGAACTATTAAGTACTTGACATTATTTTTTATTCTCAATATTCATTTTTACGAAAAAACAATTGGACATAACAAGATAATTTAGATTTGATACTCTTATATTTTTGCGTTAATTTTTTAAATAGTAGTACATATATTTGCGCATATAATTATTTAAAAAACATGAATGCCTAATGTGTAATAATAATTGAGTTAAAATGTTTATTATAAATTAAAACGTTTAATTGCAAATTAAATTATTATTCAAAAATACCAAATTTAAAGTTGTAAAAAAATAATTAAAAAGTGTTTTTTATCTTAAAAATTGTATTTTAGAAAGAATAAATATTTAATAACCTCAAAAAAAATAATTAAAATGATGAATTAATTTTAATTAAATGTAAATATTTTTTAACGTTTTAGGTAGTTATTCTTTAGTGTAGAATGTTTATAATATTTATTCATTGTTAGCATAATGTAAAATTTGAACATCACGTATATATGTATATACATATATGTATATATATGTATCTAGTAAAACCAGTTATATGATAGAACAATTACATTAAAATTTAGAGCTAGTAGATAAAAGGAAAACAAAATAATCGGATTAAATTATCTGTTAAATGTAGATTTAAATATAATTACTATAATTATTACGAAGGTGTTATAAACGTTTTTAATTGTAATTTAATAAACATAAAAAATATATTTTGAAGTAAAATAACATGTTCTTTATTATTATTTTTATAAATGTATGTTTATATAAAAATAAAATATTTTATTTAAAAAAAATAATTTTTCATAATGTTCATGAATTTATTTAAAAAATACACGTACACATTATACACACTTGCATAGTTATAATAATATTTTAAAAGTGCGATTATTATTTCTAATATGACGTTTTAACATTGCTAATATTTTTTTACTATATGTTTTTTAAAATATATAAAAATTGCACAAAACAGTTTTTTTATAAAATAGTTACATTACGAATTTTACATATTTCGATTAGGTATTAAACAAAAAATTTACAGTACTTATTTCCGCTTTATTAAGTAATAAATAGTTTAAATTTTAAAATTTGTATATTAATTTTGTGCCCATGTACTTATGTTAAATATTTGTAAATTAATTTCTAAAAGTAGAATAAATAAAAACATATATTGATCATTTTAATTACATTAAAAAGTTATAAAACGTCTAAAATATATAAATATTGCTAACTCAAACATTTAATACCAAATTAAAAACAATAAGCACACAATGTTACTAAATTTAAACGTTAGTAAAGGGTTTATTTAAATATTAGATATACTTTAATAAAAAAAAATATTTAATATTTTGTTTAAAGAAAACGTTAGTTATATTAAAAGGATTAATGTCAAAATTGATTAACATAAATAATTACTAACAATTATTATTTTTTAATAAACTAAAATACAATATACGAATGTGCACATTGTTTATACAGTTTTACAATGTACAAATAGTTGCTCAATTTATTGCTATGAAAACTATTGTTATATAAAAACATTTAAAAAATGTAATCAATATATTACTAAGTTTTAAAAATGTATAAGCCACATTCCAACTTGTATTATACTCATGTCGTTTTAATAATTTAATTTTGTTTATAACAAACCGTGATAACTGCTTTTAGATATAGATCATATTATTTAAAATGCTAATTATAAAAAAGAAAAACACTTAGAATTTATTTTAAATTAATTTAAATTAAGATTACAAGAATTGTTTACAAATTTTAATTAATTAATTAAAAGTTTTCGATATTAGTAATTTTTGTCAGATTTTGAAGTTTATACAAAAACGTCTATATTTAAATTACAATGATTAAAAAAATAATTCAAAATATGTTACAAGAAAAGTTTTTGTACATACATATATATATATATGTATATATATAATAAAAAATAATACTTTGTAAAAATTAAAGGTAATAAAATAAGTAGCTATTGAAAACTTTATTTAAATATTAATTCAGTAGTACAATTAAGGTTTATTACAAAAACTGTGATTTTAGTAATCGTAATAATAATCGTAATAATTAACTTTTATAAAAGTAATTTACAAAATAGAGTAAATATTATGAAAGCTATTAAAGTTAAATTAATTAAGTTTAATTATTGTATGTAAAATAAACTGCAAATAACACATACTTGTACTGTTTTATTCACTAATTTTTAATAAATTGCTTGATTAAATAATGCGTTATTTTATTACTTATTTAATTATTAACGTATAAAAAATATAACACAACTACATTTTATAAAACCAATTGTTTTAGTATAGTTTTAATTTAAATAAGTAAAACGAAACGCTATAATTTATAAAACCACTTGTTTTCAAGATATATATATATATATATATATATATATATGCAACAACATAAATATGTAATATTCCAATATTGTTATTTACATTTACTAATATTTTATAGTTTACGCTCTAAATTTAATTAATTTACACTAAATTTCGAATCGTATTTCAATTTTTAAATAGTATATAATTATTATGAAAATTTACCTTAATGGGTTAAGCATTATTTTAAAGATTTTTAAAGCTTTTACTATTTAAAAAAATTTTATCATGTAATTAAAATTTCATAAAAAATAATTTTATAATGGTAATACTAATAATAGTAATAATAATAATAATAATTATTATTATTAAAAGACATTTTTGTAAATAAAAATATTAAATAATAATTTTACATTGTACAATTTTAATAATTATATTCTATTTATAATTATTTAGAAAATAATTATACATTTAAAAAAATTTAATTATATACCTAGTCAAAAATATAAATTTTATTTAGCTAAATAAAAATAAATAATTTATGCACAAAATGTACTTTAATTTCTGTTAATACACGTTTAAATGTTTTTTTATTTTAGAAGTATGCATTTTAGAAAATTAATTAAAAGTATAAAGCAATTAAGCATATTTATTTTTTAAATAATAAACAGTATGAAATTATATATATATATATTATATTTATTTATTTATGGTTATTGGCTTGGATACTTCAGTAGAAGCAGCTTTCAGCACACACACACATATATATATATATATATATATATATATATATATATATATATAATAGTACACTGAATCCACTGATAGTCTATAATATATTTTTAATTACATGGTTATCTACATTTATGTAGAACAGATATATACGATAATTATCACTTATCATTTTTAACAATTTTCATTAATTATTTCAACAATTGTACTAATTATAAATGGTTTAAATACAATAATTTAAAAACACACATTTAATATTAACTCGACTAAGTAACTAAAATCTGTTTTTTAATATTAGTTAACAACAACATATAAATTAATATCATAAAAACAATCGTATTAACTGTTTTAATAAAAAGACATTTAATTTTATTATTCACTTTTATTTAAAATAAATTATCGAACATTAACAATTTACAAAAAATCACATAATTCATTTACATTTGAGCATAACATTTATTAAATTTATATAAATTATATATTAAAAATTTGCATAAAACTTATAGTAAAGTATATCGTGTTTATCATTATATATATATAATATAATATGTATATATATATATATATATATATATATATATATATATATATATATATATATAAAGTAATTACTACAACAAGTTATCGTATTTTGAATAAACGAAAACAAAAAAATATAATACTGTTGGAAGAAAAAGAAAGACAACTGAAACAAATGATCAAAAAAATTTAATAAAATTGAAAAAAATTTACAAGTTTATTTTAAATATTGTAAAAGATAATTTACCAGAATTTAGTTAGTCGATGGCAAGAAGTCGTGCAAAAGAATTTGGTTTAACATGTGAATTACCAATAGTTAAACCATTTACTAATAAGAAACAAAAAGAATGTAGATTTATGTTTTGTAACAAGTTTATTGAACGAACATTGTTTTATTGGTGTTCTGTATATTTTGTTCATAAAACAACGATTCGCGATAAACCATTTGGGTACAAAAATAAAGTATATTGTTGGCTTGATTTAAAAAAAAACATTTACTTCCGGTAGTTAGGAAAAAGCCCTTTCTGTACAAATAATGCATTGGTTTAATATTAAATATAATAAACTTATTTAGTAAAAAATTATATCCAGTACCTTAAATAATAAAAAATATGTTTTATTAATGAAAGACGTTCTTGATAATGAAATGTAACACACTTACACCAGGTTTACGTATGCTTTTTAGAACAATGCTTTATGTCATAAGTCCAAAAAGTTAATGACACATTTAGCCAGGTTTATATTTACATTGCGACATTAGAAGGGATAAAATCGAAAAATTTTTTTTATTCAATTACCACCTAACAGTCCGGACAAAAATGTTATTGAAAATGTTTTTAGTATGCTAAAGCGCTACAACAATAAACATACTGAAATTAAGGATTTGTCTGATTGTATTCAGTTTGTTGTTGAAAATAAAATGAAACAGGAATATAACAATCTCATTAACAGCATTCCAAACCGCCTTGATCAAGTAGTTAAAAAAAGACAATTACATTAATTATTAAAAATGTTGTTCTTTATTATTCAATCAATCATTTGGTAACTGAAAATACTCCATTTATTTTGTATTTTTTATATTTGACATTATATATTATATTAATAATTTTACCCATTTTTTAATTTTAAACAAGTTCAACTATTATACAATTTTTTTATATTAATAATAGATATTAATAAAACCGTAATTTTATTTTATTTATCATATAGTATTGTATATAGCATGATTAATTTAAGATTGTTTTTGAGCTATGTAATTGCTATAAACGTTTTAGTTTAATGACTACATTTTTAACAGTAATTAATTTAGGAGCTGTATATATATATATATAATACTTTAATATTAAAACATTTAACACAAGATGCAATAAAAACTATGTTTTACTGGTATTTACATATATATAAAATAATATAGTAATAAATTCTTAAAAATTGTATTAAGACTTTTTTGTAACAATAAAATAATTTAATAAAACATTAATAATTCAAAATTATTTGTAACTACTAGTTACAGTATAAATTCGTTTTAAACAAAACAAAAATTGTTTTTATTTTTATGTCAATTAATTTAATAAGTCGAAACACAGTAATGACGTTAGAAACATTTCCAAAATTTTATAAAAATTACTGCATTTTTGATCACATATTAAATGTTTTGTTTATCGTTTAGCAATTGATAATAAACCTTTTACAGTAGTAACTAAGGCAATATCTATAATAATTATAACAATAATAGTAATAATGATAATAATCGGAAACCATTTTTACTATTTATTAAAAGTTTTGTTTTTATAGATATATAATAAGCATTTATTTTACTATAATATATATATATATATATATATATATATATATATGCATTTAGTTATAAATCTATTTTTATTTTAAAACAATAAACCAAGACATTTGTTTTTTTGGGAATAAACAAAATTTTTAAAGCACATTTTCTTTGTTTAAAAAATATACATTTATGTGTATGTATGCGGGTTTTTAAATGTTTAAAATTTTGTAATTTGGTACATTATTTACGTCTTAAAGCAAATTTTAATCTTGAATTGTTTTTTTAAAAATAATAAGTGTAGAAGTTAATCAAAGTATACTTCTATTAGATTGTATATAATTGTTTTTAAAGCCGCGTTATTAGGCTTAATTAAATAAATTACACAACCAGTTTATCAGCAAATACAACTGTAAATAAAATTAACTAATAATCTGGAAGGTAAAATCATTGACATTAAAATATTACAATGTTAGTTTAATTATAAATATGTTAATTTAACTCTGTTTTTATATTACTTTATTAGATTAATTACTGTCTTACAGTATGTTTGTTTTAAATATAAATTAAAATATTAAAATTTTACTTAAATATTTCGTTTAAATTGTTTTGTTTTTAAGTAGGTTTTTATTGCATTCAAATTTATATGTTACATTTATATGCATAAACTGACGTGTTTTGTAACGATAAAATTTATTCGTGTACGTTAACATACAATTAATTGATATTGTCTTAATTAAAAGTGCTGTATTTTCTTATAATGCACGTAATTTTTGACATAAATCTTTAAAATAATAACAAATTTTATTTTAAAAGTTTAATCTAAATAAAAAGATTGTTACAGTTTGAAAAATGTCTTCCAATTTAACAAAGTTTATAAATAACTGTATGTTTACTTAATGTTATGTTTCTACTTGTTAATTTATACTTCATCAACACACATTTATATTTTTTATAATTTATTTATTTATTAAAATAATAGATTATTAAAAAAACTGTTTAATACATTACTTCTTTAAAAAATAAATATTATTTAAATTTAAAAAAATATATTTTAAATTAAAGTTAAAACATAAGAACTAACGCATAACATATTAGCTTAAAATGTGCCTTGGTTGTCTAAAGGTACAGAGCTTGAGTTCGACTTATGTAGGCATGGGTTCGAATCCCATCACCAATACTAAATTGTGAACTCACGTTCGCTTTTGCTAAAATGTTTTTGCTAAAAAATGTTTCCTGTTAAACATTTACAGTAGCAAACATAAAAGTAAAAATAAAATAAAAATAAATATGTGGAGTTAATAGAAAAAATAGTTGTTAATGCTATATTTGTATAAATATAAAAATGAACTCTATTGCTGAAACCAAAATAATCTTTTTAACTGCACGAATATTCTTAATAGAAAATTTAAATAAAAAAAATAAATAGTGTACAAAAATATACAAAATATACAGTAACTTGTTTTTCAAATTTTTTTCCTTCTAAATTTAGGGCTGATGCAATTAATAAAATAAAAATTTTTACAATAAAACCATATTTGCATTTTTATTTAAATTTTCTTTAAATTAAAAAACAATTTTAATTAATATAGGTGCATAATTGTTATATATATATATATATATATATATATATATATATATATATAAAGTCTATAATAAAATTATAAAATTTTAATTTTTTTAATGTAGAGGTTATATCACATGGAATTCATTAATATTTAATTTTTGCTATTTTTTGTTCATATTTCTTCTTTATAATAAATTGTTATTAAAAATATTATTTTAATGCTTCATGTTTTATTCAAATGTTTGTTTATTTACATAAACACATATTTTAAATTTAGATTTAAGCATAAATAACAATGAAATATAAACCATTGAAATTTTTAAAAACATATTACAGAAACTAGTTACTTGCAAAGACAACAATAAAGTAATCAATAGAAATAATTGTATTAGTAAAAACGGTGCTTTAGATATGTGAACTGAATTCATGCAGCAGGTAAACAATACTTCTTTGTAAAAATTATAGTTTTGATTTTGATTTAACAGTTTAACAAATTTCCTATTTTTTCATATTTCGATTACTAAAATACAAACGCTATAAATTTAAAAATACTTTTCTTATTTTAATAGCAATTATTTTATTTTGATGTAAACATTAATGTTTTTAATAAATAAAATAATAGTGTCAAAATCTATTTAAAACATTATAATTTATTTAAATATTTTTAATGTTTAATTTTATTTAATAAAACGCTTATGCCATTTAAATGTTCTTTTAGTAATAAAACAGTTATAATTTGTTAATGTACTTTGAAGTAAATATTTTCCTAATTATATTCTAGCTGAAAATTATATTATCGATAAATGAAAGAATCTATTTATATAATTTATGTAAAAAGCACATTGTGTACTAATAAATGTTTTTAATAGAATTTATAACATGCACATGTTAAATTTAATTTATTGTCTTTTCATATTTCCATCAAATTTTAAGTGTGCACATAACTTATCATATATACAAATTAAATCACAAAATTGTATAATGTTAACCTAGATTTGCTAACTGAACCATATTTACATCCGTTTTGTAAAAAATGATATTACACACATATATATATATATATATATATATAATTTAAAATAATTGTTTTATATTAAATTATTGTAATATTTGAAATACAATGCATTTATTTGATAATATTGTTTATAAATATTTTTTTAAACTAAAAATTAACTACAACAGTGTATTTATTTTTAAACGATATAATTAATAAAGTTAATAATAATTAATAGTTAATTGTTTAATAATTAACTGTTATTTTATGTTTAAAAATAAATGGAAACAATGATTTGTTGACTAATTCACTTATATATAGTTCCAAAATTTTATTGATATAAAAAAATAGAGTTATTTATACAGAAAAAAGTATTTTAGGTGTATATTTTGCAGCATAATAAGTAATTCTTTGCTAACAATAAAATTATATAAATTTTTTTATTTAATTAATAGCACTTTCATTTTCTTAAAATAATATTTGTAAATACTCTTAGTAAACTTACTTTTTCTACATCAAGAGATAAAACAACATCTTGAAATGCTCCAACAGAATGTTGACTATTTTGATTTTCTATTGTATTTTGAAGCATTGAATTGTAAATTACATAAAATGGTTTTAACGATTTGATAATGTTCAAAGTAGGGTCACATGGTATTAGTTGGACGCTCCATGCAGACGATTTAATTCCACTTTGAATATCTAATTCTGAAAAATGTTCATTGTTTGACTTTGATTCATTTGTGGGATACAATTTTAGACGAACTAAAGAACCTAAAATGTCGCTTACCAAATGCCAAGTAAAACCGTAAGGATCTAGAACGCGCGAGCAATTTTTTCCTCCCTGAGGATCTGTTGGTATTAATTTTACTCGGCTAATGTGCAAAATTAAATAAAATGTTAATTTAACTGTAACAAACTGTCTATTTGTTCCATTTATAATCCAATTTAACTCGTCAACAATAACATCATTGGTCGTAGCTTTCGATTCGGGACTTATTAATTGATCAATTTGATCTATTTCAGTTTTACCGCCATCGTGCCAACAAAATGACAGGCAATATTTTAGACGCATCCAATGATTGAAGGCATTCAAATGTTGAACGCAAAATCGGGGTCGTTTGTCCGGATTGGTCAGATCCAACACAACTTTCCATTGGCCACCAAAATAATGAAAAGTGTTCGATTCTAACATGCACGTCAAAAGAGATGCACGTGGAATTTGTAGCTGTTCTTCAAATGTTGTTAGAGGTTTGGACAATTCGACTTCTAGCAAACCGCTTGAATCGTCATACAAAAATGAACTGTTTGTCAATAAAGCCGGCTTGATCCACTGTAAATTTTTAATCATCGGCTTGTTTGACGTAAAAGTGACATTGTGCATTGAGTGTGTCAAGTTGTCGCAATAATTTGTTTGATGTGGAATTATAAATTTGATTTGGTCAACGGTACAATTTACATTTGGTTTAGCACTTGACCACTGAATTGTAAATCCCAACGGTTGTTTGCAATAGTTGACTATGTGAACGTCTTCCGTTTTGTTGCTATTCAAATGTTGCGTATTGTATTCGAGTCGAACAATCCATTTTTGACCTTGACAAATGAATTCTTTGGACTGGACGGAATGCAAAAATCCTTTGGTAAATGAGACGGGAATGAGAAATATGAATGAATAAGTATCGAGTTTGTCATTGAGACAAAGAACACGGCGCAAATGCAAGCATGAGTTTTTGTTTTGGCCAGTGACTGTTGAAAATTTTCGCATAGTTTATTAACTAAATAATAAAAACATTGAAGTATCCATTATATATATATATATATATACTCAAATATAATCTTGTTTGTATTGGTTATAAAATATTACAGCTTATTGGCTACTTTATTTAAAATGTAAATTATATATAAAATGTTAGAAAAATACATTATTCTTTGGTAAAATATATAAATAGCTAATTTACGTTTATATATTAAATTTTTTGTCATCTATAAGTATAGAAAATTTATTATTTAGTATTTATAATTAACTGATATTAGAGTATATATATATATATATATATACTTTGCAAAAAATATTAATAAATTAATTTCTCTAAAATAAATATAATAATATAACATAGTTTAAAAATATTATAGCACTATATATAAATGTATTTTTATAGTGGTAAAAAATTATGCGAAATTAACGTTAAAGTTATTTTTTATTAAACATTAAAATGTAATATTCTAATTAATTCAATCGTATAGTTAATAAAGTTTCTTTTATTTTGTATCTTCTCGTTACTAAAAAAAATAGAGAAAGTTAAACAATGTCAATTAGAAAAACTTTTAATGCATTGTTAATATAGTACTACTTTTTTAAAATTACTTTATATTCGTTTTTTGTGACACTGCATCTTCTTTACAAAGGAACAATTCTATGTTCTAGTGGGATGATTTAGTAATGCAATTCTAGACATAAACATGACTACGGCTTTAAGTGTTACTAATATTACTAAATGCAGACCGATTTTATACTTGCTAAATATTTAATTCATAGAAAAATTTTTAAAAAATATTTATACGGTGATAATAATAATAATAACATTAATAATAGTAATAATAATGGCATTATTAATCATGATAATAATAATAATGATAATAATTATAATTATAATTATAATTAAACTAAATTATATTATTGTAACAACAATTTTATTTTTTTATGTAAGAAATGAACAATTATTTAATCAAAATGTTAGAACAAATATCTTAAACTAAACTAAAATATTATAAGTACAATTGCAATTAAATGTTAGAAAGTTGTTTTATTTTTTCACATTTTTTATCAATAACCATTTAATAAAAAATTTAACCGATATTTATTATACATTTGTTATCGCAATTTATTGTTTTGTTTTTATATATAATGGAAAACTATTTTGTATTATAATTTGGTTTATATTAAATTTGTCAAATTTAGTAAATAATAAGTAATTTACTTGTTTGAGACAAAACTCTAAACTCCGCCTAATTTGGATTAGAAATGATTTAATTTAGCCAGTCCCAAGTCTGGATAAAGGAAGAGGGTTTGAAAACAAGAATAGCAACAATTAAGAAAACGCCATTCCGGCAAACAACGGCAAAGAAATGATTGCACGTATCTAAATGACAGAGTTACACAAGTGACAGAGTTGAGTAAAAGTTGAGAGAAAGCTCAATTTTCGATTTGCAGAATTTTCAACGCCAAAGAGACGTTGTTGTTGTTGATATTGTTTTGCTGTAATTGTTGTCTTATTGCTTTATGCTTATTTTTAAAACAAAAGGGTTTTGTATAATATAATATAATATCGGTCTCTAATCCGGTTGATTAAAAAGCAGGGTTCGATCTCAAAATTAGCAAGAGGATACCGTCTTATTAAATTGCGGCGTTTTTCTGCTAACAGTGTTTGGCAAAATCCGAATATAATTTCAGTCTTCGATATGCACAATTTTCAAAGTCAAAATTGCAATTTTTTTATAAAATAATCGTGTTGCTACTGGCATTAAATGTGCGTGCTTGTTTAATTTTGTCCAATGTACATTTACTGAAATATTGTTTTGATGAAACATTTGAGTATTTAAAACAAAAACAAAATACCACCAAAAGCACAGTTAAAAACAAAAAAACAAACATTTACACTACCTTAGGTTTTAGATTGTATACTTATTTACTTAGCTATAAGTTATTAACATAGAATTTTTATATTTAATAATTATAATAAATTTAATTAATCCTCATTATGCATTAAGTTCAGAATTTTACTATAATTGAACTACAAATTATTGTATCCACCTAATTTAAATGCAAAATTTAAATAGAAATAATAATAGTTCAATTTTTATAGCATTTCCAAAAAAAAAAGAAATTTACAT
Source organism: Cardicola forsteri (assembly GCA_025895645.1). NCBI lineage: Eukaryota > Metazoa > Platyhelminthes > Trematoda > Strigeidida > Aporocotylidae > Cardicola > Cardicola forsteri. The sequence continues at coordinate 260,222 of JAKXYG010000590.1, read as the reverse complement.
AACTTAAAAACAAAATCTTGGAATTAAAATGTCAACCTAATTTATTTCAATGAAATGATAAATTGTTTATAATTATTTAAAATATTAAATTATAGTATTTTAGAAGTTTGTACATATGCAATGTAACTTAAAATATTTAAATAAGAATTTATTTATTTATTGTTATTCAAAGCTTGAAACACTTTAATTTATAATGGTGTTTTGGTAAATTTATTTATTTTATATTTATTTTTATTTGGTGTAACTTGTAATTTTTCAAAGAAGATTTTAAAGATTGAAGAAAAAGATGTAAATTAAAAAACTGTTTGTGATTTCCTCAACTTATTATTTTTTTTACAGTTTTTACTTTTGTAAAATTACTGGTTAAGTACTTTCACTATTGTCGATAAAACGGCATATTTGAAAGTAACAAAATAGAAATTGATTATATAAGATATAAAAATGTTAATTTAATAAACACTTACTTTTTTTTTCTTTACAGTTTTTTTCTTTTTTATAAGGTGTCGTTGTTTCTGGTCAGCATTATCCATTTGGTTCTGTCCTTAGCGTAAATTTTTGTTAGTCACTTTTCCTTCCAGGTTACCTTCGCTAATGTATCACATGACTCAGGCAATGGTCATGCGCGTCGCTTATGGGGAACGCAAAACATTTTAATTATTTTAGTGTTTTGGTGTAGTTTTTACTGCCGGATGCCCTTCTTGACGCAAACCATCCTCCTTTATCCAGGCTTGGGACCGGCTAGATCAGTTCATTTCTGATTCTTACTAAGCGGAGTTAATTTAATAAACATTTAAGTAAACACGTTAATAATACTTATACAAAATTACTACAAAAATATATTTAAAAAATCAGTTTTTTTATAATAATTGTTTACTATGAAGTAATTATTAAAAATATTTTTATAACTTATCATAAAAAAGATGTAAACCGATAAATAAGAGTTGTTAAAGTTTGAACAATATTTTAAATAAAAAAACATATATTAATAATTCGTAAATTGCGTTTTTTCTTAAATTGCACAAAAGCACGAAATTAATTATCGTACAGACAAAAACTGTTCGCTAACGAGATTTGGATATGTCGTCAGATTTAATTTGCTAAACTACATGGCACATTTGGAGTTAGAATGTTTGTAATAAACTCGAATTTGGCGCCACATATATAAGAACATTATTTCTTTTAATTGCAACAAGAATATAAAAGTAGCATGATTCCGATGACTGGGTTTAGCAAAATTCAAAAACAGATTTTTAATGTGCACAATTTTAACATTAAGATTACATAGAACATATTTATTGCCCCATGTTGTTTATAGCAAAAGGGTTGTAGATAAACGATAAATAATAATACTAAATAAATTTAAAAAATAATAACGTAAATAAAAGGGTTTTGAAATAATATATATATATATATATATATATATATATATATATATATATATATATATATATAATGTATTAATTACCTTTGCGGAACTATATATTTCAGTAATAATATTAATAATATTAATAATAATGATAATAACAATAATACATAATTATAATTGTATTACTTGAAGATAAATTACACGTTTCTTACTAAACTTATTTTTTTGTAATTGAATTAAATATGAACAATTTATTTTATAAATGTAGGTTTAGTTATTAAAATTGTTACCTAAATGTTTAATATAATTGTAATTGCAAATACATTTTAATGTAGTTTTTGATCATGAAAATGCTTTTTTATTACATATTCACAATGTTATACCATTAGTAATAATTGTTCGTAACTAACCGTAAATAAACACAAATTAATAGACATGGTTTTAAGAATTTATAAAACATCTTTCTTATTTATGTTACTAATATGTTTTGCAATTATCATACAAGCTTTAATTTTTAAAAATTTTTATATTTATTTTACACCGAAGGTGTATAATGTTTTTATTTTATGATGCTTAATGTTTTTCTAGTAAAATAGTTTAGCTAAATAGAATAAAAATAATGGTATTATGACATCATTATATTATATTATTGTATAAAAAGCAACATAATAAAAATAGATTAATTGTTATTTGTTAACTATAATAAATGTTTTTAAATTCATAATTAATTTTATTTTTTATAATATTTTATAATTAAAACGTATTTAAAATTTGTTCATAAACTGCTTTTTATTTTATATGAATAAAGATAATTTGCCTAATATCAAAAACAATTTTATTTACATTTAAATTATACTGTTTTTTTAAAACATAATTATTTTTTATTATTATTATTATTGTTATTAAAATTGTTTAATTATTTTTCTTTCCTTCATTTACAGCATTTTTATTTTTTATAAGACGTTGCTATTTCTAACCAATTTTCTTTATTTGATTCTCTATTAAACCAAATTGAAGCAATATGAACATTAAATAGTTTTGACGTTGGTATTTTTTCCCGGAAGCCCTTCTTGCTATAAACATTTTATTTTTATTCAAGCTTAAAATTGACTAAATAATTTTTTATAGTTTCTAGACGGAGTTTGTTTTAATATTTAGCACGTAAACATTTATCCTATTTACAAACCAATTTGTAACATAATATATACAATGTTCAATAGTTAATATAAGAATATAGACGAATTGTGATAAGTTACAGCATTCTGGTTTTGTTGCCTATATATACATATTTTAGATACTGCTTTATCAGTACGCACCAAGTAACACAATTTACAATAATAATTTTTAATTATTTATTTTTGCAATAGATCGTAATATCTCCGTTTATTAAATTCTATACAAAAAAACAATTTGTTAGAATTAAATTTTATTAATTTTAGTTAATAAATAAAATAAAGTTTAAAAATTTTGTAATGTCAATAATTCAAGTATTATTTATTGTCTTTTATAATTTTTGTTATCCGCACTAAATATGAGTTTATTAAGTAATTAATAAAACGGTTTATAACTTTATTATTTTTCAACCTGTGAACTTACCATTTAAACCACAAAAGTAAATAAATAAAGTTTAAATCCGGCTTATAATGAATTAAATGTAAGGAAATCATTTTTTGCCTAACAATATTTTTGCAGTCTTAATAGGTCAAATTTATAGCAAATTGTAAGTTACACCGGAAAACTTATTACTAAATTCGAAATGTACACAGCCGCATTATTTTGAATGTGTTTTCAATATCATGAGGCATTTTGCAAAAATTGTGATTATTATTGTTTTTAAAAAACTAATAAAACTTTTACCGTTTAAGATGTTGTTAAAAAAATTCCATTTTTTTATTTTCAGATATTTCTTTGCGTAATAAATATGTAGACAAGACATACAAGCATCTTATATTGCAAACAATTTGCAATATTTAGCAAAATCCACCATACACATAAACCTAAAATTTTAAATCTAAAATTTGTAAATAACAACACATATACATTTCAAAATTAATCGTTTTTTAAAAACAATAAATAATAACGTTTATACTTGTTGATAAACTTCAAATATATAAATCTTTGTGTATGGATAGATGAAACATGAATTATAAAATATTTTAAAAACAAATTTATCAATTTTATGTATTTTCTTTAAATCACTTTTTTTTGCATATTCTTTGTTTACTTCCTTTACTATTGATATTTAATTTTGCTATAATAAAATAAACAACTTTTACTTGAGGATCTACTTGTTCATTTATAGATAATTGGGGAAATGTTTTATTTACAAACCTTTTGTACTTACTAAACACGTTTATTTAATAATTACTTTTTAAATTATAATATTATTTACGTCGTTTGAACATAACATTTAATCTAATTTAAATAAATTGGCTGTTCAAAATTCAGCATAATCCTTTTTTAATTGATAGTACTGAACTTTTAAACTAGCAACATTAACCTTGTTTATAAATTAGTAATTTTGTATCAATTTTTAAAAACCAAATAATTTTAAAATTTTATGTTTAGTGAAACTTTATTTGTTTATATGTAGGTGTTTATTTCTAAACAAATAATTTAAAAATAAACTAAATTAATTATTATTAATTTTTTTATTGATTAATTTTATAAATATATTAAAAATTAAAATTTTTAAATTTGGAATTAGTAAATTCAAAACCAAATTTTTTTATAAAGTAAGTTATATAAAATGTTAACTTATTTTAGCATTTTAAGAATCCAATATAATATATTTTAAACATAAAAATAAAAATTTTAATGTTTATTTTTAATCAACAGTTATACATTGTACTTTGAATTCAGTTAACTATATTTTGGTTTGCAATAAACATATTACAAAAATGTTATTACAATTAACTATATTTTATAACAATTATATTTGTATTTTATTGCTAAATTAAAAAACACGTTTTAATTATTTTTATTTTTATTTAATTGTTATTGTTTTAATGTTGTAAAGAATCATTTTCTCACAAATTGGCATTTAAGAGAACAAAACATGGGCGAGCATTTTTTGTACCAAATGTACCGCTAAACCATCCTGGCATTGATTAACCAATGGTCCCAATTCCAGTAATACATACTTAGAAGGCATTTAAACTTAATTGTAAATTAAAATTAAACAGATGTATAATACGTTTTTAAAATGTATTATAAAAATAAACGTAACTTATTAAATACAGTAGTAATAAAATATTGCAATAATAATTAATAAATAACAGTTCTAATATTTTTTAAATTGACCTTAATAATAACTGTTTATAGATATGTTAAAATATGTAAATAACAACATAAACCAGTAATATATTTTATATATATTCAATGTTTGATTTAAAATTTAAAACGTTTGCTTATTAACAAGTTTAATTAAATTTTAGAAAAGAAAACTAAAAATCAAAATTTTAATTACTAGTAGCAAAACTGGACTAATATTTTAAATTAAAAGTAAATATTATTGGTGTTTAAATGCAACAAAAATTGTACAAGTACAAACTACAAATTAATTAATAACCTACATTTCATAATAAATGTATTTAATAACATTTTTCTACATTAAAAAACTTTTTAATATTATTTAAAAGTAATTTATTGTGTTAAATGTATCTCGAGCGAAGTATTAAAACTTAATGCAATAATAATAGTAATTGTATTAATTAATTAATTATATATAAAGTACATGCATGAGCAGTTATTCATAAAAAAATAACATTTTAATACAAAATAAATATTTTACAATAACTTAATATTTTATTAATTATAATTAGTTACTTTATTATTTAAAAAAAAACTAAAGTAATTGTGTTTGAATTTATTGAATAAATAGTATTTGAGAATCTAATTAATGATAATTATAATTAAAATTAATTAAAAAATTAAATATATAACAAAAATGATTACTCTACTTTAATGTTAAATAAAAATATATTATCTTTTAATTTAAATATGAATGAGTATATAAACAAAAAATTAATTTTAAAACAAATTTTATATAAGGAATTAAAATAATTTATCGGCACATTACACTTTTTGTCAACTTTAATTAAAATCCATTTTGGATATATACTTAGTTACTAAAATAAAGTGTCTATTAGAGTTATAATAGTTTTTTTAATAATAAGCAATAACAACAATAAATAAATAATTACTTCCAGGCATTACAAACTTTAACATAATTGTAATTTAAAAAAATTATTTTGTACAATAGCGTAAATAGCTGTAGAAACAAACATTTTTAAATTAAAATAATTAATTATGTAAGAAAAAAATTAATTTTACAACATTAAATTAATAAACGGAAAAAGCCCTTAATTTAAACTTTAACAGGAAATTATAGTAAGTAATTCACATATCCTAAAACATTAAAAATAAGTAGTTTTTAATATTTATTGTTTTATATCTATAAACATTTATAATACAATTAATTTTTAAAAAGAAATGTTTAAACGTTTTTTTTAATTAAAAAAGTTTATTTAATTTATATTATTTTGTTCAAGTTAAAGTTCATTGTTAATACTAATAGAAAATGCTTTTCAATATATCTTTTATTGATAATGTTAAAGTAACATTTATAGAATATTTTAGATTAATTATATAGCATTAATTTTAACGAGAGCTTGTACACTATATATATATATATATATATAATAGATATATATATAGTTTGTATAGCTAATATAAAATATAAAATAGCTGTCATATTGTAAGTTAAACAAAAATAAGAATAAAATATTTTTAAAGCTAAAACACAACGCATTTATACAAAAATTATGATTGTTTTAAAAAACCATTATTTAATGTTACATTTTTGAAATGTTAACGTCAACTGAATTTAAATTTATTTATTTTGTTTAAATTTATTTTACTCAAAATTTAAAATGCAAACATAACACTACTTAAAATAAAACAGCATTTTTTTCTAAAACTACTAACTAACAATGTTGACATTAATGTTGGTAAACGGTGTTTTTTAATATAATAAACAAAACTTTCACAGAAATATTTAAATAAAGTATTTATTTACTTAAACAAATAAAAAATTCAATTTGGTAACACCAACTACTATCGTAACACAACTAAAAGTATTTTAAACTACTCAAGTGAGGTAGTAAAATATCAACCACATGTATAATTAATATATTTTACTATTTAATACAAAAATATTTTTTTAATAGTAGAATTGTCTATTCTATTTAATTTAATATTTGACGTTATATGTAATGTTGATTATTTTACTCAATCCTTGATTATTAAGCAGTTTGATATTTAATGTAATATTTATTACTACTAATATTTATTAAGAAAATTAAAATTGTATTTTGTTTATAATATTGTATTTCATATTATGTAAGAAAACTAAGTTACCATTTACAGCTATGTAGTCACTAAATTATTTTAAGTCAGTTAAATAGTTATTTGCAAATATTTCCTGAGGGTATATATATATATATATATATATATATAGTTATTAAAATAAAAATATTTGTTTTTAATTATTAGCGATTTTTATGCTGTTTTTAGGTGTTCAGTTAAGAATATGTAAATGAATTCTAAAAATAATATCATCGTTGTTAGTAACCACTATTATTAATATAATTATTATTGTTTTTCAAATATAATTATAGTAATGTAGTAATATAAAATATAGAACGCACACTAAAAGTTTGAAATATAAGCAGTAAAAGTTAATATTAACAATATTTATATTTCTGTTTTTGTTTACTAACAAAATAAATGTTACATAAATTAACTTTATTATAAGCACAAAAAACGTTTTTAATTAAATATACGTTTCCTTACTTGAATTAAATTGAATTATATTAAAGTTAAATTTTATTTTAAATATTTTCTTAAAACTTTTAGTAAATTTAAATTAAAATATTATGAGCGGGTAAATGTTTAAAACAAATTTCTAAAAATAGTGATAATCATTCGACGAATTAATGTAAATTTATTAACTTGTGTTTTATTTATAAATTTTATTACAAAATATTGTTATTTTTAATATATATATATATATATATATATATAACTTTACTTGCTAATATTTCTTTAATATTAGAAACAAAATGCAGATAAAACTGCTAGTGTTTACATATATTTATCTAATTTCTATTAATAAATTAGTTTTAATTTTTATCTAATCTAATTATAGAACAAAATAATTTTACATAATTGGATAAACCAGTAAAATATTTGTAAATTTAAACAGTATAATTCACAATATCCTATAATGTAACATTTAAAAAACATATTTTTTGAAACGTAATTTAACTTTTTATAAATCTATTACTTGGCAATACTTTAATTTGTATATAATATAATTTTATATTTAGTATAATTTTTTAAATGGATAATTCCATCAAATAAACCAAATTTAAACAAACGTTTTTTATAATAAAATTTTGTAACATTTTATTTCAAAATATTTTTAAAAATTATTTTTTATTTAGTAAAGTTTACGTACTTAGTTTTTCAAATTCGATGTAACAAATTGAAAACATTTATTTATTTTTCAATATTTTATATATTTTATTAATTCAAATGCGGTAAAGGTAGGTGAGAAGCTAGAATTATATCTGTTTTCCGTTCGAGTTATACCACTGGTCTTTTATCGTTTTGTTAAATGTTTACTTATTAAATATATTTTTTGTAAGGGATACAAGCATTAATCCTAATAATAATTAACTTTTTTAAAGTAACAGCAATAATTGACAAGTTATTTCTTTATTCAAATTGTTTTAATACTATGCCTAACTTTACAAAACACTATTATTATTATTATTATTATTAAAGCTTTTTTCATAAAATTACATTTACCATTATTACATTAGCATTATTAAATATACGGTAACGTTTTTATACCGTTAGTTAAAAAAAGCGTAATGCTGAAAACGTATTAGTTTATACAATGATTACAAAATAAAAACAAAAACAAAGTTTAATTTAATAAATATTTTTGTAACGTAACTATAAAGCAAATTTGTATTAATCTAAAAACAAATTGTATAAAAATATAAACTAGTAAATATTAACTATTGGTTACGTCAAAAGCAAAGCAAAACAAAATAAATTAATCAAACAAAAAAACATGCAAAGTAAAGTAATTACAATGCGCTGAATGCACAAAAAAATTAATAATTAATTTAAAAAACTTTATATACCGTTTATTTTTAACGTATTTTTAGATTAGTTAACGGTTTGTGGTAAATAATTACTCTGAATTTAATATAAATAAATTTCTTTCTCGTTTTGTCTTATGTTATCGCCATTCTGAATTAGGCACCCAACGAATAACTGTTATTCTTTATTTTTTCTACTAGTATTTGATAACTACGCAATTTTCTAATATCTGATGTATGTAGATTTAGCTTTTAACGTAATGCGTCTATTTGATTTATTATTCAAGTGAATCTAGAAAGTCCAACTTTTTAACAACTTATTATTAAATAAACATTTTATAAAAAAATAAAAAATAACTGGTAACATCATAAAATTATAAAAACATATTTGTAAAAATTAAAACATTTATTTATATAATAGCAATAAAATCGCATTTGCATAACTTAATTTAAGAGTTAACACAACTTAGTTTGTTATTTTTATAAAAAGAGATAAATACATTTAATTGGTTTAACATTAAATGCTACTTCAGAATCGGTAATCTTAAAAAGTATAGAAATTTTAAAGGTTTTTAAGGAATCTAATATAGTTTCATAATTAATATAAGTTTTAAAACATTCGGGTTACTTTTAATATTCTAAATAACACTGTCAAAAAGTAACTGCAGAATAAGTTAATGTTGTACATTCTTTCTAGTTGAAAACATATAAACGTATAGTATATAAACACACAATATATTTTTAATTTAAATCTACAACCATAATTATACAAACACATTAAAAAACTTATATACTAAGTTGAATTTAATGGAATGAACGTGACTAACATTATTTGGTTTCACAACGTGCTTATAGCACTGCCAAAACATATAATTGGCAATAATTTTTAAATTGTTGTTTATTTCAGTACCAGAGTGGTCTAGTGGTACAAAGCTTGACTTAAACTTGGGTGGGCATGAATTGAGTAAAGGCCGAAAAAAAGACCAATAGTTAATGCCAAAACTTAACCAGTGTAGAAATATGGACATTATTTCAATTAATCGAAAAACATTACGTTCACCGTTTTAAAGATCAGTTAAAACGGTTTTGTAATAAACCATTAATAATGGCAAAAGAAAAGTTGGTAAACCACGGTCAAATTAGCTAATGATTATTCAAAAAAAGTTAATTGAAATAAATATCTCATTAGATAAAATAAAAGTTTTAAAAATTGTTTGAATATATAGAATTATTTTGCTACTCCAAGCTTTTTACAAATCATAAAACTTGGATTTTGCTTTTAGTGTTACAATTATCCTCTTGCCCCATGTTTATTTTAAAGTAAATAGGTTTTCAAATAATAATAATATAAACACTAATATTATTACCGATAATACTAGTATAATGTATTCTCTTTCATTACTAACATATATATATATATATATATATATATATATATATATATATATACATCCATTTCAACAATTAACAAAAAAATTACAAAGGTACTGAATCTAAATTAATTTGTTATGTCCAATTGTTTTTTCGTAAAAACGAATATCGGGAATTAAAAATAATGTTTAGTGCTTAATAGATCCATTATATATACTTAGAAATATTTATTTAAGAAGACTGAGTCGGCCAAAATAGCATATTTTAAAAGCTACTTCTATATTAACGTGGATAATAAGTTAAAATTACACAATTTTTATAATAATTAGTCTATTATTATTTTGTGTGCTTAATTTCATTAAAAATGAACAATAACTAATTCTTAAAGTTGATGTTAACGTACATTCAAATCTGCTCTGATTGTCATAATAATTATCAAAATAAACATTTAATTATTCTAATCTATATAAATAAGAATAATAAAAAAAAATTTTTTCTTAATTTTAAATAAAAATTTTAAAATAAATTTAATAATTTATTATTTAAGTTTAACCTTGAGATTCCGCTCACCCGCTAATTCTGCTTTATGATTGCATTGTTTTAGAAATGGAGAATAGTGATAAAAAATGTTTTCATCTCACCGAAAACGAATACCGTGTTATTAAAGAATTAAAAAATGAAGGATTTTTACCAAAAAGATTAGCAGATTTATATAAAGTTAACCTTTCAACAATTTATCGGATTATCAACGGTCAAAAACCACGAAATTATAATAATGTTGGAAGAAAACGTGTAACAACAAGTACAGGTGACCAAAAAATTATTATAGAGTTAAAAAAATTATAATAAACCTATTTCAGAAACCATAAAAAATAGTTTAAACAATTTTACTCATTCCACAATAAGAAACAGAGCAATTCAATCTGGTTTAACTCTACAATTACCAAAGTTAAGCCATTTATTACAAAAAAACAAAAGGATGACAAATTAGCCTTTTGTAAACTATGGAGTAAACGACACTAATGTTATTGGCGTTCCGTATACTTTGCTGATAAAACAATGATTTGGGACGAACCAATTGGTTTTAAAAACAAAGTGTTGCGTCGGACGACTTTTCAAAAATATTCACTCCCGGTTGTTAAAAAGAAAGCCCACCCTCAACAAGTAATGTGTTAGTTCGATATTAAGTATAATCAACCTATCAAATGGAGAATTATATCTGGTACCTTAAATAGTAAAAATTATTTTAGTTATAAAGGATGTTTTTTATTATAAAATGCAGTACATTTACACGGGGGTTACTACTGTTATTTAGAACAATTCTCCATGTCATACGTCCAAAAAGGTAACGTCATATTCATCTAAGTTCACTATAGTTGCTTTATATTTACATTTAGACAGTAGAGTGGCTAAAATGAAAAAAGCTATATTTCACTCAATTGCCACCTAACAGCCCGGATATCAATGTTATTGAAAATTTCTTTAGTATGCTAAAGCGCAATATCAATAAGCATACCGAAATTGAGGATTTATGTGAACGCATTCGGTTTGTTGTTCAATATGAGATAAAACAAGAATATATTAACACTCTCAACGACAGCATTCCAAAACGTCTAGATCAGGTTGTTCAAAAGAAAGGCGATCTCATAAATTATTGAATTTTTTAAACTTTGTAATATCCTTAATCATTTGGTAACTGAAAAAATTGCATATAATCTGTATTTTTAATAATAGTTGACGTTATAAATCATGTTAATCATTTTACTCCATTTCCAATTTTGCACCCGTTGATATTTTATACAATTTTTTTACTTACAATATATATGTATATATAATTATAGCTTTTTTTTAAATTATTATATAGTATGGTATATTTTATAATTGAAGTGACGTTTCTCCTGTATGCTATGTAGTTGCTAGAGAGGTTTTAGTTTAATAATCACTTTTTTACAGTAATTGTTGTGAGGGTTGTATATATATATATATATATATATAGTTATTTCTTAATTGTTTGATTGCTGTTTAAAAATATGTTTATTTTAAAATTTAAATGTATACTCACAAATAAATTTCTAACAGTTTCTTTTATTAAAAGCAATTATAGTTAAAATAAAATTTCCTTTTACATTGTTAATTTATTAACTTGGGTTAAATGTTAATTAGTGCATTAAGGTCTAAATTTCAAATTACAATAATTTTGATTAGATAAACGACATATATTTTAAGATGTTTCCATAATTTAAAATTGTTCATGTTTTTACAATTAATAATAGCTATAATAAAACTTTAAATTTTTGGTAATAAAACTTTTCTATTGTGTCAAAGTGATCTAACGCTTAATTCCAACGTGGGTAGACATGGGTTTAATTCTCACTACCGGCACTAACCACATGCTCACATTAAAAATTGACTAATACGTTTATTGCCAAATGATATTTTCTGTAAACCATTTGACTAAAAACTAACCTTGTAATCGTAATTATGTTTTTTTTGTTATAGTTTACTTGAATAGCATGTTTCTGTTTTAAAAAGCCATATTTCATTATCTATTTCAACCAAAATAAAATTAGTAATCGTTATACTTTGGAATTCTATTGTCATTATTTCAAATAAGCAATAATATCTATTTATTACAGTTACACTTTAAAACAATAAAATAAGAAATTGTTTTAGTTCACCAAATGGCATTATTTTTTTAATGCAAAAATAATTACCAAATTAATTACAAAGTTTGGGCTGTTATTTTAAACATAAACTTTAAAGTTATCATTTAACCATTTTCGTGATTTTATTCCAAATTTCAGATATTCGAATTAAACTGGTTTGAAAAATACATTAAAAAGTTTTGAATAATTAATGAAATTTAAAAAAAATACTATTGGCATGCACATGTTTCTTTTTTTCAAAAAATAAAAGTTTTAGCAACAATTTTAAAAATAAAATTGTACTTTGAATACTTGTTGTAAATACAGATAACCAAAACGTATATTTATTTTATATAGTCTATTATAAATATTTAAATGTCTAAAAAAGTGACTTTGTCTATATGCATTTAATATTGTTTTTCTACATAGAGAAAACTTGAAAATAGAACAAAAGAAGAATTAGAAAATAGTAAAAGATTTAAATCTTTAGTGACACTAAAGAAATTGACAGCTTTAATTTTTCAGTGCGGATTAACATCTATTTTTTAACTGCATTCTAAATAATACATGGCAACTATATTACAAACAATATAATTAGGTAAAAACTGTTTTTCATTTATATATATATATATATATATATATATATATGAGGCACTGTCAAAATTAACACATTCAAATTGATTGACTTTCCTCACATTAACATTTTACTAAAATAACCTTTAAACATTATTTTAGTAATACGAATAAAAAAAAATTTTTAAAAAGTTTTCACAAATAGCATTACTGAATTCTTGTATAAATAAAAAAACTCAGATTTTACCAATGTTGAGAAAATAAAATACTGCTACATTATTTATTTAAAAACAAATTACATTATAAAATATGTATATATATATATATATATATATATATATATATGTATATATATATATACAACACCAAATTTACAAAGTTAGTGATTCAATGGATAACCATGATATTTTTAAACATTTTTAAAACGCTTTAAATAAGAATAACCTAAATTATTGATATCATTTTGTGGAATTTAATTTTTCAATGTATAATTAATTTTTTCTTTAAGCATGCTTCTATTTTTCATCCAATCTTTTTAATAACATTAATGTTTGAGCTGTATAGAAGGAATTAAATAAAACTCAGTATTTTATGGTTTGGTTTAAACATTAAAAAATGCATTAATTTTATAATTACAGCAAAAAGCCTGTTCCATTTTTAACGTATGCACTGGTCTTAAACAGTGCTTTAAAGCGTTTTATCTTAGTTACGTTTTAAAATGTTTTTAAAAAATGTTTACAAATTTTGAGTTGTTCAAATAGGTACTTGTTTGACTCTCTTTTGGTAGTTACCCTTAGTTAATTCTATAATATCTATTAAGACATGAATGTGCAATTGTTTTAACAATACAATTAGTCTTGAGGGATATCGGGATCACGTATATATATATATATATGTAATTTTTAAACAAATTAGCTTGTTATAAATTAAATATATACGGTAACATGCGTAAATTATTTAAAAACTTGTAAAACTATGTAAAAAAATTATTATTTTGTTTAAAATTATTGTTGCATCTATTTATTATTTTATTATAATTACAAAATAGTTTTATTTCAAAAACAAGCAACAACATACCAGTAACAATAAAAACAACAACAAAGTTATAAAATGTGCTGGTGGTAGTCTACGCTCAAATCGAACATGGGTAAGCATGAATTCAATTTCCAATACCAGTACCAAATAAGGGAGCACGTTCGGAGTTGCTAACATTTATACTTCTAAAAATTGGTTTTGGTTAAACATTTGAAGTAGAAAAAATAAAATAAAAAATATTGAATAAAAATTAATTAAAATTAAGCATAAATTAACAAAATGATTCTGTTCAAACATAATACCATTTTTTTATTTGTTACCATAAAACATTTAGGTTAATCAGATCTTTTCAAATGGTTTTTAGAAACATTTTTTATAGTCTACCAATTATTTTTGTCATTATAAATTGTTTATTCTAAAACCATTTTTGCTTGTTTTTCAAGCGGTAATTGTAAGATTTATCCAAATATTTTTTTTGTCTAATTAAAGATTGTGGTTTTTTTCGGCTTTCACTCAACTTTGTCATTTAGAGCCTGCTATCAATTTTTTACCGTTGTTTTCCGGAATAGTCTACTATTATTGTTTTTGAAACAATATAAATGTTTACAAAAGCCAAGTTCTCAATCGTCCGTTCCAATCCTTTTGTATTCGGGCTTGGGAGTAACTTGATTCGTTCATTTCTGATCTTTTCTAGGTTATTACATAAACATATGTTTGTACACCTGTTAAAACAAATTTTATTTTAATAATAATAATTACAATAATAAAAGTTATTATTTTTTTTAATGTTTGTTTTTTAATTTAAAAATCTCTAATTATTTTTATTTCAACTTTAACATAAAAATTGTTAACGTTTGCAATAATTATTTTCTTTTGTAAATAGTACACTAGTATTTTTTTTATTTTTTATTTTGTTTTATGTTTACAACTTTGAGTGTTTTTACGAGAAACATCTTTCAGCAATAGACATTTATTTTTAGCGCAGCCCGCATTTCAGTCCCGGTGGTGCGATTTAAACCCATGCCCACCCAGATCTAAGTCGAGCGCTGTACAGTTAGACCACCCTGGCACATATTATTATTAACTTTTTCAATCGTTTTTTAATCTAATATCTACTATAAAGTTGACAAAAAAACATTTTAAAATGTATTTGTTTAAAAAATTTACAGGTTTGTATTAAATAAAAATAAAATGTTTATTGTAAATATTTATTTATATATTGTTTTCATACATTATATATCATTATCAAAATTGACGCCACATGCGTAGTCATCTAACACAATGTAAACACAATGTAAAATAAAAACGTTTTTGTAAAATGTTTTTGTTAATAAAGCACAATAATAATTTTTTTACTGTTTAAATTTAATATAAATTAATTATACAACTCCTAAAATAATTACTGTTAAAAGCGTGGTTATTAAACTAAAACATCTGTAACATTTACTTATTTCAAAAAAGAACAGTTTAATCATGCTGTAAAAAGTACTATATAATAATAAATAATATATATTATAATAAATAAAATATAATTACAATTGCATTATTATTTATTGTTAATATAAAAAAAGTATACAAAATAACAACTGGTGTAAAATTATTAACATGAAATACAACATTAAATATTAATAAAAATACAAATCACATAAAACTATTCCAGTTACCAAATAATTAACTGCATTATAGCATAAAATACTGAATAATTAATTTGATTACCTTATTTTTTAGCTACTTCATTTAAGCAATTTAGAATACTGTCAATGAGAATGTTAATATATTTTTGTTTTATTTTATATTAAACAACAAACTGAATACAATCACAAAAATTATTGAATTCAGCATGTTTATCGAAAACATTTTTAATAACAAATATGTCCGAACTGTTAGGTGCTAATAAAATAAAACAAATTATTTTAATTTTATCCCATCTAATGTTTAAATGTAAATATGAAACAAATAAAGGGAACCTAGATTAATATGGCATTACGTTTTTAGATGTATTATGTGGAGCATTATCCTAAAAAACAGTAGTAACCTCAGTTTAAGTATGCTGCATTTCGTAATTTTAAAACAAATCTATGTTATTTTGGTTTCTTATTAATAAATGGTTTAACTTTTGTAATTCACATGTTATACCAAATTTTTTTAAAAGCTTTTTACATTAAAATAACATAATTTTTGTAATTTGTTTTTTACAATATTAAAAATAGGTTTGCTGTAATGTTTTATTTAATTTTATAACAATTTTTTGATTGTCAGATTTAGTTGTTATTCTTTTGCTTCGAATATTATCATAGTTTTGTGATTTTGTTTATTTAAAACGTAATAAATTGTTGTAAAATATACCCCATATTTTAAAAATTTTTTATAATATGGTATTTATTGTAATTAAGATGGTAATCTTTTCTATCGTTGGTATTCATTTTATAGAACAAAAACAGATGAGGTATCTAAGCGTGTACTCAAGGTTAAATATAATTTTTAATTAAATTAATTTTTTAATTAGTAAGAAAAAAACATTTTTTCAAAATTTAATACATTATTTTTAAACATATTTTTATGTAATTAGATTTTAATATTAATTAATAATATGACACCTTAATTAGATCATAGTTGAATGTACAAATTTTAACTTTACAAACATTTAAAGCATTGGATTCTATTTATAATTCCAAACAAATGTAATAGAATGCGTAAACTGTAAGATTAATTTATTTTGTATATTTTCTTCAGTCACAAACAAATAAAAAATCAGTATATATATACAACCACTGAATAAATTAGTGTTAAAAATTCCAAAAAAAATTAATTTAAATTAATTTGTTATCTCTAATTATTTTTTAGTAAAAATAAATATTAAGAATTTAAAATAATGTAAAATATATAATAGGTGCTTTATGTTTATTTAGAAATATTTATTTAAAGATGCTGAGTCGGCCAAAACAGCATATTTTAAAAACAACGCTTATATAAACGCAGATAATAAGTTAAATGTATATAATTTTTATAATAATTGGTTGATTATTAATTTGTGTGCTTAATTTCATTAAAAATAAACAACGTTTAATAGGTAAACTTTATACACTCAACTTTGCTCTGGTTGTACCGTCATAATGCTAATTAAAATTAAAATTTAATTACTTAAAAATATATTTAAAAAATTATTATTATTATTTTAAATCAATTTTTTTTCTGTAATCTAAAAAATTTTTTAAGTTTTAAATTATAATTGACCTTGAAAATCAGATTAATTCCCTTACTTGCTTTCGTTCTGTAAAATAAATACCAACGATAGAAAAGATTACCATCTTAATGACAATAAACAGCATGCTATAAAAAAATTAAAAAAACTATGGATTTTTGCCTAAACAATTAGCGGAATTGTATAGAGTAAGTCTTACAATAACTTATCGTGTTTTGAATTGATAAAAACCAAGAAACTATGATAATGTTGGAAAAAAAAGAAAAACAAAACAGATGAACAAAAAATTTTAATGGTATTAAAAAAAATACAACAACCCTATTTAGAATATTGTAAAAGGTAATTTACATAAATCTAGTTATTCGATGGTGAGAAGCCGTGCAAGAGAATTTGGTTTAACACGTGAATCGCCAATAGTTAAATCATTTATTAATAAAAAACAAAAAGAATGTAGATTTATGTTTTATAACAAGTGGATTGAACCAAGATTGGCGCTCGTATATTTTGCTGATAAAACAATAGTTCGGGATAAACCATTTGATACAAAAATAAATTACTATGTGGGCCTAATTTTCAAAAACATTTACTTCCGTTAGTTAGAAAAAAGCCCACCCTCGACAAGTAATATGTTGGTTTGGTATTAATATAATGAACTTATTAAATGGAAAATGATATCCGGTCCCTTAGATAGTGAAACATTTGTTTTATTAATAGAGAAAGTTTTTTATAATAAAATGCAACACACTCACACCGGGCTTAGTAATGTTTTTCAGAACAATGCTCCATGTCATACGTCCAAAAAGATAATGTCATATTTACTTAGGTTTACTTTATTTGTTTTATATTTACATTTAAACATTAGAAAAGCTAAAATCAAAAAAAAATTTAAATGCAATTATCACTTAATAGTCGGGACATAAATGTTATTAAAAATGTCTTTAGTATGCTAAAGCGCAACATCAATAAGCATACTGAACTTGAGAATTTGTGTGATCGTATTCAGTTTGTTGTTCAACATGAGATGAAACAAGAATATATTAAAAATCTCATTGACAGCATTCCACACCGCTTTAATCAAGTGGTTAAAAAGAAAGACGATCACATTAATTATTGAAAATTTTGTTCATTATTATTTAATCAATTATTTGGTAACTAAAAATATTCCATGTGTTTTTTTTTATATTTGACGTTATATTTTATATTAATAATTTTACCAGATTTGTAATTTTAAATAAGTTTAACTTTTATACAATTATTTTTTATAATAACAATAGATATTAATAAAATTGTAATTGTATTTTACCTATTATATAATATTGTATATATTATAATTAAACTGAGTTTTTTTTAGTTATGTGATTGCTACAGATGTTATACTTTAATAACTACGTTTTTAACACTAATTAGCTTAGGAGTTGTATATATATATATATTTACCCATTTCAAAAAGTAACGCAAAAAATTACAAAGGTATAAAATCTAAATTAATTTGTTACGTTCAATTGTTTTTTCGTAAAAATAAATATTGAGAATTAAAGATGTCAAGTGCTTAATAGATCATTTATATTTACTTAGAAATATGTACTTAAAAAGGCTGAGTCGGCCATAATAGCATATTTTAAAAGCTACTCTTATATTAACGTGGATAATAAGTTGAAATTACACAATTTTTATAATAAATTATTATTATTATTTTGTATGATTAATTTCATTAAAAATGAACAATAACTAATTCTTAAAAATGGTGTTAAACATACATTCAAATCTGCTCTGATTATATTGTCATAATAATTATCAAAATAAAAATATAATTATTCTAGTCTATATAAATAAAAATAATAAAAAATTTTATTTCTTAATTTTAAATAAAAACTTTAAAATAAATCTAATAAATTATTATTTACGTTTAACCTTGAGATTTGACTCAACCGCTAATTCTGATTTCTGATAGCATTGTTTTTCAAATGGAGAATAGTGGTGAAAAATGTTTTCATCTCACCGAAAATAAATACCGTGTTATTAAAGAATTAAAAAATAAAGGATTTTCACCGAAAAAATTGGCAGATTTAATTAGAGTTAACCTTTCAACAATTTATCGGATTATCAACGGTCAAAAACCACAAAATTATAATAATGTTGGAAGAAAACGTAACAACAAGTACAGGTGACCAAAAATTATCATAAAGTTAAAAAAATTATAATAAACCCATTTTTAGAAAAACAAAAAAATTAAAGTTTAAACAATTTTACTTATTTCACGATAAAAAACATATCTAATATTTAACTTACAATTATTATTAAGTTTACGATACAAAAAAACAAAAGGAGTTTTTAAATCCATTTTGAGTAAACGACACCTATATTATTGGCGTTCCGTATACTTTGCTGATGAAACAATGATTTGGGACGAACCAATTGGTTTTAAAAACAAAGTGTTGTGTCGGACGACTTTTAAGAATATTCATTCCCGCCAGTAAAAAAGAAAGCCCACCCTCAACAAGTAATGTGTTAGTTCGACATTAAGTATAATCAACCCATCAAATGGAGAATTATATCTGGTACCTTAAATAGTAAAAAAATTATTTTAGTTATAAAAAATGTTTTTCATTTGAAATGCAGCACACTTTACACGGGTAGCTTCATTGTTTTTCAGGACAATGCTTTATGTCATACGTCCAAAATCAATCGTTATATCTAATTTCACTAGATTGCTTTATATTTACATTTAGATTATAAAGGAGCTAAAGTGAAAAAGCTATATTTCTCACTCAATTGCCAATTTGGTCATTGGATATCAATGTTATTGAAAATTTCTTTAGTATAAGCAAAGCCTGTTGACACAAAAAAAGATAGCCGAAATTGAAGTATTTATGTGAACGCATTCGGTTTGTCGTTTAATATGAGATTTGTCGCTATTAACACTATCGACCAGCATCTAAAACGCCTAAATCAGGTTGTTCAAAAGGAAGGCGATCACATAGATTATTAAATATTTTAAACTTTGTAATGTCCTTAATCATTTGGTAACTGAAAATTAGATAATCTGTATTTTTATTAATAGTTGACGTTATAAATCATGTTAATCATTTACCCATTTCCAATTAAAATCGCTGATATTTTATACAATTTTTTACTTACAATATATATGTATATATAATTGTAGTTTTTTTTGAATTATTATATAGTATTGTATATTTTATAATTAAAGTGACGTTTCTCTCGTACGCTATGTAGTTGTTAGAGGTTTCAGTTTAATAATCACTTTTTTGCAGTAATTGTTGTGAGGATTGTATATATATATATATATATATATATAATGTATGGGAGTGAAACGTGGAAACGAACAGACAAGATTGATAAGATGGTAGATGTTTTTTATCGCCGGTGTCTTAGCAGTATTTTAAAGATTACCTGGCACGATCAGATTTCAAATAATGAGCTTATGAGAAAAACTGACTCTTGTTTACTCCATGACATTATTACAATTAGACAAAGAAAATTACTTGGTCAAATTTTACGTTTACCGCTTGAAAAACCAGCAAGAACGGTTTTGGAATAGATAATTGTAAATGGTAAAAGAAAGGTTGGCAGATCACAGAAAACTTAGCTAAGAACTATTCGGGAAGATTTAATTGAAATGAATGTTTCATGGGATCAAACAAAACGTTTGGCAGAATGTCTAACTACAGGGAAACATTTTGTTGTCTTATGTTCTCTTTGGATTACGAGACTTTGTTGTTGTTATTTTTTGCTATAATTGTTATCTTATTGCCCCATGCTTATTATTTTTTTAAAACAAAAGGGTTTTTGTAATATATATATACAACCCTCACAACAATTACTGCAAAAAGTTATTATTAAACTAAAACCTCTCTAGCAACTACATAGCATAGAAGAGAAACGTCACTTTAATTATAAAATATACAGTACTATATAATAATTGAAAAAAAATTTTAATTAAATAAACATATATATTGTAAGTTAAAAAAATATATATAAAATATCAACGGGTGCAAAATTGGAAATAGAGTAAAATGATTAACATGATTTATAACGTCAACTGTTAATAAAAATACAGATTACACGCAATTTTTTCAGTTATCAAATGATTAAGGACATTACAATGTTCAAAAAATTCAATAATTTATGTGATTGCCTTTTTTTTAAACAACCTGATCTAGGCGTTTTTGGAATGCTGTCGATAAGAGTTTGATATATTCTTGTTTCATCTCATATTAAACAACAAACCGAATGCGTTTACATAAATCCTCAATTTCGGTAAACTTATTGATATTGCGCTTTAGCATACTAAATATATTTTCAATAACATTGATATCCGCGCTGTTAGATGGCAATTGAGTAAAAGATAACTTTTTTAATTTTAGCCCCTTTATTGTCTAAATGTAAATATAAAGCAAATATAGTAAACTTAGAAAACATGTCGTTACTTTTTTGGACGTATGACATAGAGCATTGTCCTGAAAAACTGTAGTAACCCCCGTGTAAGTGTGCTGCATTTTATAAACATCCTTTTAACTGAAATAATTTTTTTTACTATTTAAGGTACCAAATATAATTCCCCATTTGATAGGTTAATTATATTTAATACCAAACCAACACATTACTTGTCAAGGGTGGGCTTTCTTTTTAGCAACCGGGAGTAAAAGTTTTTAAAAACTTGTCCCACACAACACTTTGTTTTTAAAGCCAAATGGTTTATCCCAAATTATTGTTTCATTAGCAAAGTATATGGAACGCCAATAACATAATTGTCGTTCACTCCATAGATTACAAAAAACTAATCGGTTATCCTTTTGTTTTTTGGTAATAAATCACTTAATATTTGGTGATTGTAGAGTTAAACCGATTCAATTGCTCTACTCCATCAGTGGAATATGTAAAATTGTTTAAACTATTTCTTTTAGTTTCTGAAATAAGTTAATTATAATTTTTATTAAACTCCGCCTAGATTGGATCAGAAATGATTCAATCTAGCCAGTCTCAAGCCTGGATAAAAGAGGAAGGTTTGAGCGCAAGGTTAGCAACCTAGCCTCTGTAAAAAATCTATACTGCTACGGAAACAATAAAAAGACGCCATTCCGGCAAACAACAACAAAAAAGTGATTGCGCGTATTTTGATGACAGAGTTACACAAATGACAGGGTTAAATAAAAGCCAAAAGGAAGCTCAATCTTCGATTTGCAAAATCTTTAATGACAAAACCTTAACCAGTGTTGGAATATAGAATGTGCGCACACTTTTTCGTACTGGACATTTAAAACAAGTCCTTCAAAAAATAAAAATTTACAACTTAGATATTTTGGGTATTAGCAAAATGCGATAGAAAGGCCAAGGTCATTTCAAGAGTAGAGATACGTCAATTTTATATTCTGGACATAAAGAATATTATATTAATGGAGTTGGTATTATGTTGAGTAAAAATGCTGCTATAGCTATAATTGGATGGAAACCTGTAAACGACTGTATCATTTCAGCTAGATTCAACACTAGATTTGCAAAAATAACAATTGTGCAAGTCTATGCCCCTAATAAGGCAACTAAGGAGAACCAAAAAAATATTTTTTATAATCAATTACAAAATTTATTAGATGATGTGCCAAGAAGAGACATCAACATTTTGATCGGTGATTTTAATGCGAAATTAAACAAAGATAGATTTGGGTTCTTTTTAAATGTTGGACCACATGGCTATGCTGATAGCATAAATGATAATGGTTATAGGTTGTTGACGTTGTGAAATGAGTATTGGCAACACACAAGACAACGTGAGTTTCTCCAGATGGAAAAACAACAAACAAAATTGATTACATTTGTATTAGCACAAAATGGCAATTTTTATTGCAAAACGTACGTGCATATCGCGCAGATGTTAGTTCTGATCACAATCTTCTTGTTGGAAAATTTTTTTTAAAATTAAAGACAGTAAAAACCACAAAAATATTACATCTATTTTCGTGTGAAAAGCTTAAACAGTCAAATATCTTAAATTAATTTTACAATTTCATAAAAATACATTTTAAAATCTGAAAAGGGTAGAAAAGTGTGATAATTAATGAAAATTGTTTTATAAAACAAGTACAAACTGTGCAGCAAATGTGCTAGGTAGAAAAAGTCACTCGACAAAGAAACAATAGATTTCATCAGTTTTATGGAATTTGATTGATCTCAGAAAGAAAACAAAATTAGAGAGATATGAATCTAACAATCCTGTTATTTGGAAAATATTTGATATTAAATATAGAATTTTAGATAAACAGGTTAAAAAAAGCTGCCGCAAAAATAAGAATGATTGGCTAAAAAACAAATGCAGAGAAGCAGATGAGGCAGCAGCAAAAAATGATTCCAAAACTCTGTATAAAATTGTTAAACAACTGTTGGGAGTTAGAAAAAACACCGATATTTCAATCAAAGGAAAAGATGGTCGTTTACTTTTAACAAATAATGAACAATTATCTAGATAGGTAAAACATTTTAAAAAAATACTTAATTAGCCTATGCCAAATACTCTCATAGATTTCGATAATGATAACGATATGAATGTGACTCAACATCCAGAAATATGCATTGATGACATTTCTGTAACTGAAGTGATTTATGCAATTCAAAGGTTGAAAAACAATAAGGCAGGAGGACTTGATGATAACTGCAGAGATGCTCAAACATGGAGGTGATGTTATAGCAAATGAGCTTTGCTCATTTATTTAATGTTATATGGCATAATGAACAAGTTCCAAATGATTGGCGACAAGGATTAATTGTTACCCTTCCAAAAAAGGAAGTCTGAATGATTGCACAATTGGCGCGGAATAACCTTATTGTCTGTTCCTGGTAAGGTGTTTTGTAAAGTAATTTTTAAATCGTTTAAGTAATGCGGTAGATAAACACCTTCGGAGAACAACAAGCAGGTTTTCGGAAAGGAAGAAGCTGTATTAAACAAATACTCACTCTTCGTAACATTATTGAGCAAAGTCAAGAATTTCAGCAATCACTAACAATCAATTTTATTGATTTTATGAAAGCTTTGACAGTGTTCATCGAGAATCTTTAGAAAATCGTTAAGTTTTACGGAATACCGTTAAAATATGTGAATATTATGCGTTCGCTATACCAAAATTCAAGTTGCTGTGTTCAAACAAAAAATGGTCATACTGCTATGTTCGAAATTGTCACGGAGTACGTCATATGTATTTTGTCACCGTTTTTGTTTCTTCTGGCAATTGATTTTATTATGACTCAATCCATGAATAATTTGTCTTATGGTATCAAATGAACCAAGGCAGATTAACGGATTTGGATTTTGCAGATGATATTGGTTTACTCAGTGAAACCCCAGAAATGATGCGTGCAAAATATGACAACACGACTCAGTGATATCAGTTCTCGTATTGGCTTACGGATTAATTGTTCAAAGACAAAGTGTTGTGCATAAAGTCAAACAATGATTGCCCATCAAAATTAGTGGACAAAATATTGATACTGTTGATTCCTTTACATATCTGGGAAGCATCATTGGTAAAGACGAAGTCCGAAATTGATGTTAAAGCCAGACTTGGTAAGGCAATATCAGTCTTCAATAGACCTTGATCAATATGATCATGTTCTTCCATTCCGCCTAAAGACAAAACTTCGTTTGTAATGCGCATCAATAATCATTCCTACGGCAATATATGGGAGTGAAACGTGGAAACGTACGGACAAGATTGATAAGATGGTGGATGTTTTTCATCGCCGGTGTCTTAGAAGATATTTTAAAGATTACCTGGCGCGATCACATTTCAAATGATGAGATCATGAAAGAACTGGACTTCGTTCACTCCATGACATCATTACAATTAGACGAAGAAAATTACTTGGTCAAATTCTACGTTTACCGCCCGAAAGACCAGCAAGAACGGTTTTTGGAATGGACAATTGTAAATGGTAAAAGAAAGGTTGGCAGACCAAAGAAAACTTGCTAAGAACTATTCGGGAAGATCTAATTGAAATGAATGTTTCATGGGCACAAGCAAAACGTTTGGCAGAATGTTCAAATACATGGAAACATTTTGTTGTCTCATGTTTCTTTGAATTACGAGACTTTGATGTTAATTTTTGCTGTAATTGTAATCTTATTGCCCCATGCTTATTTTTTAAAGCAAAAGGGTTTGTAAAAAAAAAAAAAAACTCTATAATAATTTTTTAACCACCTGTACTTGTTGTTACACGTTTTTTTCCAACATCATTATAATTTTGTGGTTTTTGACCGTTGATGATCCGATAAATTGTTGAAAGGTTAACTCTAATTAAATCTGCCAATTTTTTCGGTGAAAATCCTATTTTTTAATTCTTTTATAACACGGTATTTATTTTCGGTAAAATGAAAACATTTTTTATCACTATTCTCCATTTCAAAAACAATGCAATCAGAAAGCAAAATTAGCGGATGAGCGGAAACTCAAGTTTAAACGTAAATAATAAATTATTCTATTTGTTTTAAAATTTTAGTTAAGATTTTAAAAATTTATTTTTATTATTTTTATTTAAATAGATTAGAATAATTAAATGTTTATTTTGATAATTACTATAACATCACAATCAGGGCAGATTTCAATGTTTGTTTAACATCAATTTTAATGATTAGTTATTGTTCATTTTTAATTAAATTAAGCACACAAAATAATAATTTGCTAATTATTATAAAAATTATGTAACTTCGACTTATTATCCACGTTAATATAGAAGTAGCTTTTAAAATACGCTATTTTGGCCGACTCAGCCTTTTTAAATAAATATTTCGAAGCATAAATAAATGAACTATTAAGTACTTGACACTATTTTTAATTTTCAATGGTTATTTTTCCGAAAAAACAATGCGACATAACAAATTAATTTAGATTTAATACTTTTGTAATTTTTTGCGTTAATTGTTAAAATGGGTGTATATATATATATATATATATATATATATATATATATATATATATATATATATATATATATATATAATGTAATTAACTTAAAATTAATAACTACACAGACATACGCATACGCAATATGCCTATGTTAAATCCAAGCTAAATGTTATGAAGTTACAAATTGTTATATTAGAATTGTCGGATTTACTTAAATAATATTAGTTTTTTTAAGTCAATCAGAAGTACTGTACAGCTGTTTCATTCTTATTTGGAATCATCAACAGCGCTTACCTTTCAAGTTACAAATTGTTTTTGTGCACACAAAATGGGTTTTAGTGTGTGAAGTAAAAAGATTCAAGTGTTTTTAACATATTAGCAACTTGAACAGTTATCAACACTTTAAAACAATTATTAAAGTTAACTCGGTGTTCTGCTTGAACCAAATAACGCAATAATGACAAAGTGCACCAAAGTTCATTTGAGTTGGACACTTTATCGATCCAATTAGGAATGTGTTCTTTGGCCTGTTTAGCTAAGCGACGAGGAGTTGTACATTAAACATTAACGACTTTATAATTATAAGTGTTGTAAAATTATCAATGTTCAACATTAAAAAACACACAAAATGGACAATATTTAGTTAGCAAATACTTTCTTCTATTGTACATTATATATTCTTGTTATTTAAAATCCTTTCTTCCTCAAAAGCATAAAGCAACAAGATTGTTTCATAGGATTGTACATTACATGTTTGGCTTTAAATATTATGCATATTAATAATTGTAATTCTATTCGGATTTTGCATAACCCCATCATCGTAACTGAACTGTTTTCAATTCTTTGTTATATTTTAATAAAATACTATCTTTTTTATGTTTTTTTAGCAATATTTTTATAGAGGTCAGGTTGATAACCTTGTTTTTGAATATTTTTTCTTTTACAATCGGACTTGTAACCGGTTATGATAGAGTAATTGTACATTAATATTTATTTAATTATTAATGCAATTATTTTTTTACAGCAAGCTAGTTTTGAGTAATTTAGTGTGTTATCTGTTAAGTTGTTAAAATAAATTTCTGTTATTGTATTTAAAAAACAACAACCTGTGTTTAAACCTAATTTGTTAATTTAAATGTACGTAAAAATATTTTTACGTCATACTGTAAAACGTTTTAGTAACAATAATGTCTACTTTTAACCGACAAATTCAATAAAAACTGTTTTTTAGTTTAATTCCATGTAAATATAAATGTCCGCAAGCAAAATGAATTTCGGTAAAACTGACGTTTAACTATAAAAAATGTAATATAAAATATTGCTTCTTAAAAAATATTATAATTCCTGTATCAATGTATAACATTTTAGCGCACAAACGTTATCAAACAACATAATAAAAATTTAATTGTTTAAAGCATTAGCTATAATTTTTTTATAAAGACTATTTTATACTTTAAACCAGATTAATATATTGTTTACAAAATATATAATTATTTGTAATTACTTAAAATAAACGTCCTTCAAAGTTAGCTCAACAACGTATTTTGTTTTAGTATTTGTTTTTTTAAATTATGGTTTTGCTTACAATAAAACAAAATGCCGTAAACCTAACATTAGTATTACTTAATTTTTACAAACCCTTGTGTTAGTGTTTTTCGCAATAAAGACAGAATAAATTTAAGAACGTCTTTGTACGATTTTTAAACTAGTTTATTTGATTTTTTATATTGCAAAATAATTTTTTAATAAACAAAACTATAAGCAAGTATTATGCAACCAAATTCGTATCATTTCTTGCTTTCTACACTGTAAAATACATTATTTACTAATGCTTTTAAAATTAATTTTTAAATAAATATTTACTCATCTACTCTATTTTAACTAAAAACTTTTGTTACTAAGAATATACTAAACTTAATTAATATTGAATTATCCACTATCATTTTACAAAAACACTTAAGTCAACGAACGTTAACACATCTACGTTAACGATAAATAAAAGTAAACAATTAAAAAATATATATTAAGCACACCAATTAGTTACAAACCTATAGTAAATAAACAAATGAATTATAAATATACAATTGTTGACTAGAATATTTTTTAACTGTTTTTCCATATTAAAGTAGGTATTTCTAAATAATTATACGATAAAATATAAAATATAATTTTAAATACAACACTGTTATTGTTTAAAACAATAACAATAATAAAAATAATAATCGTTAAAAACAAAGAAAAACTAAACACGTTTTACTAACATTATTTGTATTTCTTTTAAATTAAAAAAGAATTTTACAAAAGCATTTGCATGCAAATAATCATTTTATTTATTATTTAGCAGGGTCAATAATGAATTTGTTTTTATCCACTAAAGTACATTTCAAGTTTAGATTTTTTTCTAAAATATTATATTTAAACTTTATAAGTTTATTTTTTTTAAAGGCATTTACAAAAACAGTTTACAAATTGTAGTTTGTTAATAGTTAAAACACCAAATGAACAAGAAAGTTAAAGTCATTAGACAACCATAAAAATGTTTTCAAGTAATTAAAGATGCATGTGCCTCACCATTGCACATTTTTACATAAAGATTAAAATAATTTGTGGAATATTTTAGTAAAAATGTTGTATAATTTAAACAGAAAGGGTTTCTTTAATTAACCTACCACGTTTTTGTTCAACAACTTAACTTTAAACTTAATTTTGAAATTGTAACAATTTAACTTTCTTAAAACATTATAAACATTTAATTGCGGGTAATCACTTAATAACTAAAACGTTTTATAAATTTTGCTTAATTTTTTTTATAAAATTGAATATTCCCATTGGGAATACAATTTCAACTGTTAAACAAAATATTAATTTTTATATTTGTAAAACTGAAGTGTGATTAACTAATTATTATGAATATAATAGTTTAATAATTAGAAAAATAACTTTTTATGTAAACTAATTAGAAAAAACAAATAATTTTAAGTTAAGGCTAATGTTTAACTACATTTTATTATTATTAAAAAGTAAACCACTGTGTAAAAATTACTTAGTACATAAAATATACAGTGCATTTTTAAACATAGGTTTGTCAGTAATAAATGCTGTAGGATATTAACCATAAATTATGTTTTTCTACTTTAATATTATTATTACTTTTTCAAGCCAAACATAATAAAAAACATTAATAAGTATATTCAATTAAGTATAAAGACTACTAAAAAGTCTACTTAGTAATTAATTAAGTAGTGCTATTTTTTAATTTTATATAAAATATATAAATCTAAACTGTAACATAATTGTTTAGATCATTTCGTAGTTAATAACATTAACGCCTATTATTATTATTATTATCATTATTATTATTTTATTTTTTTTCAATCGCATAAGGTGTAATTTTTTTTTCTATTAAAAACATCACATTTTTATGTAATTTTATATAATATTTAATCGTAATATTTATTTATTTAATTAATAGCAGTTGAACAAAACAAATCATTCATGTATTAAAATAAATCTTAAAAAATAAAACTAATAAATTGAATAACTCCTAATGCAACTATTTAAAACATATAAAAATTAATAAACATTATTTTAAATATTTAAAAAAATTAACAGTTTATTATTTATTTATATGGTTTTTATTGCTTTACACATTAACAGTAAGCAGTTTTAGCAATGAAACATTTTGTGATAGTAATTAAATATAAACTTATATAGTTTAGTGATATATATATATATAAATTAATAATTATTAAATTATTTTTAATACTGTTAACATAATGTCTAAAATATGTTTTCATATATTTTTGGATGTATTTGTGCAGTTAAGTAAAGCTAAAAAGGTTAATAATCTACAGTGCAATAATTATGACATTTATTTAGTTACCTTCTTGATTAAAATATATTTATACCAATATTAAATTAAAAGTATTTTTAGTTTATACGTAATAAACGTAATGCTTTAATATCAACTACATAAAGTTTGAAAACGTATTTTGAAACCAAACTATTATAATATCAAAATTATATTTTATCTCACAGAAATTTAAACAATAACAATGTTTATAAATAACAAATGTTAAAAATAAAATTAAAACCGTTTAAGAAAAATTTGTTATTTAAATGCTTTATCTAAAACATTTTTAGGAAATAGAAATATAACAAAATATAACAGTCATAGAGCTCAAAACCTACTTACTCCAGCAAAGTAGGCGCTTTTCAACTATTTCCGGCATTTCAGCATGTTAATATTAATCATTTTTTTAAATTGTATGTATATATATATATATATATATATATAGTAAAAAATGCTTTATCATTATTTATTTAAAAAAAAATTAATTTCTTCCTTCTTAAAAATAAACCTAGTTAAAATTCAAATAATGTACATTTTTATCGAAATAATTATTTTAATAATTATTATTAAATATATCTAAAGTTTTTTTAATTATTTTTCGGCGACATTAAATAATGTTTTTAAAAAAAATTTTTTTATTATTTTCTATTCCAAAGTATTTGTTTCAGCTGTTTATTTATCCTTTTTTAAATTTATAATTATTTTATTTTATGTTATAGCAACTCATAATTTAATTATTTTTGGTTTTATCAATAAAAAATTGAATAAAAGTTTGATAACATTTTTAAATAATATATAGCTTTTGTTTTCCTTTAGAAAAAAAAAAAAAAAAAAAAAAAAATATATATATATATATATATATATATATATAATCGTTTTAATTATTATTACTCATGGTTTAAGTTATTTTATATCTTTATTTTAATAATAATTGTTTATAATTAGTAAATGTTTAACCTTAACTGGTAATATTAACATTAGTGGATTACTGTATAACATTACTGATATCAACATAATTGATTCCTATATTCACCTACCAAAATATTTGATAATGTTTAGCATTTGTTACTTATCTTAGACATATCTAACTTTTATTAATAAATACATTAGGTAATAATTTACTAATATATATATATATATATATATATATATATATATATATATATAATATTATCTGCAAAAGACATTGTAATTATAATATACAACAACATTCGATCTAGTAATAATTTATATTAACTATGTTCATTAAAACTTAAAAACAAACACGTAATTTGTTAAAAAAAAAGAATTTTAATAACCAAAATATATTAATATGTATAAAGAAAAAATTAAAAACCTTATAATGTAAACAATTTGAATAAAGTTTACTTCTATTTATAACTTCTGCCAGTCGTGTTAAATCTAAGACTATTAAGATACTAATAAAATCCTTTAAAACTTAATTTTTTTATAATTAACATAATATTCTCAATAAGTAATACATCAGTTTACAACTTGTTAACCGATCCTTTAAAAACCCCAAAACTTAATTAATAACGTTTGAATTCAAGGTGTAAATAATTAGGTGTACAAAGGTCGGTTTTTTGCTCAACAAGCTTTTTGCACTTAAATAACCAAACCTATAGTAAATGCTAAGTTATACTAAAACACTCACTGCTAATTTTAAAGTGTATCCTGGAGCATAATTTTAACATGTTTTCACTGCTCTGAAGCATTTTGTTAAAATAAAAACTTGAATAATTTGTTAAGTTTTTTTATAAATTTCTACCGCTCTAACAGTAGTTAGTACAAATTTATTTTTGTAATTTTAGATATTTTATTGCAACAACTATGTAAACAAGACACGTATGCAACTTATTTTGCAAAATATTTGTAATCTCTATAAAAATTTACTCTAAAATTTAAAATCCAAAATTTGTAAAATCAGCAAACGCATTTTTCAATATATCTTTCTCTACAAACATTAAAGACAACTTTTGTATTTTTTACAAAATATTTGTTTACAGTTAATAGAACGTGTATTATAAAATAAGTTTAAATAAAATTTGGGAAATTTATTCGTTTTTCGAAAATCCCACATCACAATTTTTTTGCACTTTTTGTTTACTACCTTTAATTGTAGTTTTTAAGTTTAGCTTAATTTTGTATAAATAAAATAAGCATACTTTTTGCTTAGATTATTTTTAAATATTTAATTTATAAATATTTTTACACGCTAGGTATGTTTGTGTTATACATATATATTGCATTTACATAAACATTTACACTATTTACTTTAAAAAGATTTTTTGTATTAGACAGATTCAAAATAATGACAATTACTCTTAACTAAACATATGTATAAAGTGAAAAAATAAAGAGGTAAATGTAGTAAAAACCAACGTAAAATAAAAATTGAAAATGTGTTAAACTTACTTAATTTTTTTACAATTTTTTGAAAGAAACATTTGTTTAAAAAAAAATTATATTAAATTATTTTTAAAATAGAATAATTAACAACTATTTAAAAATATAATGTAATTTTGTATGTATATATGTAAACATTTATTTTATTTTTTAAAATAGTAATCATGCAATAAAATTAAAATACATTTTTTATTAATTATTTTTATAAATAAAATACATATTTTAATACTTAGAAAAAATGTTTTAGAAATAATAAAAGTTTAGACATTACATTACTGCGTATGTATCGTCATACAATTTTTTTTTAAATGTAACGCATTAATTAAATCTTTATAATGTGTAAAATTTATCTGTTATTAACAAAGTAGTTTAATTTAAATTCATTGCTTACTGTATTATATAATTATTTTAATTATGTTGTGTATACACTAATTTAATCACAATATTTAATTTTTTCAGTAAAAATAAATTATACGGTATTCAAAGTATTACCATTTCAAAACAATTTTACATAAAAACAAAATAAATTCTAAATTTAGTGTTTCTATATTTGTTAAACTTTGTTTGTCTAATTCTTAATTTTACAAAAATTAAATTTTTGATTTATGTATTTTTAAAAAAATTTGTGTTATTTAACTCAATAAACAAATTTAAATTAAAAATTTTAATTTTAAAAATAATTTTAAAATATACAAACATGTTATATAAACATTAAATTGTATAAGCACATAAACAATGCCAACAAATTAAACTTAAATTATCAGATTAATTTAAGTTTTAATTTAATGATTCCATTTTGATAATAAAACATGTGATTTATATTATTAAAAAAGTTTTTAAAACTTTAACTGTAAAAATAATATAATTTTTTAAACAACTAAACATTTTAACTAAGATTAAAAATATTTTTGAAATATTAGCTATAACGTCTTAAATAATTTTAAATGTCATTAATAACTCTTAACCTGATTTTGTCAAAAACAAAAACAGTAAATTTTAAATAAAATAATGGCTATTAATCAAAAATAAATAAAAGAACAGTAAACAATTAAAATAGAATAATACAAAAAATTACTTAGTAATAAAAAAATTTATTACTTTTCTAAATAATCAATCTTATTATTTGTGTTAATAATTTTACCCATTCTTTGATAGAAGGACATGACTATATTGATTTGACAATTTTGATTTTTGCCGTTTGTTTTAAAGTTGTTATTCAATTATTTTTTAAATTAAAATTTAATAATATTTAGTTTATTAACTTTAATAAATCTATCTCCGAATAAGTAACTTCTTGTTGTTTTGGTAAAAACATGCAATTATATTAATCCTGCTCAATTTTTAACCAAAGTTAAAACTCCATATATAATTTACATATATAAATTTAAAAAGTTTATTTATTAAATGTTGAAACGGAAAAACAAGATTTATAAAATAATGTATGTATCTTGTCGGCTATATTTTTAAAATATTTTAATGATTACTTGGGGTGATGACATTAAAAAAAACATTTTAAAAAGTTTACTTTTGCCTACTACATAATATTACTACATTTAGACAAAAAATGACGTGTTTAAGGTCTAAATTTACCACCCAAAAACTCAGCATAAACAATTTTAGAATGGATAATTGAAGATAATAAAAGAAAGGTTGGTAAATCTAAGAAAACGTGTCTAAAATCTATTTGTGAAATCTCTCAATAAAACTAAATATCACATAAGATTGAATAAAGACTTGAGCAGAAAGTACAATTTCGTTAAACAATTTTGCTTTTGGAGCACCAGTAATTTATAATGCAATAATGTATCTTTTTTTAATTTGCATATTAAACAAATAAACTTTTTTCAACTCATACATTAAATAGGCAAGTGTTGTCTTATTAGCATAAATGTAAAATGCAATTAATGAATTATTTATAGGCATGTTACACTTTAAAAAATTGTTTATTTATAATTTATGAATTATGAATAAACAAAATAAAATATGAATATAAAAAACGCGTTTTGTATTTTTTTATCTTTAAATAAAAAACAATTAAGTACTTTGTTTACACAGAATCAAAATAAATGATACTAATCAATGTTTTGTACAATTCAATTTTCATCAGTTTCCTATTCTACAGATTAAAAACATTCAGATAAAATAATAAATTATGTGAACAAAACAGTTTAATATTATATTAAAATTGAACTTATTTTTATACCTTTAGTTGACAAAAAATTACATTTTATTAAAGAATAATCAAAATGTAATGTATCCGATAATGTATTAATGTTTGCACTTCTATTATTATTATTATTATACTTTAAAAAATTTAATAGTTTAAAACCATTGATAAAGTATTTATACTATTAATTGATAAAACCTTAATTGTCAACATTTGGGTTTTTTCTGTAAAATATTTTTAAAACAATAGTCCTACAATCTAGTGATACAACACTGGACTCAAACTTAGATGGGCATGAGCTAGAGTGCTCTTACCGGTACAAAATGCGGACCTTTGTTTGGCTTTACCAAAATGTCTACTTGCTAAAAATGCTTTTAGCTTAGTATTAAAACAATTACGATAATAATACTCTTAAACTGTTATTATTTTATATTTTAACATTAACTTAACAAAGATGAATACATACATACAAATGATTTAAAACACTATTATATAAGGGCGTTTTAAAATAATATAAAATACGAAATATTTTATAACAAATAAAATATATTGATTTTTTAAATTAGACTTTTTTATTTAAAAATAATTTAAAGTTGCAATAAAACTAAAAGCTAAATTGATAAAAAATTTGCAATTTTTAAAATAATAACATTTTAAAAAACATGCTTTTAATAAACTTGAAATTGTAGTCAATATTATGAATTGCATTTATTAATTTTGTCGTAGCATATTTGCATTACCAAATTGAATTTAAAGTTTTAAAAATCTTAAACTTTAAAAGTAATCTGATTTTAAAATAGTTACACTTTTTATGTAAAACACATTATAAAAATATTTTTATATCACCTATAATGTCATAAATAACATTAAATCACATTATTTAGTGTTAAGAACTTTTAATGTTGGTACGTCGAAAACAATAACAACAAAACTTAATCAAAAATAAATATTTCAGAACAGCAAATAATTAAAGTGCAATATTAATGTTGTATAATACATAAAAGTAATCAATAAATGAAAAAAATGTATATTTGTTATTTTATTTTAAGTTGTATTTATTACTACAAAACCCTTATACTTTAAAAAAGCATGGGAAAACAAGATAACTGTAAAAGCTAAAACAACAACAAAGTCCCACAATTTAAAAACACATGAGGTAACAAAAGAATTCCATGTTTTAAAACTTTTTGTTAAAATGTTTGTTTAATCTTATGAGGTATTCATTTTAATTATATTTTTCCGAATGGCTCTTAGCAACGTTTTATGTAGTCTACCAGCCTTTTTTTGCTATTAATAGTTATTTATTCTAAATCCATACTTGATTGTCCTTTGGGTCTTAAATATGGTTATACATAAGTATTTTGTATTATATTGTACTAAAATATAAACATTATTAAGATTACTACTGTGAAATAATAATTTTAAAAACAGTTATTTTATTTTAGACGAGTAACCTTTAAATTTACGTTTATATGAATAATACTAAATTCAGATATGATTACGGCAAATTGTTACGGCAATTGTTTTTTTTATATAAGTGTATTGTATTAAACGATTGTGTATTAGTTAATATTATTGTTATTATTATTATTATTATTATTATTATTATTATTATTATTATTATTATTATTATTATTATTATTATTATTATTATTATTATTATTATTATAACTCCGCCTAGTTTGGATCAAAAATGATTCAATCTAGCCAGTCTCAAGCCTGGATAAAGGAAGAGGGTTTGAGGCCAAGAGTAACAACCTGGCATCTGTAAATCATTTATACTGCTACGGAAACAGTCAAGAGGACGCCATTCCGGCAAACAACGGCAAAATAGTGATCGCACGTATCTGGATGACAGAGTTATACAAGTGACAGAGTTGAGTGAAAGCCGAGAGGAAGTTTTATCTTTGATTTGCAAAATCTTTAACGCCAAAGAGACTTTGTTTTTGTTAATATTGTTTTGCTGTAATTGTTGTTTTATTTCCCCATGCTTATTTTTAAAGCAAAAGGCTTTTGTATAATATAATATAATATAATATAATATATTATTATTATTATTATTATTATTATTATTATTATTATTATTATTATTATTATTATTAGTGTTGTTGTTATTATTATTATTGTATACACGTGAAAATGTTTTTATAACATTTGCTTAGTTTAACAACAAAGTATCTTTAAACAATTTAAAAATAAAACAAATACTTTTTTCAAAACGTTTAAGTAAAACTCTACATGTAAAATACAGTTTTTCCTTTCTGTCAAAAGTTAAAAACCCGTACTGGTCCTTTTAAGCGCAAAACGTAATTTATTAAATTAGTATTAATCGTACTAACAGTTATAAAAAAATATAAAGTACACAATACGCCACTTTAATTATTTTTAATAGAACTTTTAAATAGTATTTAATTCAATTTTTTCTCTATATTAACTTTAAAAATGAGAATATAACACATCACATTTTTAAATTAAACTTTTGCTTTTTGGTATAATTAAATATACATATTGTAAAAATATTTAGTTTAAAAAAAATTAAACTAATTTTTTTTATTTGAAGTGTGCAAAGTTAGATATTTGAAATGGGAATAAATTGAATACTGAAAATATGAATAAGCGACCAGTCTTACTTAAGTAAATTAAGTAGTATAATTGAAAATGTTATAAATTAATTGTTTTCTCAGGAAAATGAGTTTAAAATTAAAGGAACATTTTATTCCAAAAGCTTTTACAAAATATTTTTGTTACTTTTAAACTAGTTTTATTTAAACATTTAAACTTTAAATAAAATAGAAACAAGAATAATAAAATTAAGCTTAATATTGCGGTTGTATACGATTGCAATTTTTTACAAATTTGTACATAATTCTAAGGATCTTACATTTTTATTTGTACAAAACTTTGTCGCACTTTTAATTTTATCACTTTTGTACATATTTTTGTGTTCATTCAATTCATTATTGAACATTTTTTCTGCTATATTTTTGTCATTTTTAAGCATACATTGAGCATCTTCATTCATTCCAATAAGCAATTCTGTGTCAAACGATACCGTAAAATATTGAATTGTGTTGCCGTTGTCTTTTAAACAATTTGCTTTAGGCAATTCACCTTGAAACATAACTCGATCGTCTAATTCGACCGAAAATTTACGTACTCCACAGTCGGGGTATGGAATACAATTCCACATACGAATTGCCAATACGCACACAGGTTGATCAAAAATAACAAAAATATTTATAATGTCCTTTGCTTCTAGTTGTTGAAGCCAACATGTTTCATTCCATTCGCTATTCGTTGTTTTACTAATAAATAGTTGTTGTACACTTTTCACCTTCTTCATCATTGACAAAGTGGGCGATTTACATCGATGGGGAAGAACAAACACAAATTCTGACTCAATCGCAATGTTTTCACCTGTGTTTGACATAAATTCCAATTTACTTAAACCGATGTAAGAGGAATTGCCCCAATTAGAATACAAATTCAATTGATATACAAATCCGACAGGAAGCTTTATTGGCACATTATTGACTAAACATTGTTCAACATCAGATTGTATTCGACCTATTGACAAAGTTTGAACATAATCGTATATCGAGTGTTTAGGAGCACGTCGTAATACTGCAATATAATCGTCATTAAAACTCCATACAAGTTTTACAAATTTACAATCATAATTTAAATGGAGCGCGTTATAATTCCAAATGCGGACATGTTGGATTTGTTGGGTAGAATAAACGTACAATTTGAGTTTGATGGGAAAAGACGTATCATTCAATGAAGTTGACCACATCAATTTTGGATTGGTTGTTTGATTAGGATATTTAAACAAATTGTAAATTGTTTCTTGTTTGAAATTTGCATTTTTAAGGTCAAATGTATGGGCATTGTTTAGCACAATTTTAAAAACATTCAAAATATTTTTATATTCATCAAGTAGTTCGATTCCAGTTAAACCAATGTGAGTTGCATATTTATCCCAAGGTTCTAATAAATGGATTTCTATAAATTGTATATTATTGTCCCAAATTTCTTTATCAGTATTTAGTAAAACATTGTTAACATTACTTTTGCATAGGTGTTTTTTTATTTCTAATGAATTAAAATCATAATCATTATTATTATTATTATTATTATTATTATTATTATTATTATTATTATTATTATTATTATTAATTATTATTATTATTACTATTACTATTATTACTGGTGCTAATAGTATCATAATTGCAATTGTTTGAATCAAAATCCAAATATTGAGAAAATTCTTTTGACAAAATAGGATCATTTTGTCCAATCAAATTTAAAGTGTTATTGTCCATACAAAACAAAATAGTTTCGCCACAGTTTTCAATCACTCCACTGTTTTCTACATCGCATTCACTCGCCTTACGAATTTCGTTTGCAAAAATTGGCTTATTGTCCAAATAGATAACCGCGTCGCGTACACCCCGTGATGCATGCATTCTCGACTTATTATAATTCCATATACGCATCATTGCCAAAGGCTTGGACCATTCGGGCAGTTGAATTTGAATGACCGGTCGGCGATTAGGAAAAAATGGCACTAACCACATGTGTACATTGTTTAGTGTCCAATTCACATTATCTAACAAATGGGACACTAGTCGTGGATCATAGGTATATTCGGGAAGAACATTAATGTTGGCTGGATTGGCAGATATTGTGCAATACTTTCCTATTGATTGTCCATCGGATGTAAACAGTTCGATTC
Organism: Cardicola forsteri; assembly: GCA_025895645.1. Taxonomy (NCBI): domain Eukaryota; kingdom Metazoa; phylum Platyhelminthes; class Trematoda; order Strigeidida; family Aporocotylidae; genus Cardicola; species Cardicola forsteri. The sequence continues at coordinate 220,776 of JAKXYG010000590.1, read as the reverse complement.
CAGCCAAGCCAACGTAATATTTGTCTCCCCATGTAGATAGAATTTCTATTTTTAGACAAGTGCCACGAGGCAAAATGGGAATATCAATTTTATCCAAATTTGAAGTTGTAGTATTGTGAATAATTTGAGTTGGTTTAATATTATCAATATTTTTTGTTAAATTGTGTAATATATTCGAATTTAAAAAAGATGACTTACAAAATAGTTTGTTCAACGATTTGAAATTTAATTGTTGATTTCTATGTAAAACGATGTTTGTTTTTAAATTAGATTTTGACTTATTTAAAAAATAATTGTTTGTATTGGCATTATTGCAAGAAATAGAAATTCGTTCTGCATGATACTGATTAAAACTTTCCAATGAATTCCATAATTCTTCTAGCGCATTCGATTTTTTTATTTTTTTATTTTCTTTCTTAATTTTTATTGTACTACCACTACTTGAATTTTTATCCCACGAGTGTTTTATACAAAATGATGATAAATGTTTCTGGCAATTTAAATCTACTGTGTTTTCAAGTAAATTTAAATTATTTTGTGACTGTATTTCAATTTGATTTTTGTTACAGATTTTATCGTTAAACATAATTTTGACTTCTACTTGCTTTTGTTCATCTTGTTCCAATATCCCATTAAAAATGTAGGTTGAATTATCACATCTAGTATGGACCAACTTAATGGAAATCTTTTTAACACCACAATTCATGAAGTTGTATTGTGACTGTTTTTTTAAATTCCAAATATCTAAAATTAAAAGACAGCATTTTTCAAATTTATAATCAATTAAAAAACGACAGCTAATTTGCAAAGGTAAATGTTTTACATTACATATCCATAACTTTTTCTCAGCTAAATTTTCTGACTGCTTTGTAAATAATTGTTTAAAATTAAATTCATTAAATTGACTTTTAAATTGAATTGATTTATTATTAAGATTGTCAATGGCAACAGAATTGGGAATTAATATAGTTTCATTTAAACCATTAAAAAGAAGGACTTGTATTTTGTTTAAACCAACCCAGTCTGTGTTGCCCCAATTTGAATGTATTTCAAATATTAATGAAAATTCATAATCTGTATGTAGATTTTGTTTATGTTTTTTATCAAACGCATTTATGTGATCAAAAAATGCGATTGGTTTACTTAACATTGGTGACAAATAACCATTTTTTGTTTTTATTTTATAAACGGTTAATTCTTTTTCGTTCCATGCCTTACGTTTAGGTTTTTCATTAATTAAAATTGGTGCACTTTGAACGCGTTCGGTTTTTTCTTTAAATGAAACGCTACTTGGTACTTTTAAATGTTGCACTAATTTTGACTTGGATTGATACAACGGCGTATCTTTTTTGGGATTAATGTTAAAATATAATTGGAATCCTTGTTCCAGTTGTTTTTGACGTAAACTTTTATTTTCATTTTCTTTTAATAATTTGCTTTGTTCGTTTCGACATTGCAATTGAGCCAAATATGATTCGCAATTTTTGTATACTTTGTGAACGTTGAGATTGTCAATATGTTTAGACATAAAATATGTATTTTAAACTAAATTTGTATATAAATATTTATATTAATTTTTAGTATTTTCTAAAATATTTTATTTATATATAAATATTTAAAAACATAAAGTACTTTTTAAACAACATTATACTGTTTTTTGTAATTGTACATAAACACATATTAGTTATTTTTAAAACTAAATAATAAATAGTTCTTTGCACTATATATTTATTTTTATATTAAAAACGTTTACATTAAATAAAAAATAAAAACGTTTTGTATTAAATAAAATATTAAATGGATTATAAATATAATATTTAAATTTACAAACATACTACATAAAATAATACATAACATATGTCAATATTTTTACAATAATGCATTGTAAAATTTTAATTAATTATTTATTTATTTTATTAAAAAACTTTAAAAAGTAAAATTTAATTTTTAAATATTTTTAAACTAAAATTTAATTACTGCAGGAATTCTTTAAAGTAAACCTTTTACAAACGAAAATTAAGAGGAATGTGTATAGAGTATATTTACAAAACATGCATTAAGTATTAATATTACAGCTAAAAATAAAACGTTTTTAAATATTTATAATACATTAATAATTTAATTAATCTATTTAATTACAAAACTAAATGCTAAATTTTATGTCAACGTAAAAAACGTTTTAGTGTTTTTTTAATTTTATATTTTTCTTTTATTTAATAATGCTATAGTTTTTAAACATTTTATTGTTTTATAAGTATTTTTTAGTTTTAGTTCTATTTTACATTTGATCTTTTCTATTATTTTGATTACTTTTGTTTGTAATATTTTTTTACATTTTAATTGAGTGTTTTTTAAGTTATTGCATTGACATTTTTTATCTAACATAGTTTAAAACAATTTTTATAATTTATTTTCAGTATTTTTTACCAATTAATTGATTTTTATTTATTTTATGCATGTAATAATTACTTTAAATTTATTTGTTATAAAAAAATTTTTAACAAATTAAATTGTTTACAAAACACTTTGCAAATTTATTGCAAAAATAGAAAACATTAACAACAACACTAAATACATCTTAAAAAATCATTATAATTTTAACAATACAGAAAATTTGAGTAATTTATTAATTAAACTATTTAATGTTATAATGAATTTTTAAATAAAATGTTTTTTAATAATAATGTTGTTAAATTATTTTAATAAACATTAATTTTGTTTTTTTATAACTAAATTAATTAACCAAATAAACTTTGTGCAGTTTTGTAAAATAAATAATTAAAAAATATCAAAAATGTTATATAAACTTAAAAACAATAAAGCGGTTTTTTAGTAAATAACTGTAATAGTTGTTTTTATATTTAAATACTTTTTAAAATAATAAATAATTTTACATAAAATTAATTTAATGATACTTTGTATTGTTATTTTTACAATTAATAACAAACAAACTTATTTTTAATTTTTTTTCTATGTTAAAAACATTTTAATAAATATTTTTTATTTATAAAGTTAATTGTATTGTAAATTTTATATTTTCTAAATTTATAATTGACAGAAAATATATAATGTTTTACTGAAATTAAATCATATAATAAAAACGTATTATTGTTAAAACAATTAAATTTTATATACTAGATATTTATAATTTTTTAATAAATAAAATTACAAAATATACAATAAATAAATAAATTGTTAAAACTTTAAAAACATAGTAATTGTAACCCAAATATTTATAATACTTTAAACCAAAATTAATTGAATTAATTAATTAATTAATTATTGAGAAGATAATAATTTTAAATATTCAAGTAATGCTTATAAAGTCTTAATTTCTAATAATGATAATATTCCTAATTGTTTGTCTTCTACCTAGTGGATTTTGGACTAGGTGCTAACAATTTTCTAGATTAATAACAGCAGGGTCTAGGTGCACAGTTGTATTACTGGGCCTACGCTACGCCGGGTAGGTGCAAACATAGATCCGTGACACTTAGAAGGTATTTTAAGGTATACATATACTATATGCAGCCGCTAGGCTAAGGTAGATAACCCTGACAAAAGCTCAAACAGTCTTATTAATTTTTTCAAACAATAGTAACGTTACATAAATGCCGTCCATGAGCCAAAAAACGTTGTTATTTTTTTTACGTTTGTTACTTTTATCTAGTCATTAAAGTTAGTTGCTTTATATGCCGTATAAAAATGGAAAATAATAAGGAAGTAATCACGTCACCGACCAAAATGAATTGTAAAATATCTATATTTTTTAATTGCATCTTAAAATAAAACTAACTGTAAACAGACAAACAATTACCAGTCAAATTAAATTATTACATTTTTAATTTAAAAAATAACTAACTATTATGTAAGTAATTTAAAAAACAATTATTTTAATTAATAAATTACTGTTTAAAATAATTAAATTACCTAAGTAAAATATTTAAAATTATGCTTTAAACAACTACAAAATATTGGATAAAAAATTTAAAATATTTTAATTTAATTTACATATTTTAGAATAAAAAAACAATTCTTATTTATTAAACATTTTATGTGTACAAAAAAATTATTATTACGTATTTACTTTTTAAAATATTATATTTTTCTTTAATTATAGTATAATATACGTTAAATATTTAAACGAATATAACTTAATGATTCTTTAAATATATTAGTTTAATACAATTATTCAGGATTCAGGATTTTTTACGAATTGAGTAGGTCAAAACGCCTTTTAGTACTCGGTTTTTAAATTGTCTCAAATTTTTAAGGAAAAAAAATAAAATGGATAGTGAGATAAAGGGGGATTAGTCACAAAAAAAATTTAAAATCAAGATAAAATCAAGGTAGATAGTGGAAGTTAACAATTATAGGAAACAAACAAAAATTATAAATATGCAAAAATAATAATAAAACAAACTACGTATTACAATGCAAAAACACTACAATAATTTTTTTAAAAAAAGAAAAGAGAAAAAATGAATAACGCTCCAATGGACGTGGAGAGTGACGCGAGCTTCACCTCGCAAATTTTATGTTAAATAAATTTTAAAATAAAATAGTACAATTAAAATAAATGCCAATTGTTAACTAAACACTTAGTACAATGCTAACAATATATATATATATATTAAAAGCATTTACTTAAAATATAAAATTAAAATAATAGTAATAATAAACAATTTTAAATTTAAGTTTATTTAATTAATTTATTATTTACTTATTATTGCAAGTATTATTTCAATATTGATTATATACAAATTTGCGTTATTTACATGTATCTATGTCTTGAATTAGTATTGCTAACAAAAACAAAATAACAAAGCGTTATAATTTTAATAATGCATAATAAATTTTATATAATAAATAATAAATTATTGTTACTATTATTTAAAAAAATAATAATTGTAAAATATTAAATTTAAATAAAATTTACTAATATTTCTAACATTTTTACTATATTGCTAATTATGCAACAGTAAACAGTATTAAAATGAATATATTGTAAATAATATTGTAATATATATAATATATTGTAATAAATAATATTGTAAATATTTTTTATTATAAATAAAAAATTACATGTATTAATCTAAAAATATTTATAATTATCTTTACGGTTGTATAAACAAAACAGTAATAAAAATTTACTATATATTTTAAAAAATTGTATTAAAATATTAATGTTTAAAAATATTTTTAATTTTTTTATATTTTTAACATTTATATTTATGATATAATAATTTTTCATATTTCATAAACATTTTATATAGATTGATAAAATCGCATTATACTTTTGAGTTATGCGAGAAATAAAAGAAATTCGTGGAATATGTAGATGATAAAAATGAATAAATACAAACACTTTTTGTCTTCTTTGCAACAAGTAATTTTATAAGTGTTGCTTTTGTTTCTCTCCTAATCATTACTAATAGATGGCGAAGAGCCCTCTGGATTTCAAATGCAGAATCTACCTATGTGAGATTGAATTGCAAGGTCTCCCAACACTTTTTAACCAAAAGGTTAAAAGCCCTCTTAAAACTATTAATTTAACTAATTTTAAAATAAACAATACTTTGGTTAAGCTGGGTCATTTAAAAAATCATCTAAAGATTACTAATCTGATTAATTCCAAGATATATGTTCTGGTTAAGTTAAGCAAGGTACAAACTTTATATATTATAGGTCAATAAAAAACAATCTCTTTTTTACTCATCTAAAATGCAAATAGATACCTTTTAAGAAAAATTTGCCTCAACAAATTAATTATCTACAATAAAAAACCGTAGCGGTGACAATTGACGAATAAAATTGAAAATAAATAGTAAGCAATATTATTTTATTTCATTACAAAAATTAATATTTAATTATTGGAATTAATATTTTTTGAATACTTACATTTTTGTTTAAATGTGCCAACGGTGTTTATAAGTAGAAACCGTTATATAAACAACTGTTTCGCTAAAAGACCTTAGTGCTATTTTTCCTTATTACCACACTTTTCTGAGCACTATATCAACTATCATATCCGCTTAGTAAACATTTTCAAAAAAAATCTTTAAAAAATTTATCCTATCTGCGTTCGTCTTTTTTACATGTTTTACATTAGGCCTGATTTTAAATATCGTATTTAAATTACTTTTATTTTTCTAAAAACAAATTTGAACATCTTAAATAAAGTTTAGAAATTTGTCTCTAAAATTTCCAAAACCTTACATAATTTAAGTTAATTTGACCGTCCATAATTAGCGGTTTTAAAGCGACCTTGTTTTAGCTTATAAACTATCGAAATTTGGGAACTATTCCCCATACTTCAACAAAACTCAAAATTTTTTCAGAAGCTACTTGTTTAATATTCAGAATTCAGGAGGGTACACGAGGTGCGTAGGAATTTATCCTTTTAATCCTCGGTTCTCAATGTAGCTGAAAGTTCAAAATCTGGGATAATAAAAATGGAAAAAGAAACTGGGACAAACAAGAATAAATATTATAAAAGATAAAAAGTAGTAACAATATGGGAGAAAAGTGAATAAATAAGTTGGGCAAGACAAGTAGATAGGTGAAGAATTTAAATAAAAGAGGCAAGCAAGTGCTGATCATAATTAATCTTAAATGACCCTAACGACTTATAATTGACTACATGACTAAGAAGCTTATTCCATTCTGTAATGGATCTATGTAAAAAATGATTTTGTCTAAAGCAAGTAAGAGTTCTGGGTTTGTGAATCTTAAGACAATATCCCCTAAGGTTTCCATTACTTACATTGAAAAAATGAGTGATGCAATTGCTAGCAAATAACTGATAGATTAAGATTAAGTCGCTTCGGAGTCGCCTACTTCCTAAAGGGAATAGTTCTAGTATCCGCAAACGCTCTGGGTACGACTTGAGACAAAGCTCATATGGGAGTCTGGAAAGCGGTTTTTGGACTCTTTTTAAATGACATATATCCGCCTTCCGAGATGGGGCTGTTACTTCAATATAATATTCTAAATGTGGTCTTATATATACATAAAAAATAGACGAAAGCAGTCTATCGGAATTTTACCTAAATTACGTCTGAAAGACTTAATCAGGCTAAAACATTTTAGGGTCGCTTTCTTGTGATGTAGTGTGAAAACTAGGGATAGTGTAAATGTGACCCCTAGATCTTTAATCTCTTTTACCATAGTAATAACTTTATTTTAAATCATAAAGATCTTTCTCGAGGATCTTCCGAATGTTACATGCCTACAATTTTTTTAATTTAAAGGCAGCTTATTCGTAACTAACCAAAGGTAAATACAGTTAAAATCTTGCTGCAGTAGTTCCAGGTTTGTGCCCCAGATTTTAATATCGTCCGCATAAAACAGAATGTTTGATTAAACTTTTGTAGATAGATCATTAACAAACATGATGAAAAGTAGGGGATCTAGGACTAATCCTTGTGGCACCCCTGACTTGATTTTGGACTAGGTAGACAAGGTATTGCCGAGCCTAACTCTGAAATTTCGATCCTTCGATCCAGTTCAACAGAGAAATACTTATGTCAAAAGTCTTTAACTTAGCTATTAAGAGAGAATTTGGAACTTTATTTAAAGCTTTGGAGGAGTCAAAGTAGATAGCCTCAACGGAAGGGTGATGCTCTAGATCACTGGTTATTCCGTTTGTAAATTTCAATAAAGTAGTTAGACAGGAACGGGACGGGATGAAACCATGCTAAGCAGGATTAATTAATTTTTTATCTAGGGCTATCTCCTAGATACTCTTTAATAAGTCTTTCTAGTACTTTGCTAGATGCAGGTAATATGCTAATTGGCCTGTAACTATCAGGACTAAATCTGCTGCTTATTTTGTAAATTGGCCTGGTATTTAACTACTAAAAAGGACATATTGAATAAGTAATGAAAAACTGGTGCCAATATATAGGCACACTCCGTGAGGACTCTATGGTATATACCATCAGACCCGCAAAAGCTGGATTTTAAGTGCTTAAAGTGTTTACACACCATATTATTAGTAATTTTAAAGTTACCCAAACTAGTAAAAGGATTGGTAGAACAACTGGCAGCCATGTCTCCAGTGCAAAAAACAGACTTAAAGTAATCCTTAAATACGTCACATAAAAATTCGGCTGATAGAAGCAAACTATTACAATCCTTAATAAAAGGAATAATAATAATAATAATAATAATAATAATAAGGAAGAACACATTCCGAAGAACGTTTTCTTTTCATAAAATTAAATTGTACTTTTTTATCATTTTTAGTTCTAAGTAGTAAAATGCTAAGTTTTTTATTTTTAAAACTTTTTATGGCAGCTATGCCTTGATTTTAAATATCGATGTAGTTGTAATGGAAACAAGGCAATTTCGTAGCTTTTCACTTAATAAAAGCTAATTTTTGTTTCTGGATTAAGCGCTTAATGCGGCTGGGAAATATCTTTTTTATACAAGGCGGAGTCTTAAAAAGGACAAATATTTTAATACCGTGATTAAAAATTTCTATTATTACATTATCAAAACCTTGTAAATTCCAATTTGCATTTTGAAAATATTCTTGTAAAAAACAAAAATTTGTTTTCCTAAAATCTGTTCTGCATTTGCAATTTAGAGATCGGCGAGAGGAAATAAACTGAGGAAGACAGGACGGAATAATCACTCCTTCCTAAAGGAGAAAGGAACTCGATAGAGTCTACTAAGGATGAAATATTGGTAAAGATAAGGTCATGACAAGATGGATGGCTTCCAAGTCTATATCTGGTAGAAGAACGGACATGTTGATGGAAGGCATGTTCAATATTGAGCTTGAGCAGACTGTACTTGAAGAACATGTGAGGCCCATCAAGAGAGTTTCTGTTAATTAAAGGAGCATTGAAGACTCTCATTATAATAATGTACTTATGGGGTAGGAAAGCAAAGAAAAAAGTTCTTTTATTAGAACTCTAAGGTTTTTGAGAGAGGGGGGGGTCTATACAGAATGGATAAAAGAGCTTATTTTCCCAAAACCAGTGGAATTTATAGATGTATAAAATCATACCCATTTAGCGGATTACCGAAACCTGGATTGAAGATGGAGAGCTGTATAGAATCTTTAATGTAAAAAATACATCCTCTACACTTACCTCTATTTAAATCCCTTCTAACAATATTATACTCATGAATATTAACTTCACTATCTAATTTATCATCAGAAAGCCAGGTTTTTGTGACTTCAATGATATAAGGTTCATCAGAAGTGGCTATTCTCTTAATCTTAAACAACTTGTTTCTAAGGCTTAATGAATCTGTGTACATCACTCTGAGAGCGACGGAGTCCTTAATAACGGGGAGTTTTGTCGTAATCAATGTCTTAATAAGACGTAAGTTGGACCCCGATGCAAAATGGAAAAATTCTGATTAATTGTATCTAGCCTTAAGGGTGTTAATTTAGCTATAGGGACTTTGGATGGATTTAACACACTGTTGGGCATATCATCTAGGGAAATAAACCGCTTAAGCCGTTTTTTAGGCGGCAGGTTTTTAAAAAGTCTGAGGTAAAAAGGTAGCAAATTTCTAATACTAGGCCAGTTTTTAAGGAGGTCTAGTACATGTTGAGGCGAAGGGAATTTAACAAGTAAAGGGGGGGCAGTATAAGTAAGTCTGTAATGTATCCTATTTACTTTAAATGAGGGTGTAGGATTAAAGACGTCCTTACACAAATATGATTTGGTGGCAGGTACACCTTTGATGATTATATTACAAGATCTTTAATAATTAGTGATAATATCTTTAGAAGCATTAATAATCTCTTCTTGAAAAAGTTTTAACGCACAATTAGTTATTGCATTGGCGGGGCAGAGCTTTGAGATTTAAGTTTTTCAATTTATTATTTCCTCATAAATATTCCTTATATCAATTGTAGATGCTTTAATTTTCTGTGCAAAAGCATCAAATTGCAAACAATTTTTAGTATTATCAGAATTCAGGTTATCTCCTAGGAATTTATGTTGTCAACTTTATTGTCTTTATTAAGTTTGCAGATTTTGTGCAGGCAATCCCTACAGATAAAGTCTTTTTCTGAATGGGCATAAAAGGCATAAATGGTTACAGAAAGACCCGTGTGGCATTTATGGAACCATAATTAACATGAAGAGCACATTATCCCAATTTTCACGGTCTTGCTACACCCACGCCATCCACAGTAATCGGAGAATGTATAAACAGCAAAAAAAAATTTAATAATAAAAACAATAATTATTTTCTAAATGCCAACAATAAAAAAAATTAAAAATATGCAATATGCAATCTGATTAAAGAGAGAGCAAATAAAATCAAACTTACTGTGAATCGAAAATCGCGCGCGATTTTGTTGAAGAACGTAAACCATTACCTATCCAAGTAGAAGTTTAGCTCACAAACCAAAAGTATAATGTAGGGGCTATTTAAAAAACGATTTTAGATTTGCAAAATTTTTGAACGGCTTGATTAAGTCAGAAATAAATTAGTATGCACGTTTCGTCAATGCCATAGTTAATCTGAAAATAGAAAATAAACCATAAACTAAAAATTTTAACAATAGAAAAACATTGATAATCAAGATAAAAACAGAGAAATAAAGTGTAATTGATTAAATTAAAGTTCAGAATATGTGAAAAAACAATAAACATAAAATCAACAAATTTTGTATTACAATGCAGATATACTATAATAAATTTTTAAATCATATACAATATATTTTAAAATAACGCTCTGAACGACGTTTAGCGTTACGCACGCCTTATTTCTCACTATTGACATGTAGGATAAAAATGTACATCAGTTATTAACAACATTTGCATTTTATGTAATAATATATTTATAAAATAGAAAAAACAATAAAAAATTTTATTAGTAAATAAATATTAATTATTATGAAATAAGATAAACTTTCTGTTTTTATTGGTAAACAATGTAACACATCATTAAACTCATGTCATGCATTTATAATTGAAATTAAATTTCTACATAAAAAATGATTAATTTTAATTATTTAATAGTTAAAATTTATTTATTTATTATTTATTGATGTATTTATTTTTTTATTATTATCATAAATTATAAAATTATAAAGTTTAAATTTTAAAATACTAAATAATAATTTTATTTGATAAATTTTATTTATATAGCTTAAAATACATTTTTTTTACCTTAAACTATTAATATTATTGGTCGCGAAAAAGGGTATCTTAACTTAATATAATAGTGATGCGCTGCTTTCGAATGCTGTTGAAAAAGTAATACATTTGTTGTAAGCGTATAATATAAGGTATTAAGGTAATGGTATTGTTTTTATGATTGATAAATTTTTATGAGTGTTGTAGTTTGATTTGTTTTAATATTAATTAATGTTTATATGTTACTTGTGCTGTTATTTTATTTTTAAGGATAATGTATAAGTTTATTTTATTTAAAAATAAAAAATACTGTTAGTTCATTAAACATTTGTCTAATTTTTGAAATTATTTTATATTGTGTATTTTTATTTTGAATATTAATTAACATTGTCTTTTAAAATAAACGTTTTTTATTTGTTACAATTTCATCAATAAGTTTTAGTTTAAAATATGGAAAACTAATATTTTAAGTTTTTTTATATATTTAAATATGATTAATATTTTTTAATATTTCAAAGTTAGAATATATGTTTAAATATGTTTTTATTTACCATTTCAATTTTAATTAAGAATTTTATGTTTAAACAAGTAAACGGATGTTGTATTTTAATTGAATCCAGTGCTTGTTAATTAATGTTATTTAGGTTTTTGTTATTTGTTTACATGTATTGTGATAACAGAGAGCAAACAAATTAAGATTAGCGTTTATTCAGTCACTTTATAACATAATCAGTTCAATATCAAACTGCAGTATTTGAATGAACAAGTGAATATTCAGGTATTCAGGTATATTCACGAGTTATGTAAGAGGAAACTCTTTTTAATACTTGGTTCAAAATATCAAATATCAACAAAAATAAATCTCGAAGATTTGTATGTATATATATGAAAATATACTTATATATATAAATAGGAATATAAAAATTAAATATAATCATACGCCGATTTGAAGGAGTCAATGGACGAAGCTGAAATAACGTGGTTTGGTAAAAGATTTTACGCAGATATGATCCTATACGAAAAATGTTTTAGACGTAGACGGGATTTTAATCTTGGTTTGGATAACTTAAAAGGGTGCCCTCTTCGAGTATCATTAGCAGGGACAAAAGGATAAAAAATATGTTTTTTATTTTAAAAATAAATGATGATGATGATCAATAATGTTTAATTTTGTTTAATTAAATGGTCATAGGTGAAAAATATTAAAAACGAGTTAAGTTTTCCTTCAAAACAATTTATTGATTAAAATTAATGCACCATTTTTAGAAATATACGATCTATGAAATTTTGTATTGCATCGTATTTATTTATTTTTAATTTTTAATTTAAAAAAAATATTTGTTACGGTAGTAATGAAATTGTAAAAATAACATCGGTTAATACAAGCTCAAATATGAAATGTAAGGTACCGGGATTTTAATAACCTGTTATACATATATGAGTTAATTTTTAATTTTTAAGAATATAATATATATTAAAACTTTCTCCTTTAACGTTCCTAAAATTCTTAATTGTTAAATTAATTTTATGTAATTGAGTACACGATTGAGCATGATATTTAGTTTTACTAACGTCATCAAATGCTGGTTCTTGTTTGGTTTTACTAGTGAAATATTTAAACAACTAACTTAACAGAATAAAAAAGAAAAATATTATTTTTTATATAGTAACTTTCTTTTATTATTTTTCTTATTTCAAAACCCTTTTGCTTTGAAATGCATGAGACAACAAGATTAATGCATATGATGATAAATTACAATGTTAACTTTAAAGATTATGTATACAGAAAATTGAACTTCTATTCGGATTTTACTAAAATCCGTCGTTAGAATTGTTTTTGCTCCTTTGTTGTAGTTTAATGAAATGGTATCTTATTGTTTTTTTTAGAAATATTTATCACAGATGCCAGGTTCCTAATCTTGCTTTTAAACCCTGTTCTTTTTTCAATCCGTTTTGAGACCGGTTATGTTGAATATGTGAAGTTCTAGTGAACACTGTTTAATTTTATATTATTTAAAGTTTTATAATATAGGAAATAAACATTTTAGCATTACTTGAAGCGTGGGTGATTTAAGTATTAACTAAACATTTAAATTAATTTAGTTCTAAATTTTCGATTTGAAAATACTGATTTTCAAATTATTAACTAGGATAATAGCTTAGTTTCATAATATTGCATATTTCAAGGTTGTGAAATTCATTTAAGTCACTTTTCTTTTAATCAAAATAATTAATGCTATTCAACATGCAGTTCTTTGTCTAATTGAAAACTAAAATAGCGATAATAGGCGTTATAAGTAATTTATAAGATTAAATTTTTGTTATTCATTTAAGTTAAAAATCATATAATTACTATGGCAGATGTGCATTATATAAGTAAAATGTGATATTTGTTTTGATAAGTAGTCTGTATTTTATATAATACTAAAATAATTGAAAAAAATTACTTTTTGTTTGTTTATTATAAATCCTTTACAAAATAATTACATCTTTCCAAACTGTTAATTGTAAATTTATTTAACGTTTATGATAATCCACTTTTAGCAATGCATTTAAATAGGATAAAAAGATTATTATTAACATGGAATATGTTTTTGTTTTTGTATATTAAAACTTAAATGTTTTAACATTTGGAGATTAATGACACATTAATTGTTAATTTATAGTACATTTTAGGCACACATTTCTGGTTTTGTAAAATATTACTTATTGGTTTGAACATACTATTAACATTTTGATAGTGTAGTAATGACTAATAATAAACAACAATTTAGTTGTTTGGATGCTTGAACTAGCTTTTGTACTAAAACAAGTGCCACGTGCATATACGCATAAGTTGATGCTAATAATGACTTAATTTTGGCATTTGCAAATCATTAAAAAATGTTATAGTACGGACAATGAATAATAGGAAATTTCAGGGCGGTTATGGTTTAGTTCATAAATAAATTAGTGAAATAACTTTTCATTGATTATTTGTATTTAGCCGTTTTTTTAAATGTTTGATATACATTTGAGTTTTGACGTAATTTTAATTTAATTAGTTAATGGGCGTTATTGATTTTGTTTAATTGTTTGGGAGTATCAAGAAAAATGTATTAGTTTTTATAGACAAACTTAGTATATGGGGAAAGCATTTGATTTATAAAAAGTTTAATTATTACTTATAAAAAATATTTTTGTTGATAAAATGTGATTTGGTGGTATAAATATATATATATAGTTATTTAAGCTTTTATTAATTAGAGCTTTTGAGTTTGCAATTAATTAACACCATACACGCACAGTGATTTATGGGATAGAACTTAGTTTCTTTAATTCAATATTTACAAATATTTTCTTTTAAAAACATTAAGCTGTACTTCTATTTTTTATACGTTTTTGAACCTTATTTTACAATTAAAATTTATTATTCATTGTTGCTTAGTTAAGAAATTACCACAAAACAAAAACTCATATTTTGGTTTAAATAATTGACGTTGGTGTATTATATTTACCGATTTTAGTTGCTTTGAACAAGTGATGTGTTATCACTTAAAATTATATCTTAATTTACTTTAAATTTAGACGACAGTATCATTACTGTATAATGAGATGGTTATTAGTCTGAACGTTTTATAGGTTTTTAGATTACGTAAATGTGCTTTTAGCTTTGAGAAAAGGAAACATTTTATCTTTACACAAATATATTAACTGAATAATACGTGGCTTAATTTTGCAAATTGTAGGTTATATTATAGTAAAACAAAGCTTACATATTTACTTTTTTAATTTCATTATATGTTAACATTTTTTGCTTGTATACAATAACATTTAATATTATTTTAAAAATTGAATGCATTTTTATAATTTGAGAGATTTTTATATTAACCTTTATATCAGGTTTAGTTTTATTATATGTAAAATAATGATTGGTCATTTTATTTGTTCACGGCTAAGCAAATTACACAACCCCCTCCTCAAACCGAAACATAGTTGTGATTGCCTTGAGGAATTTGATGCGTTGAGTTTACATTTAATAAATATATTTTTAATAAAAAATGTCAGCAACAAAATTTTAAAGTTTTTAATGAAGTATTTAACTAAATGATAACAATATCGTTACATAAAATTTTGTAAACAATGATAATTTTATTATACTGCTTAATGTAAGAGATATTCTTGGATTTTGAGATAATAAATAATTGATGTACTATAAAATAAGAATTAATTTTATACCTAAATGTGCTAGTCTAGATTTTAAATAAACTTTTTAATTAAATAATATGATTAAAATAGTAAGGTTCATATTTTTATTGTTTTGTTTTACATAAGTCTGTTTTAGAAATTTTACACGATTAGTTTTTATATTTATTTTAATGTTAAACATATGGTCTACACAAAAAAAAACACATAACTAATTAAAAGTAGATATAATTGTAGATATTACAGGAGTCTTTAGTCAATAGATGAGTAATTTATGCATATCTCCTTACTTAAGCTAAAAGGTTTTACAATAAAATTGTGAACAGTTAAAAATTTTTGTATAAATACACAATGCTGTAAGTGAAGATTTACTGGTTTAAATTCATAATGTTTTGGAGAGAAAGCGGTTGAGATTTTATATATGTTATATAATAACACAATAAGATTAAGATTGATTTGTTACTTAGATCAAAATAGCCATAGTCTAGCGATACAATGCTCGATTTGGATCTGGGTGAGCATGGGGGTTCGAATCCTACCACCGGCACTAAATATGTACTTACATTCGGCTTCGCTAAAATATCCACTGGTGAAAGATGCAACAACAAAAGTTAGTGGCAATGCCACATCTTCATTAATTCCAAATTCGCATATAATCTCGAACAATCCCTTTCCATTGTTCACGATTTTCGGAGGCGTGTAGGGATATGTCAGTCCATCGACTTAGCCATAGTTTCTAAGATAAACTGCCGGCCAAGATTGTGTGAAAATCGTCCTGAACAGCATCCATCCAAGTACGAATTTGATTACCTTTCCACTTCTACCAGTCGGCATTTGGACAAGCCAGGATTACGATTCGTGAGATTGCATCAGGATTTCTACGAAGAACATGTCCAAACCAGCGTAATCTTTGTTGTCGCGATACCAATGAAGGAAGATAATGAAATTGAAGGTCATTTCGAATTTGGCGGTTACCGATCTTTTTCGTTCAGTCCCTTGATACGGATGATGCAAAATGTGTGTTGTGCTAAATGTATCTGAGACATCTTGCTTCAAATTTATTAAGCTGCTTGATTTCTGACCCCGTAAGAGTCCATGTTTCAGCTGCGTACATAAGTACTGTGCGAACCAATGAAGAAAAAATGTTCATTTTTGTGTTTGGGTTGATGGTTTTACGTCTTCATAGTAGATAGACAAGCTTTCCAAACGCAGTAGCAGCCAGACAAATTCGACGATTTACTTCATTGGATGAACCACCATCAGAAGTAATTGAGGAGCCTAGATACGTAAATTCCTTTACATTGGGGAGCACAACATCATTTAATACAATCATCGCATCAGGAGCTTGAGACGACATGATGACTGATTTTTTTGGGTTGATCTTTAGACCATATTCACCGGAAACTTTTACGAGGAACTCCAATGCATACTGCAACTGAACATTGTTTTCAGCTAGAAGTACATAATCATTAGCGTATTCTAAGTCCGTAATGGGCGTAGTACCAACATACACACCTTCCATTTGTACAGAGATCTTGGCAAATATAGCATCAATTGCATAGTTGAACAAAAGTGGAGCAGCTACGCAGCCTTGACGGACATTACTGCGACTTTCGAACGGCTTTGTAGTAGATCTGTTGCAACTGCGGATTACAGCAGTTGAGTTCTTGTACAGAGCACGTAGAAGATTCACAAGTTTCAGAGGTGTTCCATCACGTAACATAGTAATTCAAAGTTCTTTTCTGTTCAGCGAATCAAATACTGAAGAGTAGTTAATGAAGGCTACATACGTAGGACGCTGAAACTTTGCCCGAAATTCAATAATACGTCGAAGCGTATAAATTTGATCGATGCATCCCATACCAGGACGAAAACCAGTTTAGTTATGACGAGTGGTCTTCTCCTCTCCGGGCGGATCTGTTCAACTATTGCTGAGGTGGCAATTTTGGCAGCTATGCAAAGTAAACTGATGCCTCTGTAGTTAGCAGGTATTTGGCAATCTCCTTTTTTGTGAACAGGAACAATAGTAGCACGGTGCCAGTCTTTAAGGCACTGCTCAGTTGTCCAGAAATCTGTTGTGATTCCATACAGATCTTCAACAACTCCCAAGGAACCATATTTGAAGATATATGGAGGAATTTTGTCGAAACCGGTGGCTTTCCTAGCTTTAAGTTTTCTGCAAATGTGCATAATATCATCGATAGTGGGGGGGGGGTTCTACGGGTATCGATAAATTGCCGAAGGAACTGTGTCAAGCATGGATTGGTCTTGTAGCCATCCTGTTGTGATTTCAGGTTGGTTTAAAGTCTAAAGTCGTTAGAAATGCCAGACCATCCAACTTTAACTTTATTACCACGGCATAGCTGATCCAATTTCTTGTAAACTTTTCCACAATCGTTATGGCAGGCAGAAACCTTTAGCTCATCTGCTACAGAGTCCCAATGTTTTTGCTTGTCCTCATAACTCTTTCGAAATCCCGCACGCAATGTCCTTCCTTCACTTTTTCTCTGAGCTTTCCTTGCTTGTGTATAGAGATGTCGAGAATTGGTGGACAACCAGTTTGGGCCTATGAAGTTGATTGAACGAGGAAGCACCAAACTAGCTGTATCAATCTTTAGCTTTAGAGTGTTCCAAGACTGATTTAATCCCGTATCACAGTTCGGGACAGCAACTGAAGCTACCAAGTAGGCTTTGGCAAACTCGGTAGCATAGTTGCTGTTTGTGAGCAGGGAGTAACCCCGGAGCCAGAATATCAGGTCTAGTCTTGGTAGTTCTTAGGCGTAGCCGAAACGAACAAGAGACAAGTGAATGATCAGAGCCATTCTCACTACCCGTTCGGCAGCCTCTGTATGCGCGAGAATTTTTTATTGCACTGAACAAACGTTTACTAACTGAAACATACTCGATTTGGGAGGAATATCTACCACAACTTGAACGAAATGTTGTCAAATGTTTCACAGGGTGTTGGAAAAAGGTGTTCGTGATAACCATATTGCACCTTGCCGCGAATTTACTTAACCTTCTACCGTTCTCACATTGTTCGCGCGATTTTGTCCTAGGGCCAACGCAGGGATGGTTGACATCATCCCTGCAGACTCTGCCATTAAAATCTCCTCCAATAACAACGATTTGTGATGAGGTCTTGAGGCGAGAATATAGATCTTCAAGTTACTCATAAAACTCATCAATTTCTTTTTCACAGTGATTATTGGTGGAAGCATAGACATTGATCACGGCCATTGTATACTTGGAAACTTTAAAACGCGAAAATGCTAATTGTGGGGATATACTTTTCCAGTGATTTAACGTACTGGTAGCTAATAGGGATAAGCAAAATGCTATCCCATGATGTGCTGGATTTTGTGCACAAGTTGATGGGAGGAATAATGCAGATGTTGATTGGGAAGCTGTAGGAAGACTAAACCGCTCTGAACAATCCAGTCTTGTATCCTGGAGATAAGCAATGCCAATCTTGTAACGACTTAGCTCTGTGCCAGTATACGCTTGGATTGAAACAGACAACAGTGACCGTACATTCCATGTTCCTATGTGAAGAGGTTGTCGGATGCAAATTAGATTTGGGGGGGATAAATGAAGTTTTTTGGCAGAAGATCGCTTCCTTCCGACGGCGCCAGTGTTTACAGGAATTGACAAGTCGACCTTATTGGGGGGATTAAAGGGTTGACCCCAGTTGACGGATGTGCGAGAAACATCAGAGGAAGTCCTTTCTCGCTTTTGTGACTTTGAGTCAGGCTCATCAACTTCAGTCCTTCCCCAGTTGAATAAAAGAAACCAACGGCCCTGGGTGCCGTAGCGGTTGATTCCATCTCGAGTATTTTTGTCGTCGAAATTTCATTGGAGATTGACACAGGGTATAAGGACCTGCAGCATGATTTTCTGTCAGGGTGAACTCCCTTAGCCTAACCGGCTACATATAGTCAACGAATACCTTAAGATACTTTTTTAGCATCTAGGGTGTATGCTAACACCCATTCACTGAGCAGGAGTCCAATGAGAACCAGTTATACCGCTGTGGACTTGGTCCTTGTTGTTATTAGTCTAGAATGCCTGTAGGCCTATAGGCACCTAGTCCAGGATGCACTACGTAAAGGAACAATAGTCAGGAGTATCACCATTATTGGATTTTGAGACTTTATAAGCATCACTCAAATCCTCAGGATCATTAGCATCCCGTAAAACATTCAAAGTAACAAACATAAAATAAAATAATAATAAATAAAAAGTAAATGCTACAGATTTAAGGAGAATATATATGTTTGATTACGTGCCGGGGTGGTCTAGCGGTACAGCGCTCAAATTCGGACCTCGGTGGGCATGGGTTCGAAGCCCACCAACGGCACTAAAATGCGGGCCCACGTTCGGCTTCGCTAAAAATGTCCACTGCTGAAAGATATTTCTAGTAAAACATTCAAAGTAGCAAACAAAATTTAAAAGAATAAATAAATGGTCAGTATTTATGATTGAACGTTTTTCAATCGGAGTAAACAGTCGATAAAAATATTTTAGTATATAATAAGATTATGGTTGAAATACATTTTAAGAATGTAAAACAATTTTTTTCAGACTGTTAATCCGTTTATTGGAATAGAAAGTTAAGATGGTTAGGGGAAAATAAAGGAAAAATGAAAATTGGTTGATGATTGGTATGAGACATAAAAAACAATAAGGTAGACGAGTGGAACGATTCAAAATATTAATTTATATTGTACCAAATTGTATACAGTGATGTACTTATTTGCATTTTATAAATTAAACGTTTTATTTGTTTATACATTATTTTATTATTTCAATTGAATTGATTTTATCCTTGCGTTTAGTCATAATTTCTATAAACCAATAAATAGCTTATTACTTGACAGCGATGTACAGTCATTTTTTAATAGCAATTACTGATGATAGTGATGATTATTAGCCGCATTTAAACATCGAGGCTATATTGTCACGTGTTTGGTAAGGTGCATTGTTTAACTCCGTTTCCTTATGTTATTATTATTTTAAAAGTTTATTATAATTTTTGTTATTAATCAATGAAAGATCTATTAACTAAACAGTTGACAGATTTATGTATTCTACAACTAACTACTTTTACGAGTTTTAAAGTAACTTTTTGAAATGAGATTGGTTGAAATTATATCGCGTCGTATTGCGGTATGTAGATTACTATTTTTAATCGATTTAATCTTAACTAGATTTTAAGGCGTCAAATAATGGTATTTTTTAGTCATATGGCTCATACATGTTTTATATTAGATCTCGAATTTTGGATTTGTATTGTGTTGTGTTATTTTGCGAATATATAACTAGAATTTAATTCAAAGATTAAATGTATAAATACGTTTGCATGTGCTGTTTTGGCGTTTTCAAAGAGAGCAGTTTTATACCACTGTACTCAAGTGAAAGGGGGGGGTTGCAGCAAATTAATCAATGAGGAGTTTTTACAAGTTTAGCGTAATTTACATTAATGTGAACATTGAACGTCAAATGTAAGGTAATTATCACTTTCCAATGTTTTATTTAGTTTGAATGCACAGTGAACATTGATGAAAACACAAGGTCACATAATTTTTAATTACAGGACATAACTTTTGCTTGAAATTTCAACGTAAATTTGGCTTTAGTGTAGTTTAATTGTTAATATTTAAGATTGTAATATGCTATTTTACTACTGGAAGTTTGTCGGTTTTTAACGGTTTATTAACATTGGGTGTCTTAGTGAGGATGGTTCATAGTATGGAATGTGGAAAGTACGCTTTTTTTAATGTGGTTTCATTGGTTAAATGTTTGAGGGCAAACATTTTTTATCAATACTTAGTGAAATCAAACGAGGGCCTGCAGTAAGGGTTGACTACTCATCTACAAGTCTAACGCCTTAGTCATTTCTGATTCCCGACACACTGACAAACAATGGACATTTTAGTGAAATTAATCGAATTGATGAATTAATTGTTTAATTGATGGTTTTACACTGATTTGGATGTAGGTTTGTTTAGATGTTATTTCTCATTTTGCTAAAATAATCAATTTGTCAACTTTATTATGGTATCTTTCTTAGACTATTAAAAGCTTATCATTATTAGTACTCTGTAAAAACAAAGGATTTATGTATAAATTTATTTATAAAAAGATGAACACAGGAAAAGTTTTTTCTTTTTTATAAATGAAGGTATGTTTTATAAGCTTGGGATATTAGATTTATGAATGATAAAGGCAACTTTGAAATTTTACAATTGCTATGGTTGTATCGATTCACGAAAACAAATGGTCTCAATAAATGTTTGACCTTATTCAATTATTTGCTGTTTGTTACACGCAAATAAAACTTGCAAGTTGTGCATGGAAACGTTTTTTTGTAATAATATTGGGCTTTCAATTATAGGTAAAGGGCGCGTAGCACCGGCTTTTCCTTTACTCATTTTTTTTTCATTTTTACTACTTTAAATGTTTTTATAATAAACATCTTTTAGCAGTGATCATCTTAAAGAAGCCTAACATGGGTCCGCATGTGGTGCAGATGGTAGAGATTGAATCCATGCTCAACCAGGTTTAAGTCCGCTGTTGCACCCCTAGACCAATAAAGTGTAAAATTTAAAGGAACATATACACATCTATTCGTTACCAAGTACTTTTAAATAGTTTAGTGAAATACAGCATTGCTAGTAACTTTGAGGATATGTTTATTTATGATAATGCAGTTAATTTCCCGGTTATTTATTTTTGCATAACTATTTAATACAAATTGTTTTGCTGCAGTTGGTAAACTTATTAGTAACATTAATATTTAAATGTAATGTTTTATTTATACATTTCTAAATTTTAGAAGTGATTAATTGATTTTTTAATAAATTAACTTGTGAGCTTGTAGGTTTCACACAGAAGAACAAAACAACTTTGTTTGAATTTTAACTAGAAATTCACTTTTTTAAGAGTTCATTTCATTTGGAATAAATTTGGTTTGAAATATTTTTAAAATGGGATAAACATCTTTTTGTACCTATATACAAATAATTAGTACTCGAATTGTTATTATAATATCCTTGAACTTCCAGCATAGTTAATGGTTATTTTTTATTGCTGTGTTATTTAGTATTTATTGTTTTGTTAGAACTTATTGGTAAATATGTTTCAAAGTTATAATGTGGGTTTTAAATTTTTAATCGTATAGTTATTTACATAACAGTGAAAAATTAAATTTTCATTAAATAATTTTTTTGTTATGTGATGTCTCATTAAACATTTTTTGTTTTTAAATGTTCGTTCTTGTTTACTTTTAAGTGTTAATCGATAATTGATTGTTTTATGTTTAAGAGTATTTTGGTTTAATCAATTTTGTTTTTTTTGTTTCAATGTTTTCTTTTTTCTATACAGTATTTGATTACTTTTTAGTCTAGGGGTTTTTGCTTCAAGAGTCATTTAAAAAAAATACTTTTTATAATTTAAAGAATGGTTTTTTAATTTGAGTTGATTATGTTGTAAAAAGATGGACGGATAAAAGTTGCAAGCAAAATGACTTACTGTTTTACTAATGTTAGCATTAAATTTTAGAATTAGCGATAAACATACTTTCTGGAATTAAAGAAACAGCTATATTATTTGTTTAAAAACAAATTATATATATATATATATATATATATATTGGTTTCTGTAATTTTCTGTAAACGTTTTGGGTTAGGGTTAACCAATATATTAATCTAATTTTGTGGAACTTTATTTTGCTTTATATAAGATTTTTTTCCATGAGACCTAATTACGAAAATAAAATTGTAAATGCTTTTGATTACATGGAGGTTTGGGCTATCTGGAAGCAATTGCATAGTTGTTGTGTTTACGTTAAGCTAGAATTTCTGAATTTCATGTAATTAAAAAAACACGTTAATGTTGGAATTATAATAGAAATTATATCCTTTTAAACAACAAATTATAACATTATTTATATCAACCATTAGATACTTTGAAACATTATAGCTTAAATTAGACTTCCATAATTTTTTAAAATGCTGAAAAATTCAATGTTATTTAAACGATTATAGGTTAGATTCTATTTCAATGTTTTTTTGGTATTTAATTACATAATGTTGTTTATGAAAGTAAGGTGTAAAATATTTTTAGCTTTAAAAATATTAATCGAAGAAACCATGACATTACAAATAATCATTAAATTACATAATTTATGCTTCATATTTTATAATATCCACACTATAAAAACATTTCACTTCTAAAAATACAGTAAAAGGTTTTACACATTTTATTAAATGTTGCACATTATTTTCTATTTTATAATGATGATAAGAATTTTCAAAATGTTTTCAACATAAAATTGAACAATTTTCTTCTTCTGTAATATAAACATTTTGTAAGCATTATATTTATAGTAATTAATTAATTAAATTTCAAGTTTTTAATAATAAAACTATTTTTTGTAGATAATAGTGCACTTAATCAAAAAAGGTGTTTCTGTTTGTACAAAATAATTAAAAATTGATTATAAAAAGTTTTTGTTAATGTATAATGTTCTTTTAAATAAAAAAAATATTCAAATTTAAAACAAAAATTGAAAGCTTGGCATTTCAGTGAAATCTATTAAATATAACTGTAATGTTAACGAATGTAAAAATTAACTAACTTTTATATTTTTACATTGTTTAAATTTGCAATGATAGTGATACTACTAACACTGTTCCTCCATCTGATGCATGTTGGATAAACTGAAGTAAAGTATTTGTCGAATGCCCAGCAGTAGGCTTGTTTTGGTGGATCCTTGCAATTATGCACTCAAGATGCTGTGAAGGTATCTAAAGAATGCCGGATTACCAATGATTAATTTGAACTGACGTTGTAGGACGCTAACTGTTATTTTATTTCTGTTGAATCTCCCCACCCAAATAAAATGCTAAATGGGTCGTTTGATTACTTACTTTTAGGAGTAAATAGTAGTATCGTCTATAAGTTAGCACAGATTAAATTTAAATGTGTTGTGTTTAAACCGATTATACTTAAATGAAACCCAGGTTAATTGAAGTTTGAGTCTAACTCTGCACCACTAGACAAAATTTTGTTATTTTTTAGTAACTATTGTCTAAACCTGCTAATACGTTCCTCTTTCATCGCTTTTTGAAATACAATATATAGTCAATGGTTTTTTTACATGCTTAAAAGAATTATGGAGGAGAAATCAAATTTTATTAGCCTACATGAAATTAAATTTGTGTTACATGTTATTGCTCATTATCTATGATTTTGACTAATTGTTGATTAACTAAATAACTTGAATGCTAGTGAGAAGACAAACGAAAATTGCAATGCTCTAATTTGTATATGTTGTATGTGCCTAACTGGAAGACATTTTTGAGGACTTTTTCCTCTCATGTTCTTTTTGAATTGTGGGACTTTGTTGTTGTTTTTACTGTAATTGTTATCTTGTTGCCTCATGCTTATTTTAAAGCAAATGGGTTTTGCAATAATAACAGTAATAAATAATAATAATAAGCTTCAATCAGATAAATAAATTAAAGAAAAGGATTTTTACAATATTCAAGTTTTTACCTGGTGATTTTATATTTTTGTCATGTAACGTTACATTGTATTTTTGTAAATCAAAATATCTATGGATACGATGCGGTACTGCATAATTATATACAAATATCCATACACTGTTTTTAAAATTAATTGTGTGTGTGCATGCACTTATCGTATTGGTGATTTGCATTAAAATGAAATACATTCTTTAATTCTATAAATAAGATTTTTATTATTAGGTTGATTGTTGTTAAATTTTCTTGTTGTTTTTTATTATACTTATTACTTGAGTTACAAATAACTTATTGATTAATAAAAATAATTTAATGTATACGTTTTGTTTATAATAGGGATATATGCAGAAAACATTGCGTGTAGATCTTTTATGTATATATTTTAAAATTTGTAATTAATAGATAGTAATTTTTTATCATATGGAATGTGTTGAATTAATTTTATTACCAAAATTATTAAGTGAAATTTACAAGTATTTTTCAGATGGGTTTTAAACATACCTTATGATAATTTGTATATATTTTATTTTAATAGATAAAAAAACACTACTAAACACTACAAATCCTATATCAATCATGTTTCTTGTAATTGTATACTTTATTTATGTTAAACATTATAATTTTTTAACGATATTCTTTAATTATGAGGTTTTTGAAGGTAATATAATAGAATTATTAGATATAGTGAATAGCAAATTCACTTGGTTTGTGTCAATCAGGAGCACTACACAACTGTTTGATTCTTGTTTGGAATCATCAGCAGTGGTGGTCTGGTGGTACTGCGCTCGATTCATACTTGGGTGAGTATGGTTTAAATGCTACTGCTGGCACTAAATTCGGCCCCCGTTTGGATTCTCTAAGTGCCCACTTTCTTTATTATTTATAAAATATTTAAACAGTAACAACGAAATAGATATTTTCAAAATTTTATGTTTGGAATGTTTATATGCGTTGTTTTACCTAGATCAAATAAGTAATTAATATTTTAAGATAATTGTAGTACAATAATTAAAAATAGTATGTATGAAGAAAATTTAAACAATCTTAAAAATATTTATAAATTTTAGAGTGTCTTACGTAATGAATTTTGGTTCATGTATTGTTTTTTATTAGGATATTATTGTGATGAGGCTTTTTATTACACTAAGTAGTTCTTAATCTTTTAAAAAGTAATTAATTATGCATATTAGCATTCATATAACTGTAAACAAAACAAGTAATACTACAACTTATTTGGTATTGATACACATTTTCTTTACTGCAATGTTGTTTATGTTTGTTTTTTCTTGATTTTCAAATACATATTAATTTGATATCTGTATTGTGATTGATGAGAATGGACTGTACATTTTTAAACAATTACAAACATGATAAAAATGGTGGTGTTCGATGTTTTGTGCATTTAAAAATGCGCACTTTGTTGTCTTATTTTTATTTTTATTTTGAAAGTTAAATTCATAAATTAAGTGTTAAACCATTAAACATTTGATCATGTTAATAATTCAATGTTTCAAACACTGTATTTATAACGAACAAATCAAAATTAAATATTTAATTAATGTTTTATTTTAAAAAAAGTACTCCTCAGTCAGGTTAGTTACATGGCACTGGTGAATAACCAGCCACAGTACTAGTTAATTTTCTGTATATATTAGAAGTTTAGTACTCTTAGGTTGTTAATGCTTATATAGAAGACATTGCTTAATAAATTAACTTCTTTTTCATAATTCAGTAAACCACTTTTAATGAAATAGCATTCTTTCAAAATTTATTTTGAACTTAATATATATACATACGTATATATATAGAGAGAGAGTGAGATCTATTGCTTAGTAAAATTATTAAAAAAATCATAATATTTTGAAAACAAACAACCCGCATTAATTTATTTTTGTAAATAAGATTGACAATTACAATTTCCTTGTATATAGTTTGATTTATGCTAATATTATCAAAATAATCTTATGGTCTAGTTCAGCTTTGAGGACAGTATAGAAATGGCTTGAGTTTATTTTGGTGGTGAATTTTTTGTTTTGTTTAAAAATTGGCAAATATGAATTTTAAATTTTTTATCGGTAAGCATCATTGTTTTCAATTCTGCTTATAAATCGAATTTTTATGTGTACAAAATTTTTTTTGTACTTATTGTTTTTAACAATAAATAACAACTATCATTATTATTAAAATTCAAATTATGATTATAATTGATTTTAAGAAAATATTTTCAGATTTTAAAAAATGTTTTTTTTTATATTAACTAATTTATAAACTAAATTCTATTATAAACGTTCAATAATATATTTTTTAATTTAAATTACTCTTTAGAATAACGTTTAGTGTAACCTTGTTTTAAGGTTGTACATGAATTTTGCTAAAAACATTCAACGTTATGACTTCAACTAGCAGTGATATTGTTCCTGATGGGACGGTAATTAAAGAACGTTGGAGAATATGTAAGAAAATTGGAGGAGGTGGTTTTGGTGAAATTTATGAAGCAATGGACATGGTGTCCCAGCAAAGAGTAGCAGTCAAAGTGGAATCGGCTCAAAATCCAAAGCAAGTGCTGAAAATGGAAGTTGCCGTGCTTAAGCGGTTGCAAAATTGTTCACATACGTGTCGTTTTATAGGATGTGGTCGGAATGATCAATTCAATTATATTGTCATGAGTTTGCAAGGCAAAAATTTAGCCGATCTCAGACGCACCACACGTCGAGGATGTTTTACCATTAGCACAACCGTTCGATTAGCTCGTCAAATGCTTGTAGCCATTGAAAATATTCATCATGTAGGATTTTTGCACCGTGACATTAAACCATCCAATTTTGCTCTAGGAACAGGCATTGGTCCAGGAGCTGTCAGTCCTAGACAGATAGTTCTGTTGGATTTTGGACTTGCTCGGCAATATACTACAACAAATGGCGAAATACGAGCTCCTAGACAAATAGCTGGATTTAGGGGTACGGTGCGGTATGCTTCGGTTAATGCTCACTTGAATAAAGAACTTGGACGTCATGACGACTTGTGGTCATTGTATTATATGATTGGCGAATTTATTGTTGGAGAACTGCCTTGGAGAAAAATTAAAGATAAGGAACAAGTTGGTTTAATGAAACAATCATTCGATCATATCCAATTGTTAAAATTTATGCCACGGGAATTTCGATGTTTTCTACGACACATACAAAATCTTACCTACTTCGATCGCCCCGATTACATGTATTTACATTCTTTACTCAATTCGTATATGGAACGACGCAAAATTAACGAATCCGATCGATTTGATTGGGAAGATCCTGTCGATTCACATGTCGAAACGCCCGTAATAGAATCCAATCAGCATCACACATCGGTTGCCAATCAACAAATTGTTCAAAACACGCACGGCACAGCAGACGTTATTAAGAAGCAAGGTGTTGCAAACTCAGGTGCAACCAATACTCGCGTCAATGTCCACGAAATATGTGCTCCCGGATTCGTTGGGTCTAGTGGCTACGCCAGTTCGGGTCGGGTTAGTTTTGCCGGTGTGCCTGGACGTGGCGGAACCAAACCGAATGGCAACGTCAAATCATTGGACATTAGTAGTGGCGGTCATGGAGCGCCGGCTCAAAATGCCAAGCATTGTGCTAATTCGTCTCGGCATTTCAATGTTGTTGAAGATGCTACAGAAAATCACAACGCCGAGCAACAGCCATTGGCCAATACGCCTCGCAAAGCTTATTCGAATTCAGGTCTTCGATCACATCGACAGGCTACGACGCCGCGGTTGGTGAAAGAAGCCGGTGCAGCTCGAGCTCGCGAGGCTGCTTCGAGGGACATTGGAAAAATTGACAGTGCCAATCCGTCGTGTACTCAAGCTATTCGTACATCGATTTCGAACAAATCGGCCAATGCAGATTCGGCTTGTCAGCCGACAGATACGTCTCTACTTGCAACAAGTTTTCGTTGTGGAGACACTAGTCGTGCACAGCCAACTATATCGTCGGCCAACAACAATTCGACTCGCAGGCCCATTAGTGCTGGTTCGTCACATTTGCGAGGTAGTGCAGCTGGAAGCATGACTAGTATGATCGGAGCCGACGGCGGTACGCGTTGTGATACACATGCGGTAATGGTTATGGTTGATGGCGAAAATAGCAATTATCACGATATGACTAGAGCCATGCCACTGACTCTTGCAAGTCACTGGATTGCTGGAGCGGAAGATGAAGAATGCTCGGTAATGTCCGACAATGAAGACGTTTCGCTGGGCAAACTGAAAGAACCCAAATTGACTTCTCCCAATTGTGCGAATGGCAGTGACGTGAGATATGAATTTCAAATGGAAGAAAACAATGGAAATCAAAGAAATTATGAAGCAAACGATCCTCACAATGCCGATAGTACAATTGATGTTTCGGACAAGGATGACCAATTGATCAAAAGTGGAAATCAAAACAGCAACACCAACAACAACAATACGAACCCGTGTTTTTGCGAATGCAGATCGACAGTAGCCAATCAAAATGGTTTTAATCAGAATGTGACCTTGTCAAAAGGTGACGCAGATTCTAATGGCAATCACAATGACATTCAATCCCCATTTATCATATCTAGTCGTCATCCAAACGTAATTACACAACGAACTCCTGTTGAAACAGAAACCAATTTTGTATATCGATCCAATTCTAATTTGTACGGCAGTCGTGGAGTGGCGCGTAAATTGTCTCTCGGCTTTCGTCGTCAACGTAATGCATCTGTTCAACAACAACAACAACAACAACAGCAATATTTGCATTCCAAATCGGTTTTGCCAAATTTTAACGTGATTCCCAAATCTACCGATCACAATTCCCTATGGACTACACACACCAAGACCACAACAAGCGACTCCAACCGTCCGTTCCATTCATATTTTGCCGCCAATCCATTTGTAGGTTCGCATGCCGACTTGGGCGTACTGCACGAAAATGCCCCAACAATAAATCATGCTGGTGCTGTATTGCAAGAACCTTTGGATCATTTGACTTGCGACCGTGTTGCCAAGGCTACATCCTTTTGTGATTTGCCGACGCGATTGAGTAATATCATTTCACCTTCGTGGCGATTTGGAGCCAAAGATGCCAATGGAGTATCTACTCCATCTCAGATGGATTTGCAAAAATCGAAGCGCATGCAATCACAAGTGGTTGTTGACGGTCCTGTTGTAGAAAAAGTTGAACCCAATTTTATGAATCGTTCGCTTACCCTATCACACCATTCCGACTCACCTCCAGTTTCAACAGCCTACGTATTTATGCGTCCATTGCGTTTAACAAATACAAACTCTGTTAACGATTCTAACAACAATAACTTTAATCAAAAGACGATGATCAACGATGATAACAATAGAAATGACGAATCCGAATCACATCTAATCCATCAAGAATGTGCACAGTCGATATCAGCAACCGATTCCAAGGTGCCTGGACCGTTATCAATTCACAAAATCAAACGTGACTTTTCACTAACGCCCTTGTCCATTTCCAAGCCATCAACTCAGGATTATTATTATCGCAGTCGGTCAAACATTCCATCCAATAAATATTACTCATCCAGTCAGCATCCGACAACTTATTATCGGTCACATTTGGATCAGCACTATATTCCGCATCATCAACAGCAACAACAACAACAACAACAAATTTCCAATTCGTATTTAACGAAAAAATGTAGCTTTTTGCTGGATACACCAATAAAGTCGCAAGCAGCACTGTCTAATTTTGGCAATCATAACAACAACAACAACAACGACACAAATAACTTTAACCGAAACAACCACGATTATTCAAATGCGCATTTGAACAACATGTTTTCCAAATCAGAACACAATTTGGCACGAATGGTAGACGATTTGGACGATATACGATTTCGGGTGGGAAATGCGGATGACGGCTATTTGGTACGTTGGGTTTTGTAACACAATGAATAATCCTCATGTTGCTCTTAATTTTTGGTACACTAGGTAGTAAATGTAGTGTTTTATTTCACGTTTGAAATTTGCATGAATAGTTGATAAAGTTTTGCTACTTAGCTTGTAAATGTTGCGCGTTTTTATCAATAATCGTTTTGGTGTATTTTATTGTTATATATATATAATTGATATTGTTTAAGAAATTATGCGATTACTGATTCTAACCTTTAATTGGTTACTCTATGGACTTGTTGAATATTGATAATAATTATAATGTGCATGACGTAAAAGTAATTGAGCTCTTATATATGACAGATTGTTGTTGAATAAAAAACATTTAAAAGGTTGTATAGACTAAGAAAATTTAAATTGCACATTATTCTTATTTTTTTAAGTTGCTATTTTATATGTATATTTATTAATTTATTATATATATTAATTAAAATTAAAAGTATTAAATTTATTTAATTCTTATTTTTCGTTAATTTTAAAAAAATAGCAGTTGAAAATGATAATAAATAACGTCAAGTAATGCAAATTTAATTCTACATTTTGTTAGAAATAGTTGTATTGAAATGTAGAAAATGTGTAAAATTCAATACTCGTAATTATTAACCTTCCTGGACTTGAAATGGGGTCAGAAATGACCCCACAGTATGAAATTTTGCAATAATCCTATACTACAGGTTAAATTTATGTAAAATTATCATTTTCTTCCTGAAATGATGTGCAAAACACTGACAAGAGGTTTCAATGCTACACGTGTTTTATTTTGCTACTTATGACGTTTTTAAGTGTTTGGGTCAATTATAACCCCATTTTAGGACCGTGTGTTGATGTCAAAGAAATGGTTGTGCATCTTGCCCAAGATCGAAAGACACCAAATATAGTGCTAAATGTTTATTATGCTCTGCTTTTATTTGCCCTGAACATACAGAACCCAATGTAACAACTTGTGTGAACTGTAATGGTTGATTATTTGCAGCCAATATTTTATTTTCTATTTAAATTCGTTATTCCTTGAATATATATATTTTTACCAAATTTTTATTTGAAAATAAATTTTTAAAGTCTCTGAGCATAACTTTTATCAATTTCCTTCGATTTATGAACCTTGATAACGTGTTTTAAACAAAAAACGATTGGGGTCAAAAATGACTCCGTGTATTATGAGAGGTATTAGGTAGAGGAAGGTTAAATACAATTTACACATTTTTTGATAGTTATTACATTGTTGCTTTAGGTGCTCATATATACATTCAAATTATCCCTTAACAACCATAGTTTATATTTATTAAGGATAGCATTGTAATTCTCTTATTATTTTATAATTGAAACGAAAATTAGAGCATATTTAAAAAAATATATAATTACAGCAGTGTGTGGTAATTTATTTTTTCTGAAAAATGATACAGCGAAAAAACTTAAGTACCTGTTTATTTCAAAAGTTTTTTATTTGTAAATAAGTGAAAATTGATTTTTTATAAATAGTTAAAATAAATATTCTGAATACATTTAAACAACTTTGCATATTTAGGTGTTAAAATGATAAAATAATTTTTTTTACATTGAAAACATTTTTTTGGTATATTAGAATAATTATTGTGAAACTTAAGAAACTGAAATGAACTAGTTTTTAATTGTAAAATACATTTCACACAAATTTGATTTCGTGTAAATAAGGAGTAGGGGAAAAATACATGTTCTATGTCTTTAATCATAGAAAATTTAGACGTTTTGGCATTTTGTTTTTATTTTTTAAATAAAATAGTGGTTTAAGGATGATAATAATTTAAATTGTAGGAAGTTTCATGTTGGTAAAAGTTTATGAAAGAATAGGCAATCTCAATTTTATTCAATGAAGTTGCTTGATTTTATTTAATAATCACACAATATATTGACTTGTTTTATAAATATCAATTTTTTATATATCCATTCCATTTTAAGTAAATTAATCATGATTACTACATACTCAATTGGTAATGATTTTGTATTAAGACAAAGTTTGCCAAATTGTCAAAAATATATTATACTTAAGCATCAACACACGAATTGTACCCAATTAATTTTAGGTGGTATTACTACAATAGAACTCACATCCAATTTTTTAGCTAGTTCGGTTATGATGTTGGTTTGCATATGATGTTGTAAATTTTATACTAGAACCGTGTAATAAAAAACTTTGTATTATTCATGGGTTACAAATTAAATTTTTTCTCAATATTTTAATCGTTAATATACAAAAACATTAGTATGTTTTAAGTAATCTGAATGACTCATAGGAAATAAGTTAGCTAATGTTTAAAGATATAGGTAAAGTGTATATTATTTATCTTAAAACATCTTGCAATAAAAATTACAATTTTGATTTTTATAAAAACCATTACTAAATAAGTGATTATTTTCCATGAATTTGACAACCTCATTAATAGCTTTTTGTGTTGAACACCTCCAAATCTTTCCTAACTAATTCTTTAGAAGTATTATCCTGCAACTCAATGGCATCTGTTTTAATCCATTTTTTCTAAATCCTGAGAAGTAAGTTTATTTAATGGATGATTTTCAAGAGCAAAATTAATCGTTTTACTTAGTTTATAAACGGCTTGTTTTGTAATTTATAAAATTGAAGTTTAACACTCTTCAATCACTATTCATTCCTCAGTTTTTTTTATTTCTATAGACCATTTTTATTATCATATCCTATTTTATGCCACTAGTTTCTCTACAATTTCTAATTTATAACTTAGTGAGAATGTATTTCTTTTCCTATTTGCTCTGATTTGAGAATTTTGCTTTAGTACAAGTTACTATGGGTTCAACAAAGAATAGTTTATTAACAAAACAGGAAAAAACTAAGAGGAGGTATTAGAACATTAAAAAATGTAGTTTAGGTATAATGCAGTTTGGATATGGTGTAGTTCGTATATGAGGATTTTTATTGTATTATTATTTTACTTATTTGGTTGCTACTGTTTTACAAGATAAATGAACCCGTCTACACAGTTTCAGGTTTAACACTTTACTAACTGTACCACTACGGTTTTATATATTTTTGCCTTCATTTATTAAATTATTTTTTTCACTCTATGTCGCACTATTTGCATATTGTTATTTGTAGGAATGGAGAGAATGCTAGAAATAATGATAATTTAATTATTATTATTATCTACTCACAGTATGTTTGTAACGTTTCCGACTTATATTTAAATAGACGCTTGTTCCGTATTTTTATATGCCGATCGAATCTTATTTACAATTTGCATAGTAGACTTTAATAGCTTGCAATCGATTGGTTTCAATTCTGTTGGGCCAACATGTGCAGTTGAACTTCAACCGTTTTGTCATTGCACACACTATTTGAGCACATGCAAAATTTAAAAATCAAATTGTTTTGAGTTTGCAAATTGTTTTTATTATATTCATATTTTTATCAATGGTTGTATAATTTTTTGATTAATTAGACCGCTAAAAAATGTAAATGCAAATTTACGGCTCATGCCATTTTTTGCACAGCCTTTACAACTGAGTAATAAATTATCATTGCTTATTGTTTTATGTATTGATTATTTCAAAAATTTGAAACGACACAATGTGACTATACACATTTGTGTAAATGAATAATGCACATGGTTGGTTGTATGTTCATTAAAAATGTAAAATGATCGTTTTTGTCAATTTTGTTCCCAAAATTGTTTCTCCTTTCTCCATCACTTGTTGTGTTGACTGAATGACGACAGCTATTCAATGGAAATGTTGTCCAACAGATGTGGCACAATGCAACTTGATATTCCTTTTTTGCCAATTTGAAATATGACAATGCAAATGTCATATTTAATTGTAACGCATTGGATTCAACTTGTGTGGGAGTTTGTAATAGAATTGAATTATGAGTTCGAGTGCAATTTATAAATGAATATTGCTTTTCTATTTTATTAGTTTCCTGGTAAGTATTTGTAAATGTTGTCTAAACTTATTAGAATGTTACAACTCTTTCTTTTTTCCAATATGTTTCATTTCCTTTCGCATATGTTGGAAGCATATATAATAAACAATAATTATTTTATTTTTATTTTAAAGAAATCCATGTGTATTTTAAACAATGTAAGCGTGTTTATTGTTACAAATGTATTTTAGTGTATCAATTTCATCTTTTAATTGTTTAAATATAAGAACATGGAATTAATAATAATTTATGTGCTTATTTTCTTTTATTAATATTTACATAGGATATATATATATATATATATATAGAGAGAGAGAGAATAAAAAAACTTAAACTAATTTGGTAATATTTGAGTCATATAAATTTTTATTTTTATTTTAATTTTATTTTATTTGTGTTTATTTTTTGTTTACTTTAACAATCCAGAAGTGCTACACGTCTCTTATGACTTGGTTAGTTTTATATATATATATATATATATATATTCACATATATGGCTTTGTATATATTATGCTACGCACAACTAATCAGACGCATTTGTAGTTTTTAAGTAGTATTTGCACCTGCTTGTGTTAGATTTAACATTTTGGTACAAGTTACAATACAAATTATCTTTCAAGATATAGTTATTTTTGTTTTATGCTCATTGCTCAGTCGTTTATTTAGATAATTTTTTTTCAAATGTGTGATTAATGGATTTTTTTAGAAATGGAGTAATTTTATTTACAACTTTGTTTTTGATTTTCGTTGTTTTATTTGGTAAGCTTAGAACATATGTTTAGCAATGTTAATGATTTGATTAAAATGCAATATTTTGACAGTATTGATTAATTTACTTAAAGTTTATTGTTAGTTTTGTAATTAAGATGTATATTAGTTTCTATTATTCATAATATTATGTAGCATTTTGCTTGTACTCAAACGTTTAAATCATTATTTGTAATGCTTATTATTATTATTATTATTATTATTATTATTATTAGTAGTAGTAGTAGTAGTAGTAGTAGTAGTAGTAGTAGTAGTATTAGTATTAGTATTAACATAACGACAAAACATAAGTTGATGACAGAGCCACCTCATTAATTCCAAGTTACAATATTTTTTTGAATTTCTATACGAAAAAGTTGTCGGATACGAATTGAACTTGGAACAATAAATGGAGTTTCTTGGTTAGAAGACCGCTTCTTTAGGGTTGACGCCAGTTCACGGATCCACAAGCTTAATCGGCTACATATGGTAAATAGTTACTAAGAGATACCTTTTAAGCATCTAAGGTGTATGCTAGCACCCATTGACTGAAGAGGAATCCAGTAAAACCTAGTTATATTGCTGTGCACTCGATCTCTCCTGTTATTAGTCTAGATGCCTGTTGACACCTAATCTAGGATGCATTATGTGGATGAGGAAAAATCAGGAATATTTCCATCATTGGAAATTAAAACTCATAAGACTCAAATCCTCAGGATCATTAATATTATTATTATTATTATTTATTTATTAATTTGGAATTATATAGTTTAAACACCTTTATATACAATGATTAATTCTTTTTAAAAACGTTTTATTTAAATCTCATTAACTAAAAGCTCAATTTTTTCGCATGAACTGAAATTCTCTTTCTGTGTGTGTATGTATGACCTCATTGCTTTTATATAATGAACACTACATAAGCATGTAGATATAGATGTACTCATTTGCTATGTAATTTGTGTGCTCGCTTTTTCTTACTTATTGCAAGATTATTTAATGACTAGATTCGTTTTTGTATAGTCTAATTTTGTTTTTGTTCTTTATCATTATGCATTTTTGTATTGCTTTTTAAAATTTTCCAACTTTAACGAATTTCAAAAACCTAAATGATTGACAAGCCCATTTGCTTTGCTCATGTCCTTAGTTAGATGAATACATTTTAATTGAATTTACATATATGAAATAAAACGATGTCCTTGAAGCATGTATTTTATAAATTATTGTTAACAAATGTTTTTTATGTACATTTAAATTAATTGTATTGATATTACTAAAAAATACGATTTATTAGGTTGTATTCAAAATCTTTATATTTTCTATCAGGTGTTGGCAGTTGGTATAACCAATTATTAATATTGCACAAACTTAGTAATTAATTTTGTAAGTATTTATTATGTTTTTATTGCTTCAAAGTTTGATGGAATCCCTTTTTTTACGAAGTGGGCATTTAGCGAAGCTAGAAAAGTTTCTGCATGTAGTACCGGTGATGAGATCCAAACCCATTTGGCTGATAGTCTCGCGCTTTAGCCATTTTTCCCTGTTTTTTTGATTGTATTCCATAATCAATTGCTCAACGTAGGTGGGATTGAACAGACACTCTAGTCATTTTTCCATATCTCCATTACTAATGATTTAGAAAATCGAAATTGTAGGTTTTATTTAAATTTACATCTGGTTGTAATGTATGTGCGTGTGTGTTGATGTACCAAAACGCTTATATTTATTTATATTGTTTGCGAATAATACATATTCAAATATTTTTGAGTGTTTTTAAAACATTATTTATGAGGGTTCATTTATAAAAAGGTTATATATTGCATATTTAATAGTTATTATTGTCATTATTGTCTTATTATTTTATGAGTACAAATGGTACAGATTGAAAATGAAATTATTTTATAAGATATTCAAAACATTTATTAATAAAACAAATGTAGCTTGCTTAGAAACAAGATTTTGAGTTTTTAAATAAATAATTCTAGACATTTGAAAATGATTGGATATATGTAAAATTAGCTACTACTACAGTTAAATTTACTCAATATCATTCCATATGAAAAAAAGTTCTTTTTGAAATTATACAATGAGTTGATTGGAATTTATAATTTTTACCTAATGGTTTTTGGCTAATTAAGTTTAGATTGCTCTTAGATCCTAGAGACGGTGGCATTGTTTGTAAATACTGGCGAGATCGCCCAGATTTTTGTCAGGGTTATCACTTAGTACCTGAAAGTGTGCTTGTATTCACTTTTCAAGACAGAAGCGCAGTTAGATTGCTATGCACTCAGTCCTTGATCCATGTTATTTTGAATACAGATTGTTCTACATAAAAGTGTAAAAACAGAATTATCACAGTCATTAGAAACTGAGACATAAACATGATTCAAATTTATATATATATATATATATATATATATATATATATATATATATATATATATATATATATATATATTCACCATTCCCAAACACCAACTTCTTATGTTTTTAACCATTGGCTTGTAAAATGGCAGGAAAGAAACTGATGTATTATGTTATTTATGCTATTTTATTATATTGTTTATTTTAAAAATAATTTGAACACAAAATTTAGCGAACAATATATACACTTTGTTTAAACTGATAACTATTGCAGTATAATTATTTTATCCCTGTTAGGAATTATTGGCATTACATACCTTGCAACTTTTATATGGACTTAATTCTACGGTCTTCCAGGTTTTTTACTATTTTTTTTATTCACTGAACTATTGGCAACACCATGTATA
Organism: Cardicola forsteri; assembly: GCA_025895645.1. Lineage (NCBI taxonomy): Eukaryota > Metazoa > Platyhelminthes > Trematoda > Strigeidida > Aporocotylidae > Cardicola > Cardicola forsteri. The sequence goes on along the minus strand of JAKXYG010000590.1, from coordinate 182,539 downwards.
TATTTCATTTTAGTCAGTTGTCACTGTTTGAATGTTTTAAGAAAAATATTTTTGCTTAGCAAGTGCGGTATTTATCGAAGCCCAACAAGTGCTCGCTTTTAATGGCACTCGAAGCTTACTTCGTTTTGAGTCTGGTACTCAAGCTACCCAAATCTGTTACTCTGCCACAAATAAATATAGAATGAACAATACTTATTCTAGGAATTATTGTTTTTATAATAACTAGCAATGCGTTTATTTTACTACTTATTTATTTCATTGTTAGTATCTTCATACATTTGATAACATTTATAATCTGATTGGTATTTCTATTCAATTATAAATGTTAAGTTTTTATCTTAGATGGTTAGTTTGTTATAAACTAAGATAGTTGATAACTTGTGTAGGTTGTTGTAGTCTTTTTTTAATAAAAAACATTCATTTGTTTTCTTTTAATGTTCAAAGTAAATAATTGATTTTTTGAGGATTATTAATATACTTGGGTGTCTACTGAATGAGTCATGTATATATATATATATATATAATTGTGAATAAATTTTATTGAATATAAATAGCATGACCTAGAGAGCAAAAATGCTTGTTTATTCTTATAGATTTATTATTCCAACGAGATTGGATTTGGTTAAGCAAGTCTCATTGCGTATTATTTTGTATAAAACATTAATTTTTGGGTGTGTACTCATTTTGATAATACATTTGTCAACAGCAGAAATATTAGGGATCAATACATTTTTCTTAAAACAGTGTTGCTATGTTAGTAAAATAAAACACGTTGTGATGCGGATTGTATGCGTGTTTTTTTATAGTAACGTATGCAGTTAGATGAATCACAACAATTATCGATTTATTTCATTCCATATTTCTTTTATAGCTATATCGAGTGGTATGTATATACGTTATAAATTTTGTGAGCAGCATAGTGTTGAATTAATACATTTGTTTTAAATGTTTTATCTTAAATTCCACACTTTTTCATAATTTAAAGTTTTATTTATAGCCAGCTACAAGGCTGATTTTAAATTTACATTGTAATTATGTATACATTGATTTTGAACTGTTAGGTTTGATACACTTTACCCTAAAGTTACAACACTTTGTTTGAGGTGCTAATTCGTTTAGAAAAATGATATTTTTTGTTTTTTTTAGGAATTTATTTTTATATAAATTATAGATTACATGTATTATATATATATATATATAACAATGAAAGTTAAGCAGTTTTTGAAATTTGATGATACAATTTACGAAAGATCTTTTATCTGATAGTAACAAATAAAGTGAAAATATACATTCTATTACTTACTATAAATTAAACCTTCTTAATTATAGAACACTGGTTATATTTTATAGAAATAAATGAAACTATTGTTAATTTTTTTGTTATTTTGTTTATGGGTAGTGAAAGAGCAATTAAGTTTTTGTACACTTTATATATCTAAATGGGGTATAGAATGAAAAGAGTTTTGTAAATACCTTATTTTAAGTAATTGAAAAAGCCTTTATTTCATTAATAATATTTTGGTTTGGAATATAGCCATTCTATATCACATTATACCAAAAACCTTAAATATTAAAATTGTTGGTATTCATGTGTAAAGATGTCGTTTTTTACACACACACAAGCATCATACTTGGTTTATAAAAACAAATTTTTTAATTAATTATTTTGTAATAGTTATTTTCAACATTTTACTGCTTGAAGAATTTAAATTTAATCATTACACAGTTATAGAGTTATTTTTCGTAGAAGTGTTACCTGACACTACCTGCATTATCTTTTAGAAAGAAAATTTAATAAACTAATAGTTTTATTTGTCTGAACCCAGGTTTTTTCTAAATTGGTGATTAAAAAATATTACATTAATCTAAACACCTGAGCCATGTGGTCCCAAAATAGGTTATTGCTTTTGTCATTAAGTACTTTTCAGTATCCAATGCAATAAAATATTTATTAATGAAAGCAAATTACATATACTTTATTTTTTTTAAACTTTGATATTCAGTGTTTAGCTTATTATTTTATCCAATTGTGATTGGACAGTGGAATGTTTTAATTACAAATGATATTATTGACAATATTATATTCGTATTTTTCCATAATATAGTATTAAATATTGTATGATAAACCTGAAATTGTATTGTAATTTGTGACAACTCGAAAAGTTTTGCAACTAAAATTGAATTAACCATAGTTAATTGTAACTGGTATTAAGTGTACTTTTGTGTTTCTCTAGTTGCTCCTTTTAAATGCAAACTTGTTTTTATTAAAATCATTTTCTTTAGAAATGAATAAAATAATTTTGTAAACTGGTTTTACTAAAAAAATTAACAGTAGATTATTTTGATGACTAATGGTAAAATATTTGTTTTAAAGTATTTTTAAATTAAATTAACATGTACAAAATATCCTACTTATTAGTATTACTTGTAATGTTTAATAAAATATGAATAACATTTATTTTTACAATATATATATATATATATATATATAATTTTATTTTTGCTAGTTTAAATATGGACATTTTAGCGATCTCATACGTAGGTCCGCATTTAGGGATCGAACAAGTCGGAGTTAAGCGCTGTACTGCTAGACCACTCCGGGATATATGTATAATATATATATATATATATATATATATATGTTTGTGTCAGGATAACTGAATTTGTAGAGCGTTAGGCTGGAAATTATATGAACATGAGTTTCAGTGCCACCTCCTTCATTAAATGTGGGCACTCGCTTGGATTTTTCTTAATGTTCATTTGTCGATCAATGTTTTTTGTAGAATATTCAAAGAAAAAAAGTAGAAACTTAATACATATTCACTCTCAATCTATTATTATATATTGAATATGGTTGTTCAGAGAAACAATCCCAGTTGATTGATACTATATTTAATAGTGGTTAGTAGAAAAATAATACTATTATAACGTTGATTAATAAGTACGGTTGCGACATGTAACTTGAACAGAGAATGCAAAGATAACTGGAGCATTAGACTTCAAACTGTGTAAGCATAGATTCGAGTTTAAGTCGTCGATACTAAATACAAGCACTTGTTAAGATTTGCTGAATGTCGACTTGGTAGAAAATATTTTTTGATAGTCAAAAACAGATGGCAAAATGAATGGGAGGTATTTTTAGTGAATTATTTACATAAGATAAATTATAAATAATTTATATTTTAGAACTGTTGATATATTTGTCATGTTGACGTTTTGAGTGCCGAAACGTTTATTATTTATTTATGTTATATATATATATAAATATATATATATATATATATATGTTCTTTGGTAAGGTAGATACGGATTAATTTTATTCCAACCTATTAAATGTATAAGTAATATTTGTATACGATTTTAATTAGAGACTATAAATATAGTTACTAAAAAGTTTGTTTATTTTGCTGTTAAACGTTTTACTGATATATATATATATATATATATATATTGTTATTTTATTTTTTATTATCTATGTTTATTTTATGTCTGCTACTTTAAATATTTTACTGGAAACATCTTTCAGCAGTGGGCATTTTAGCGAAGCTGAATGTGGGCCCGCATTTTAGAGTTAATGGTGGGATTCTAACTCATGCCCACCTAGGTCTAAATCGAGTGCTGTACCGCTAGAAAATAGTCTCTAATTAAAAAACGTAAAATGTTACTTAAAAATGCATTAAAATGTAGCTAACATATATATATATATATATATATGCTCTTTTACTGAATTTTAACAGGTCTAACATTTAGAAAACCGAAGTTCAATTTTGTAAACCGTTGTTGGATACTACAACGTGCATATTGGGCATGATTCAATTTTTCTATTACAGTGTCTTCGTTGTACATTACTAGAGAAAACCTTTTGTAAAATCTATTTAAACATATTCCCATATGTAAATTTATGTCCAATGCCGTCACATTTTGTGTTTTCATGTAAATTTTTTTCATTCAAACAACAATAATTTTGCTGAAAATATTTTTTTAACGTGTTATAACGTTTTACAAGTTCATGCAAATGTGATGTAATTTTCAATTACGATACATAATTGAATAGCTTTCTTCATTTTATGTCTTGTAGATTATTTTGACATTTGCCCTATTTCTGCTGTGTCACCGAAAACTTAATGTTATATCTTGTGAAACATTATTGAATTTCTACTTATAAATAAGTGTCGTAAACATCCTTTATTGTTGAATGTGGGCACATATGTTTAAAAAATAATTTCTTATTACTTTCTTTCAATTGTCAATCTTTAATTTGTATTAAGGTAGTTTTTATAAAAATTTTGTATAGTTTTTAAATGTAGCACAATTTGTAACATTGTGCAAAGTGAAGTGCTTTTTTGCATTAATCAACATATCATTTCATTTTTTCTTTGATTTATTGGAATTTCAAAAATGTGACTAATATGATTTTACTACCTCCGTGCTTGTACATCTTATGTTCATGTTATGTTAAAAAACAAACCATTTTTGTTCATTATTTTCTTTATTATTTAATTTTTAATAGGTAGTTAACATTACCGCTTATTTAATTTTCAGTTGCACTTTTAATTTGATGCTTTACTTTTAGTACATATCGTTACTTTGGTTTGTTTAGATTTCAAAGTCTTTCAGTTAACAACAGATTTGTGATTTTTATTTTGGCGTGTATGTGTACGATCTGACTGGAAGTTTCAGGATAATTAATACTACTAACAATCATTGGATATCAGTTAGTATGCAATTAATTTATTATTTACAATGATCGATTGTCTCAATGTTTACTAATTTAGCATCAAATCAATTTTTGCAAATTTTTGCAATTTATTTTTTGAACACAGCTATTTTTTTTAATCATTCCAGCATTTAACTTATTTTGTAATTTACTAAATTTACATTTCGTGTAATTGTATGGTACCTTTTGTGCATTTTTGTGCAGCCCTAATATGCTTACAATATTCTCCTCATTTGACTTGTAGTAAAATGTGATTTATAAACAACGTTTGGAGCCCGGTTTAATTTGACGATCGTAAACACATACACGCATCAGAATAAGAACGGGGCAGGCTTTTAGTAGATTTTGTTGACAATGTACATTCCAATCAAATTTAACACACACACACATATATATATATATATATATATATATATTAAAAGCAATCAATGGACACAAGCGTGTTCGTGTTAATTATTTTTATTTTTAATTTCATTTCTTAACCCCACATTTTGGTTTGTGATTGTAAAATTACTGTATTTGGTACACAAAATTGTTACACATCATTTATTAGGACTGTATTTCGGAGGATACAAGATCTTATGAAATATATATTTTTATTTAAAAAGCTGTTATTTTTTTACATGCTAATCAATATGATTGAGTTAGTGAACACATACGTTGCATGAATAGTGTGAGAAACAAAAGGTTTATGAACATTTTTATTAGTGTACAAATTGTTTTAATTAATAAATTTGAATTAAGTTTTTTAATTATTTCACAAGAATCACATAATTTTGAAGTTACAAATCTAAAATAATTACATGTTAATTGTGACTAGCACTTATTCAAATTTATACAGGTAAATTAAAATGGAGGAGTTGTTTAATCAATCATCTCACTTTGTTGCTTTCATTTCTTCATTATTATATCATTGAATTAATAAAGGATAAATATTGTTGTGGGATTGTATATAGCAATTGACACTATTTGCTATGTATCAACTTTTCTAATATTAATAGAGCAGCTATTTACTGACACTATTTCAAAATAGTTATCAGCACAAATATTGCTTATTTTAAGGTTCACTTTTAAAATTGAAGTGTTTTCAGCATGAAATAGGGAAACTATTTCATGCTTGGTTGCTGTTTCTGGTCTTCACTAAATATGGCTTTTCGCTTGGTTCAACTAAATATCCATTTGATTCCTATTCAACATGCATGCAATAGAAATCTAAAAAATGTATTCCAATTGACTTTTAGTTCTTTTTAATTCAGAAATATGAAACTGAATTCAAAAATCATTTGTATGTATTACCTATGCATGGTTTGTTACAAGGTCAATTGTATAGCACTTATTTTAATAAATAGAAATGTTAATTTAACTGTAATACGAACCGAACGTTAGCTGCATTATTTGTCTAAACGTTTTATAGAAAAACATGTTTTAAAAGTTCTCTATAGTTGTACGAAATGGCAATATACATTTCTTCCTTTAATGCATTATTATTTGTAATGGTTAAGAATTAATATCAGTCTGTTCAAATGTATGTATGCAGTAAATTGAGATATTGGTTTAGTTGAAAAAAAGATGGTGTTTTTATGTATTATAAATTGACTATAAACGTTATTATTATTAATAATAATAAATTAACAAACTGTGCACTACTGTAAGTATTTCAATATGATTTTACTACTTTTTATTAATATTTTTTAACCTTTTTAAACAAATGTGTTAGGTTTTATTCAGTGCACTTTGAAAATGCTTTTTTTTTTATTTTGACTGTCAATATGACACTGAATGTTTTCTTTGATGTATAAATGTTTTTTGCAATTACCTTGCTGTTCTGAAATATTTAGAAGATTATATTTTTATAGTAGATTAATTGTATGTTAGAGACATAATATTATTAATTACCTTAAATATTCATTTTTTTAAATAAATTTTCGTGTTTTTATAAAACTTGAGTTTAATGAAAAGTATTATTTGGTTTGTAAAGTTTCGAGCATTTCAGATTAGTTTTAACACAAATTGGTGTTTTTAATAATTATTTTTAGAAAAGACATTCAATTATTACTAATGTTTATTATTTATTTTGTTATTTCAAAATTCTTTCGCTCCTATGAACATGGGTCGACAAGATGATTCCATATAATTGCACATTAAAATTTGGCTTCGTTTATTGAAATTCTATTCCGATTTTAACAAAACCATTGAAATCATGGTTTTACTAATTTGTCGTAGTTTAATGAAATAGTGACCTGTTATTGTTTTTTTAACATACGTTTTTACAGAAAGCACAAAACTTTCTTTTTTTCTCAACCGTCTTAGAATCGGCTATGGTAAATATATATATATATATATATATATAGTATTTGATTTTATTATGAAACCTTAAAGGTATATGTTAACCTATTCAAATGTTTTACCTTTTCATTCATGTAAATTTGAAAGCTGAACTTTACAGAAAATAAACTTAATGTTACAATAAATGTACAGGTTTTATTTGTTTTTTTTTCTCTAACTTTTTTGTTTATTTATATTATGTGGACAGTGTATAAAACTTTTTTTTAAAGTTCAATGAAACAAACGGTAATAAACAAATACAAAATTGGTAGAACTTTTTGTAAATGTATCTATACTTAAAAATATACAGAAATTAAAATTAATAATATTCATTCTATTTTATTTTACCATTCAAAACTTACGCATTCTGAAATAAGTTTTTTAAACATTAAAATCTCTAATTTGTTGGGAAATGTAGAAATAATTCAAAATAGATAATAATGCTATGATTGATCACGTGACTAACATCAATTTATCGATTCACAAATAAAATTTAAAGCAAAATTGCATTTTCAATTGGTTAAAATGGAATTAAGTAAACTAAACCAATAATAATTTACATTGCTTAAAATCATTATCAAATCAAAATCTGAAAATTTGCATATTTTTATTTAATTAATAATCTTGATACAAAACCTTAAAATATTTATTATTTATTTGCTTTATAAAGAGATCGGTTAATTTAAAACTATGATAAGCTATGTGAACGTTTAATTTAACCTATTGCATATATATATATATATATATATATATATATATATATATGTATATAATATGCAGAATGATTCATGTTAACATAGTTTATAAATTCTTGTGCGTGTATGTGTGCTACTCACCACCAACAATTATATTAATTTTTTTACAAACTATACATTAATGTATTCAAAAAATATTTTGCAACAAAATTTATTAATTATTCAACCTACTTAAATAAGTTAGTAAAATGTTAGGAACATTAAAATATTTGTTTTCTAATGTGTACCTTCCTAACTCATTTGTAGGACGGTTTGTTAATTAGAACAAACTGTCATAAGGAAGGACCATAGCCAGACCAGGTCCAGTTGAGAAAGGAGGGAGGTTTGAGAGCAATATTAACACCTGGTCTTTGTAAAGAATGTTACTATAGAAGCAACAAGGTGATATTATTTCAATAAACTAGGGCAAATAAATAAAAGTGAGATTATTTTAATGACAGAATTTCTGTAAATTCTGAATGGAATTTCAATCTTCTTTCAAATAAAAAATTTGATCAGCAATCTTATGGAAATTGAATTGAATTATAAAACTGTTTGCAATTTATTTTAAAATTTAATTAATTAAATCGACTTATAAAATAAATTAACATTTGTTTTGTATTTCTTAAATAGTAAATGCTTTATACAATTATTACAGTCATAATAAATTACAACTTTATGACGTACTTATAGTAAACTGAGTTTGCAAATTTTTATTAATAATTAATCTTATATATATATATATTACAGTACGCATATCATTTATAATTTAAATGCTTTTTACTGTATTTTACAAACAAAAAATGTGATTAATTAGTTAATAATAAACATAATTGAATTTAAACAAAATAATCAAAATCAGTGTTGAATTCGCATTGATTAAATGCTGCATTTATTAGCATTTAAGTATGGTAAATAAACTTTGATTAATTTTTGCAAACCCAAAAACAAATTGTGTTACTTTATTTAAACTGACATTTAAAAAAATTCAAAATATTTTTAACGAAACATTCAAGATTACGCGATGTGTGTCCGGCTTTACATTACCTTTATTTATTTGTATTTTTTTAAATTGACAAGTAATTGAAGTTGGAAATAACAATAATAAAACAAAATTAAATAAAACAATTACTTTATATTTACATGAAATAAAAACGACTTTTATGATTCATTTACAAATAGCATTAACGATTCAAGATTCAAATCTTTTTTTACTAGAACTGACATTATAATTATTATTTTTTTCTGTACATACTATATATATACAATCATTCAAAAAAATAGTGTTGAAATTCAAAAAATAAATTAATTTAAATTAATTTGTTATCTCAAATTGCTCTTTCATAAAAATAAATATTAACAATTTAAAATAGTGTACTGCCGGGTTGATTTACCGGTACAGCGCTCGATTTGGGGTCTCATTGGATATGGGTTCAAATCGCACTACCAGCTTTAAAATTTGGGCCCACGTTTGGCTTTGCTAAAGTGTCCTCTACTAAAAGATGTTTCTCGTAAAACCTTTAAAGTTAGAAACATAAAATAAAAGAAATAAAAATAAATAAAATAAGTACTTAATAAATGCTTTATATTTACATCGAAATATTTATTTTAAAGTGTCGATTTAGTGGAAAAAGTATATTTTAAAAACAACACACTTATAAATGTGAATAAGAAATTAAATTTACTTAATGTTTGCTATAATTAGTCTTTGTTTGTTTCATTTCATAAAAAAATAATGTTTAATAGTTAAAATTTACACTTATATGTACATTCAACTTTGATCTAATTTTAAAGTCATAATACTAAACAAAACTAAAATTTAATTACTTGAAAATGTGTTTAAAATAAATTTCTTACATTATTTAAAACAAATCTTTTCTTAGAAATTGAAAAAAAAAGCATTTTAATTTATAATTATGGTTGACCTTAAGCATTCGAGAAATTGTCCTATCTGTTTTCGTTTTGTAAAATAAATACCACCATCTTCTTGAAAATGAACACCATAATATAAAAAAAATCAATTATGGATTTTTGCTTAAACAACTAGGGGAATAATATAGAATAGGTCTTACAACAATTTACCGCGTTTTAAATATACAAAAACCACGAAACTATGATAATAGTGGAAGCAAAAAAGTGATTTGATTGATGCGCTACATTTTTTTATAAATATATAACCTTGATACATACGCTGGTCATACAATGCCTAAACTTTAACTTGTTCTAGTTAAAATTTATTAAATATTAAAACATAAAATATTTACAAAAGTAATTATTAAAAAATATTTTTTAATTTTATATTCCTTTTATTCTTAAAAACAATATTATTTAAAATAAAATAACTACTCACACATACATACAAATTTGCACTGTATTTTTAAATAATAAACAATAAATTTATTTTAAAAGGATTTTAATATAAACATTTTTAAAACAATTTTTTTTCAAAAAGTTACTAAATGATTTTTAATAAGTTAAGCACAAGGTCGATTTTTATTTTCCGTTCAAAATTTGTAATTTTGATAAAAAGACTTCTTACTACTTATGGTTAAAACAGCTCAGCGTCGTTATTTGTCTTCCCATGATTATGAATTACGTGAATGCTTTTATAAAAGAGGCACAAAAGTTAAAATAATTGCCGAATGCATGAAAATAGATGTTTCAACTTTGTACAACATTTTGAAAAATAAAACAAGCCCCAGATCACCCACAGTTGGAAGAAAACTTTCAACAGCAAACAAGATGATCAGTTTATAATTATACAGCTTAAGAAATACCAAACAATGGATGTAAAACAAATAAAAAATCAATACTTCATATTTAATTGTAAAAAGGAGGATAAAATCTGAAGGCTTCATTTTTAAAGAGGCTGTTAAGAAACCTCCACTCAGTCGTGTTCATAGATTACAACGAGTGGAGTTTACCATAAAGTACAAACATTATTCATCGTCATTTTGGAGATCAATATACTTCACATATGAGAGTGCAATATTCTATAAACCATGGACTGAACATTCGAAGGTTATTTATATTTCACATTTCTAGCTGCAATAAAAGTTTCACATTTGTACAAATATTTAGTGAATTATTTCATAATGAGCTGTCCTGAAATGCTATAGGACACTCAACAATTATCCAAGACAATGCTCCTGTGCATACTTCAAAAGTGATAATCTGTATTTTAATATAATTTACAATTTAGTATACGTTTTCCTTATTTAGACCACAAAAGCTTTAAAAAGCAAAAAGCTTACATATATTCAACTTCCTCCATACAATCCAGATTTCAATGTAATTGAAAACTTTTTAGTATTTTAAAACGTGAGATGAACTGACGTATCATTGGAAACGAAAATTAATCATGTAAAAAATTGTATTTTGATAGATTTCTACCCCAAGCGGCTGGCAGAGGTTGAACAAAAGCGTGGATATCACTTAAATTACTGACATTATTAAGTTTGTTACCTTTATTTTAAATATTTATATATATATTAGTAGATTATTATTTTTGTTTTTAAGTTTTTATAACGGTGGTATTGTGCTTTATTGTTAAAACGAATGTTATTGTGTATTATATTAAGATTTTTTTTGCGAATAATACTAAATGTATATATATTAGTAAAGTATTATCCAAGGTATTTTGTAATAACTGTTAGATATGTCTAAGATAAGTAACATGCGCTACGTATATTTCAATATAAAAATAGGTCAACATTGGAGTCACTTATGTCACTATTTGTAAAATGTTCTACCTCTAGAGCATTGAACAATTAACAAGAACAATGCTCTAATCCATATTTAAAAAACAATGACATAATTTATATTATACTTTTGAAATCAATGTATTTTTAGTCCTATCAATTACAAAATCCGTGACTAAAATAAAAATTACATTTATACAATTGTTTCCAGATAACACTATCTTTAATATAATAGGTTTTCTTAAATTACTTTAAAATATAATTAAAACGGCTTGAGAAATAAAATATTTTATTAAAAAAGACAAATTATGTACTGTAAAATCAAACTGCCTCATTGTTAGGTTAAAAAACTTGGGGATTTTCACAATAAACTCTTTAAGAAAATCCTAGAAATCAATAAATATTACCTAAAATATCCATTTTTATACATGGATACATATTTTATAATATAAATTATTTTTAAGCAACCAATTTACTTGTTTTTCATTTTTTTAAAATGTCAGTATTCTTGTTTTTGACCTAAATTAGTATTTGATAATCATATTGGAATAAAATATTAGTTTTTATAAAATATTTTACTTATACTGTTATGATAGTGTTTAACGAATGTTTTAATATAATTTAAATGTTTTTCATATAATTAAATGATGTCATAAAAACTAATAAATTATGCTGTATTGATTTTGACAGCAGCTTCTTTTTTACCGTATGTTCAAGTGACACCATTAATAATATATTAGTAACCACATAGCAAACTCTAATTAATAATAGATATTCTGATAAGTTTATTAATGACTATTTAAAGCACTCAAAACTACTGACAAAACCGGTATTTATAAAACTGCCTTTAAAGGGGGATGATGTCATAAATCTCCTGAAAATAAGGCTTCAAAATGCAATTAAAAGAAGATATCCAGTAACCCAATTGAGAATGTGAAAAATATATCGGTCGACCAATTCGTCGCTTAGCTGAAAGGGTTAAAGTACATATTCCTAATTAAATCAATAAAGAGTCTACTCAGGCGAACTTTTGTGCATTTTATACATATTGAATCTGTTTACATTCGCACATTAAAACCCATTTTGTGTGCACAAAAACAATTTGTAACCTCATTAAATTTACTTTGGTTTTAACATTGTCATGTCTTGTGTTATGTATGTCTGTATAGTTATTAATGTTACATCATATATTTTTTGTATAAATATACTGATTTACCATGTTTGTAGTTAATGTGAATTTACGAAATGTATTCATCTCAGTTTACATCTGTTACTTTTATTTAAAATTATAAAGGGAACTGTATGCTTTATTATTTGTAACTGTATTAATTCCTTAACACATTTACACTAAACAATATATTTGTTCAATAATTTTTAATAAAATATTGTTAACATGTATGCATATTGATTGCAATATTCGTAAGATATTTTTGTATATATTTTACAAAAACAGTGTCAGATATTATTTATTTTATTTATTTACAAAACCCTTTTGCTTTAAAAAATAAGCATGGGGCAATAAGATAACAATTACGCAAAAATTAACATCAAAGTTTCGTAATTCAAAGAGAACATGAGACAACAAAATGTTTTACATGTATTTGAACATTCTGCCAAACCTTTTGCTTGTGCCCATGAAACATTCATTTCAATTAGATCTTCCCGAATAGTTCTTAGCCAAGTTTTCTTTGGTCTGCCAACCTTTCTTTTACCATTTACAATTGTCCATTCTAAAACCGTTCTTGCTGGTCTTTCGGGCGGTAAACGTAGAATTTGACCAAGTAATTTTCTTCGTCTAATTGTAATGATGTCATGGAGTGAACGAGAGTCAGTTCCTTTCATGATCTCATCATTTAAAATGTGATCGCGCCAGGTAATCTTTAAAATACTTCAAAGACACCGGCGATAAAAACATCCACCATCTTATCAATCTTGTCTGTACGTTTCCACGTTTCACTCCCATATATTGCCGTAGGAATGATTATTGATGCGTACAAACAAAGTTTTGTCTTTAGGCGAATGGAATAACATGACCATATTGATTTGAGTCTATTGAAGACTGACATTGCCTTACCAAGTCTGGCTTTAACATCAATTTTGGTTTGTCCGTCTTTATCAATGATGCTTCCCAGATATGTAAAGGAATCAACAGTATCAATATTTTGTCCACTAATTTTGATGAGCAAATAATTGTTTGACTTTATGCACAACACTTTTGTCTTTAAACAATTAATCTGTAAGCCAATACGAGAACTGATATCACTGAGTCGTGTTGTCATATTTTGCATCATTTCTGGGGTGTCACTGAGTAGACCAACATCATCTGCAAAATCAAAATCCGTTAATCTGCCTTAGTTCCATTTGATACCATAAAACAAATTATTTATGGATTGAGTCATAATGAAATCAATTACCAGAAGAAACAAAAACGGTGACAAAATACATCCTTGACGTACTCCCGTGACAATTTCGAACATAGCAGTATGACCACTTTTGTTTGAACACAGCAACCTTAAATTTAGTATAGCGAACGCATAATATTGACATATTTTAACGGTATTCCGTAAAACTTAACGATTTTCCACAATGATTCTCGATAAACACTATCAAAAGCTATCATAAAACCAATAAAACTGATTGTAAGTGATTGTTGAAATTCTTCACGACTATTCAATAATGTTACAGAGGGTCAGTATTTGTTCAATACAACTTCTTCCTTTCCGAAAACCTGTTTGTTGTTCTCAAATATGTTTATCTACTGCATTACTTAAGCAATTTAAAATTACTTTGCAAAAACCTTACCAGGAACAGACAATAAGGTTATTCTGCACCATTTATTGCAATTGTTCAGATTTTCTTTTATGGGAAGAGTAACAATTACTCCTTGCCGCCAATCATTTGAAACTTGTTCATTATAGCGCCATGCAAGTTCACTTACTACAACATCACCTCCATGTTTTGAGCATCTCTGTAGTTATCTCGTCAAGTCCTCCTGCCTTATTGTTTTTCAACCTTTGAATTGCATAAATCACTTTAGTTACAGAAATGTCATCAATGCATATTTCCGGCTTTTGAGTCACATTTATATCATTATCATTATCAAAATCTATGAGAGTATTTGGCATAGGCTGATTAAGTACTTCTTTAAAATGTTCTACCCATCTAGATGATTGCTCATCATTTGTTAGAAGTAAACGACCATCTTTTCCTTTGATTAGAATATCGGTGTTCTTTCTAACTTCCGACAGTTGTTTTACAATTTTATACAGAGTTTTGGAATCAATTTTTGCTGCTGCCTTATCTGCTTCTCTGCATCTGTTTTCTAGCCAATTATTCTTATTTTTGCGGCAGCAGTCTCATGGAATCTAATTGATCTCAGAAAGAAAACAAAATTAGAGAGAGATCAATCTAACAATCCTTTTTATTTGGAAAATATTTGATGATAAATATAGAACTTTAGATAAACAGTGTCAGATAAACATATATATATATATATATATATATATATATATGCTGATGGTCTAGTGGTACAGTGCTTTGACTTTAATCTGAGTGGGCACAGGTTTGAATCCCACCATCAGCACTAAAATTCGGCCTAACAACCTGGCTAATATATATATATATGGCTATATATATATATATATATATATATATATATATATATATATATATATATATATACAGTTGAGAGTTAACTCCAAGTTAATACATAGTTTAATTATATATATTTATATATAATTATATGCTATTTCTTTTAATATTACAAGTTTATTAAATTGGTGTTATTTTTATAAATGCAATTTATAGATATGATTTGTTCCCATTATTTGTACTACAATTATTTTGTTATTTTATTAATTTTTTATTGATAATAAAAATTGTACTGAATGTATCTCGTCTGATATTAAAGTGTAATGTAATAATAGTAATAATAATACGCCTTTATTAAACAGTTAGAACAGTCTAAGTGATATGAAAGACTGTATGCTACTTGCTTATTCTTATAACTTCAGATCAATTGAACACGCACATAAATCATTTTTGAAATAATTTACTTTCTTAATGTAAAATTATATATGATGTAAATCTTTTAAACATATTTTTAATTATTTTTTCGGCACGTATTTTATAACATATTCATAATGCTTTTTCAATCAGGTACATATGTATATACATAATTTAAATGTCAAACAAAAGGCTTATTTTACCTACTAAGATGCGGCTTTGGATTTAACTTATACAATTGCAAAAATAAGTAAAACTTATGTATACATTTTATTTTATTTTATTTTTCTGTATATAAAATGAATATAAAATTACTATATTTTTAAATCAATATTTATTTAGGTTTAAGAACAATTGTATAAAATGAAAGAGGCCTCATATTTGTAAAACTGTTATATAGTTAATTTAATATTTTTAATAAAAGTACATTTTAGATTAAGTTTATACCCAAGCTTATTTATTTTAATGCATTAAATTATTAAAACGTATGAATTATTACATTTATTAAACTGTAATAAGGACACGCTTTGGACATTTAAAGCAAACTATTTTTTGTTTTACTTAGTACCTAATTGTTTTATTGTTGAACTTGATTATCAGTGTTTTATATTTCGTTTCGTAGCAAAGCTTACCATCAAGTATTTATAACAACATGAGAGATATCTTTTTAAAATATGTTTTAAATATGTGTTTATAGTTTCTAATTTAGGATAAAAAAGTTTAAAGAAATATTTTCATAAAGAAATTATATAACATTGTTTTACAAATTAGATTTTAATTTTAATTTAATAACACTTTAATTAAATTTTTGAAAACGTTAAAAAGTAAATGCTCATTTGCATGAAATCAATTATATAAGCACTTGAACATAGATGTTAATTTATTTTTTATTATTAAAATAATTATAATGTAAAACAAGCTGTAAACTTAATTTTGCAAAGATTACGTTTTAAATCTTTGAAGTTTGTACGTTAAAAACTATTTTTAGTTTGTTTATGTTAATATTTTTTAGAAATAATACATTTGTCTTAATTATTTTTTAAATAAATTTAACTAAAGTTGGCGAGTTAGCAATATTCACAGCAATGAAATACTTCGTTTTTCTTTAATTGTAAAAAAAACCTGTTTTTTAATGTAAATAATTGATTTTACACGTTGTAAAAATTCGCTTAATACAAAAATATGCATTTTTCAAATAACCATAATTTAAAATATTTGTTTTAATTCTCAAATCATTTTACTACCATTTTTAATTTATTTACAAAATAATAATTTTTAAACATAATGATTTAGTTACAGTAGCCGGTTCCAAATCCGGTTGAGACATGAGGAGGTTTTGAGTGCAAGGTCAGTAAAACTAACCTCTGTAAAAAATGAATTTTGTTAAAGAAACAACAAGAAAACACAATTTCATTAAAATATGGTAAATAAGTACAACTAGCATGATTTTGATTTGTACAATCTTCTAGGTCGAAAATGTAAAAATTAATGTGTTAAAAATTAATACTAGGATCAGATAAAACGTGTAATCGTTGTGCAATTGTTAAACTAATGAAACTTTAGGTGCTCTACTAAATTGGATAATAAGCATTAATTTTGTTAGTAAATGAATTGAACATAATCATTTAAAAAACGTAATAGAGTAGCAGGAAAAATATTTATAATGTATAAATGTAAAGCACACACAACTAGATAATTTTAATTTGAATGTAACATTTAAAAAGACTCATTTAACAGTATAGAATAGAAAAGATTGTAGAAATGTTTTTAAAATGTATTCTATATATAATTAAATGTTTTTATTTTTATATATAATTATAAAAATAAACACATGTAAGCTCCTATTTCCTTATGTCAACACAGATTTAAAAGTAGTTTACACATTCTTTTCTATTAATTTTACTAATTATTAATAATTAATATTTGCAAACAAAAATTAAACATTATTTTGGTTTTTTTAATAGAAAAATACAATTTTTTGTAACGTAATTTATAAGCAGAAATGCAATAAAATTTCTTTTTCAATATGCTAACATTAAAAAAAATTAAAAAACATATTATTTTACTTTTTATTAAACTTTAAAGCAATATTTGATTGTATAAATAACCTGAAAAGGTTTATTTTCATAAAGTATTTGAAATGTTTTTTTTGTAGTTGTCAATTGTACTTTTAACAATTTAATATTTAACTTTCTAAAACTAACTGTGGTTCTTATATTACCTTTTTACTGAAGAACATGAAAAACGTTTATGTATTAAATGTTTGCTACAAAAATCAGTTTTTACAACTTATTTTAAACAATAATAACTAAATAATGAGCACTTTAACATAATTCTCATAACAAACATTATATATATATATATATATACAACTCTCACAACAATTATTGCAATAAAGTTATTTTTTAACTAAAACCTCTCTAGCAACTACACTTCATATAAGAGAAACATCACTTTTAAAATATACAATACTATATAATAATTGAAAAAAATCTATAGTTATATATACATATATATTGTAACTAAAAAAAATTGATAAAATATCAACTGGAGCAAAATGATTAACATGAATTATAACGTCAACAATTAACAAAAATAGATCAAATTAAATTTTTTCAATTACCAAATGATTAAAGATATTACAAAGTTAAAAAATTCAATAATCTATGTGATCACCTTTCTTTTTGAACAACCTGATCCAGGCGTTATGGAATTCTGTCAATGAGAGTGTTGATATATTCTTATTTTATCTCATATTAAAGAACAAACTCAATACGTTCACATAAATCCTAAATTTCAGTATGATTATTGATGTACCCCTTAACATACTGAAAAACATTTTCAATAACATTGATGTCAGGGCTGTTAAGTGGCAATTGAGTAAAAGATAGCTTTTTCGATTATAGCCCCTCTACTGTCTAAATGTAAATAGAAACCAAATATAGTGAACTCAGATAAATATGACGTTAAATTTCTGGATGTATGACATGGAGCATTGTCCTGAAAAACAATTGTAGCTCCCGTGTAAGTGTGTTGCATTTCATAATGAAAAACATCCTTCATAACTGAAATAAAGTTTTCATTATTTAAGGTACCAGATATAATTCTCCATTTGATAGGTTGATTATACTTAATACCAAACCAACACATTACTTGTCGAGGGTGGACTTTATTCTCGGTTGTTAGTATTCACAAGTAGAGCACGATTATATAGTTAGAAATAATTTAAACAACTGTCGAGAAGAGAATTGTTTGATACGCACTTACTAATGTTCATGAATAAGTACACTATAAACATTGTACAGACTGTTTAATTAAAAACGGAGTACAACTGATAATATAAATGACTCAAGTATTTTTTTCAGTTTTAAATGTTTTTTTTCGAAAACATTAAAGCGAAACCGAACGTGAGCCTGCATGTGAGTATGGATATTAAAACGGAATAGGATATGGTCATAGAACATAATGGACGGACTGGAGACATGGAGCAGGCACAAATATTTATAATTTGCATAGGTTTATATGCTGGTTACTTAAAAAAGTATTAAAAATAGCACAAAAATATTTAGCAAAACACACTACTGTGTTTAATCAATTTACCAAAAGAGCACAAATTCAAAGTATCTATACAATGCATGTTGTACTTCTTCAAAAAAAATAATTTAATATAAGCTGATTACTTGATAACTAAAAGTCACATTTTTATATACAGATGTTCAATTTTAAATATTTAAATATAGACTACTTACCTTGTTTAAAAATGTATTTAAGAAATTTATATTTATTGTATATTTACAAACTGAGATTTAAACACTGTTTAACAAAGTTGAGCACAGCAGTTGCTTATTAATTTTTGTAATTTTTATCAAATAAACATGTAATTATATAAAACTAAAAATTTTATTTATAAATAGTGTAAATGTATAAAAATTATTTTATCGTATTATAAGCAAAATATAAATAACTATGGACTGATTGTACCAAATACAATTTGCGTAATTGTTTTGTTATTTTTTTTTAAATATGAAACATTTTGTATTGGTCTATTATTTACAATTGCCTACATTTCTTTTTGTCACAGTAAAATAAATTACATACGTATATATAAAAATATTTAATTTATAATAATGATACTGTTAAACATTGAAAACGTTTTGAATTGGAATTATTAGATTTTAGTTTGATAAACATATGTAACAGCAAAATAATAATATTAAAACACTTCTTTCACAAAACGTTCTATGCAAATTAAATTTTATGCAAAAAATTACATTGTAATCAAATTATTTGAGGTCACACTTTTAATTATAGATAAAAACAAAAGTTTTTTTTAAAATTATATATATTAAAATATACTTAAGATGTCAATAACAAAGTTGATAATGAACAACCAAAAATTACAATTTTTTTAATTGAAAAGTTGTGTATGAAAGCACAAAAGCCCACTAATAAAATTTTGCAGTAAGGCATTTAACAAAATGAATTGTTTTTTTTTGTTTTATTTATACAATGTTAAGGTTGTGGAAAGTAAAAACGAAATTATTTTATTTTTAGTTTAAAATAATTTATAAATAAACATATGTGCATATAATTTTCTACTGATTGGTGCAATATTTATTCAAAATATAAATTAAATGAAATGGGTAAGTTTAAAAAACATTCAATGTTCCGATTATTGATGTAAATTAATTAAATATAAGAAAGACTTTTAAATATTGAACAATATAATAATAATAATAATAATAATATTTTAACCACACTTTATTACGTAATCTTTTATTAAACTATGTAAAAATATTTTTTTACCAATTAACTATAAGATTATTTTTTGTAAACCAAACAACATATAATTAAAACTAATTAGACGTATTTTAAAACTGGCAAAATTACGTTGTTAAGTAATTTTAAAAAAATTATTATTTACGGTTTTCTAAAAATGCAATTACAACATTAATTATACTAAAATATATAAATAGTTAAAAGTATAATATACTTACATTTAACATAATTGAACAGTAAAAATATTTTTTTCAAAAATGGCGTTTTATAAATGTAGTATAAATTATAAATTAATAGTTACAGCTAATTTCAACGGCAATTAATGTTATTATTTTTTAATCATATTTTATTGCATTCTGATATTTTTTGCTTTCGTTAGCTTTAATATTTTTCTGGAAGCATCTTTCATCAAGTTGATATTTTGGAAAAACCAAATTAAGATCTGGATTAAAACTGGTAGTTGAGATCGAATCAATGTCTACACGGGTTCAAATCAAACGTTGTACCGCTAGACAGATATTTAGCAAACAAAAGCATAATTATAATAAAGTACCAGCTACAAACCTAATGTATTTGTTTTAGTGTTAAAAATTATATTTACTAATCGGTTTAAACTTTTATACATATTATGGTTTATTATAATTAAAGATTTATACGTTAATATTTTAAACAAACATTAAAAATATTGAACATTTAAATCTAAATTTGTACACATGGTTAATACTTTTACAGTTATTTCATTTTTATTTTTATTACCCTTAGGCTTGAGTTAATAATAAAAAACTTAATAAAACATACTACTTATAAAGATATTTCAGTAATTTATATTTAGTATAATAAATATATAATATATATTTTGTAACAAATATTGAAAGTTAAAAATAATAGTATACTATATATAAACGTTTATATTTATTGACATGTTCATTATTAAATATTTATTTCTAATTATTCAAGTTGCGAAGCAGTCACATTTTAAACACAGTAAATATAAAAGCGTAATGATTAAATACAACATATATTTACAATGATTTTTTATTAGTAATTTATACTTTTTATTTCTTTTTTTTAAATTTATTTAATAACACAAATTAATATTTATTGAACATAATAAAAATGTTCTAATTCAAAAATTATAATCAAAATTAGACGCACATAATAAGTAGCAAAAATGATATCACTTATATTTGCTTCATATAAATATATGCTATATGTTATATGTATTACAATTTTTTGTTTTAATTTGGTCGTATTACTATTAATTAACAAATATTTTATTAATTGTATTATTTTATCAACTTTATTTTAACGTGTTTCTATATTAAATATATACTAATGTTAAGTTTTGTTAACATTTTTAATGTTGCTTTGCTTCACCGAAAGGTGCGACATCATCATTGACATGCTTGTGGAATATAACCTACAATTTGTGTTACTATGATCGTTTCAGTTTCTCCGTTTATTTTATTTATTCTGTGGTGCATAATTTTATTAATTATGTTTAACTTTTAATATATTTAACACTGAACTTTTTTTCTGATATGATTTTTACAAAATACTTTATACTTCATGTTTTTTATAATAAGTTTAAATTTAAAGATTAATGTATTTCTAAAGTATTATAATTAAGGTAATGTTTCCTAACCTTTGCTGTTAAATAATACAATTAAAAAATTAATCATTTTTAAATTATTCTTTTTAAAAAAATGTTGTTGATAATTTGAATGTTATACGAGAAACGTCTTTCAGCAGAACGTGGGTCCGCATTTAATGCCGATACTGAAATTTAAACCCATGTCTAGGTCGAGAGCTGTGCTACTAGGCTACCCCGACACAAAATGTAGAGTTTTTTTAAAATTAATTGGTATTTGTTAAATAAAAATTTAGAATATGTTAGTAAAACAATGTTAAATCAAATTTATATTTTAAGCTGGAACTTTTTGTTATTAGCAATTGTTATCCTTTTATTAAAAATATTTAAATACATTTTTAATATATATATATATATATATATATATATATATATATATATATATATATATAATATATATATATATATATATATATATAATGTTAAAAATTTGTATTTGAAAATATGAAAATCACTTTTGACCGATTTCGTATAAAACATTAGATAATAAATATATTCCATAAATACTACATACTTTAAATTATGGTGCTTTTATTGCAAGAATACAATTTTAGAGAAACAAAAGCTGTTATTACTTCAATTGTTCTAAACTTCTATAACGCATATTTTATTTACAACAATGCTGTAGAATTAGTTTAACTGGAAAACTTAAACATAAATAATGAACCTGATGTTCCAATATCTTTATATAATCTTAGAAAGATTATACAAAACTTCAAATCTACAATTTCATCAGGTTGAGATGGGCTTAGTCTGCAGATACTAAAACAATGTTCGCCCTCAATATATTCTCTACTAATGCAAATTTTAACCAGTTCCATAAACAGAAGCAGAATCACAGAATCGTGGAGAACTTCCAATATCGTTCCAGTCCCAAAAAACAAACACCTCATAAAAGTAGAATATTTTCGACAGAACACTTGCCAGTTAGGACCAGAAATTATTCAATCTAACCAATCCCAAGCTTCGATAAAGGAGGAGGGTTAGAGCGCAAAGTGAGCAACCTGGCCTCTGTAAAAAATGTATACTGCTACAGAAACAATAAGAAGATGCCATTCCGTCAAACAATAGCAAACAAGTGATTGCATGTATCTGGATAACAGAGTTACACAGATGACAGGGTTCAGTGAAAGTCAAAAGAAAGCTCAATTTTCGATTTGCAGAACTTTTAATGCCACAACTTTAACCGGTGTTAGGACATAGAATGCGCGCACACGTTTTTGTATTAGACAGTTAGAACAAGTCCTTCGAGAAATAAAAAAGAACAGCTTAGATATTTTGGGTATTAGCGAAATGCGATGGAAAGGCCAAGGTCATTTCAAGAGTGGGTATACATCAATTTTATATTCTGGACATGAAGAACATCATATTTATGGAGTTGGTATTATGTTGAGTAAAAATGCTGCTAAAGCTATAATTGGATAGAAACCCGTGAGCGACCGTATCATTTCAGCCAGATTCAATACCAGATTTGCAAAAGTAATAATTGTGCAAGTCTATGCCCCTACTGAGACTGCTGAGGAAAACCAAAAAGATATATTTTATGATCAATTACAAAGTTTGTTGGATGATGTGCCAAGAAGAGACATCAAAATATTGATCGGTGATTTCAATGCGAAATTGAACAAAGACAGATCTGGGTACTTCTCAAATGTTAGACTACATGGCTATGCTGATAGCATAAATGATAATGTTTATAGGTTGTTGACGCTAAACAGTCATTGTGAAATGAGTGTTGGCAACACATTTTGCGCTCATAAAAATTTACACAAGACAACATGGGTTTCTCTAGACAGAAAAAGAGCAAACGAAATTGACTACATTTGTATTAGCACAAAAATGGCTATTTTTATTGCAAAATGTACGCATATCGCGGTGTTGATATTGGTTCTCCTCACAATCTTGTCGTTGTTGGAAAATTTTGTTTAAAATTAAAGATTATAGAAACCACAAAAAATTACATATAGTTCCGTGTGAGAAATTTAACAGCCAAATATCTCAAACCAATTTTACGATTCCTTAAAAAATACATTTCAAAATCTGAAAAGGGTAAAAAGTCTGATCATCAATGGAAATTGTTTTATAAAACAATTACAGACTGTGCAGCAAATGTGCTGGGTGAAGATGTCGCTCTACAAAGAAACAATGGATTTTATCAGTGTGTTGAATTTTTATTGATGTCAGAAAGAAACAAAATTAGAAAGAAATCAATCTAACAATCCTGTTATCTGGAAAATGTTTGATGATAAGTATAGAACTTTAGATAAACGGGTTAAGAAATGCTGCTGCAAAGATAAGAATAATTGGTTAGAATGTAGATGCAAAGAAGTAGATAAGGCAGCAGCAAAAATGATTCTAAGACTTTGAATAAAATTGTGAAACAACTGTCGCGAGTAAAAAAAACACCGATATTCCAATTAAAGGAAAAAATGGTCGTTTACTTCTAACAGATAATGAGTAATCATCTAGATAGGTAGAGCATTTTAAAGAAATACTTAATCAGCTTATGCCAAATACTAACCTAGATTTTGGTAATAATAATGATATAAATGTGACTCAAAATACGGAAATTTTCTGATGACATCTTAATGACATTTTTGTAACTGAAGTGGTTTATGCAGTTCAAAGGATGAAAAACATTTTGCCAGGAGGAATTAACGACATAACTGCAGAGATGCTCAAGCATAGAGGTGTTGTTGTAGCAAGTGAGTTTGCTCATTTATTTAATGTTATATGGCATAATGAACAAGTTTCAAATGATTGGCGGTAAGGAGTAATTGTTACTCTTCCCATAAAAGGAAATCTGAACAATTGCAATAAATGGTGCGGAATAACCTTATTGTCTGTTCCTGGTAAGGTTTTTTGCAAAGTAATTTTAAATTGCTTAAGTAATGCAGTAGATAAACATATTTGAGAACAACAAACAGGTTTTCGGAAAGGTAGAAGTTGTATTGAACAAATACTAACCCTCTGTAACATTATTGAGCAAAGTCAAGAATTTCAACAATCACTTACAATCAATTTTATTGATTTTATGAAAGCTTTTGACAGTGTTCATCGAGAATCTTTGTGGTAAATCGTTAAGTTTTACGGAATACCGTTAAAATATGTCAATATTATGCGTTCGCTATACTAAATTTAAGGTTGCTGTGTTCGAACAAAAAGTGATCATACTGTTGTGTTCGAAATTATCACGGGAGTACGTCAAGGATGTATTTTGTCACCGTTTTTGTTTCTTCTGGTAATTGATTTCATTATGACTCAATCCATGAATAATTTGTTTTATGGTATCAAATGGAACCATGGCAGATTAACAGATTTGGATTTGCAGATGATACTAGTCTACTCAGAGAAACTCCAGAAATGATGCAAAATATGACAACACGTCTCAGTGATATAAGTTCCGTATCGGCTTATGGATTAATTGTTTAAAGACAAAAGTGTCGTGCACTAAGTCAAACAATGATTTGCCCATCAAAATTAGTGGAGAAAATATTGATACTTTTCATTCTTTCACATATCTAGGAAGCATCGTTGGTAAAAACGGAATTGATGTTAAATTAATGTTAAAGCCGGACTTGGAAAGGCAATTTCAGTCTTTCATAGACTCAAATTAACATAGTCATGTTCTTCCATTCACCTGAAGACAAGACTTTGTTTGAATGCATCAATAATCATTCCTACAACAATATATGCAAGTGAAACTTGGAAGGGAACGGATAATATTAATAAGATGGTAAATTATTTTTATCGCCGGTTTCTTAAATTTGTTTTAAAGATTACCTGGCGCTATCACATTTCAAATAATGAGATTATGAGAAGAACTGACTCTCGTTTACTACATGACATTATGACAATTAATCGAAGAAAATTTATTGGTCAAATTCTAAGTTTACCTCCTGAAAGACCAGCACGACCGGTTTTGAAATGAATAATTGTAACTGATAAACCACAGAAAACTTGGCTAAGAACTATTCGGGAAGATCAAATTGAAATGAATGTTTCATGGGGGATTAAACAAAACGTTTGGCAGAATGTTTTAATAGATGGAGACATTTTGTTGTCTCATGATCTGTTTGAATTACAAAACTTTGTTGTTGTTGTTTTATTGCCCCATGCTTATTTTCAAAACAAAAGGGTTTTGTAATAATACAAATAATATAAATTTTTGACCGATTTCATGCAGATCAGTACTTTTGAGCAGCACTGTATTATTACAAAAAGTTATAGTGACTTGAACACCGCCACAAACAGTTTCGTTGCGTTAGTTAAAAGTCATTTTGAGAGGTTTTATCCCAAAGTCAAAATACTTGTAACACCAACCGACATCACATCGATAAACCTAAAAAGACTAAAAAGATGAAAGGAGGTAGCATACAAAGCTAACAGCCGCTCCTTAGTAAAACATTTAAGCCTTGAAATAAGAAGTGTGCCAATAACTTCTACTTTTCTCCCTACAATAACGCCAAAACATATGGAATAATATTAATAAAAGTTTTGGAAAAACAAAGGCTATTACTACCTCACTTAATGTGAACTCCCTTAATGCACATTTTGTTCACAACAATGATGTAGAACTAGTTCAGCTGAATAACGTAAACATCAATGACAAACTTGATGTTCCCATATTTATATATAATCTTAAAAAGATTATAAAAAGCTCCAAATCCACAACGTCATCAGGTCCATCTGGACCTATGCTCACCCTCAATATACTCTCCACTAATACAAATTTTAACCAGTTCCATAAACAAAAGCAGAATAGAAGAATTGTGGAGAAATTTCTAAATTGTCCCAGTCCCGAAAACAAACAACTAAGAAAAATAGAAGATTTCCGACCAATTTCATGCACATCAGTACTCTTGAAGTTGACTGAAAAATTGATTTTGAATGAACTAAGTACTACATTCAAGGCAAGTAGTGATTCATGTCAATTTAAATACAAGTATAAAATAGTTCTACACTGATTGTGTAGCCAGCTTGGTTAACTATATTGCAAAATCACTAGATAATAAAAAAGGCTTCGTCAGCTGTTTGTTTGTTGATTATAAAAACGCATTCAATAGCATGTGCAGAAGCAAACTGCTTAAGTGTCTTATTGAATTTAATGCTCCCAATCACACAATCAAATGGCTTTCCAATTATTTTGAAAACAGAACACAATACACCCTAATTGGGTGTAAAAAATCCACTTTAATTCAAAATAACAAAGGTGTTCCACAAGGTGCGGTCTTATCTCCTTTTCTTTTTTCATTATACGTGGATATTCTCCGACCAAAAGAGCCTGCTGTACTTTTTAAATATGCGGATGACATGGCGTTATGTGAATCCATCTCTTGATCCGAAGATAATGTACATTTCCTGGAGTCAATTGGTGAATTAGTTGAGTGGTCAACAAAACATAGTCTAAAATTAGATTCTACAAATTGTAAAGTAATTAATTTTAGCTCATACAAACCTTCAACACAATTAACTCAACTTCATGCAAAGGTTTGTATCAAAAATATGAAGATTAATACTTGTAATGGTTTTCAATATGTTGGTGTTTTACTGAATAACAAACTTACCTTGGTCTATTTGTATACAAAAACTTGAGGTTTATGTTACTACATAAGACGGTTAAGGAACCTTCGTGTTTGTCCCCATGTTATTAATACATATTTTATAGCTACATTTTATCGTATAATATTATATTGCTCCGCAGTAACATTTATAGGACCAAAAAGAGAGGATTTTATAAAGTTAAAAAATGTATTATCATTATCGATCATCGGACATTCCTTAGAATGATATTCATAATGAAAAAAGTCATAGATACTTCAAAGTATGTTTTCAATTTATCAATCGTATCTCCAACACCACCAATCGTCCACTTTAACGTGATTTCAGCAAATCAATTGTATCAGGAAATACGAGAAGATCACATCTATGTTATCTATGTTAAGTGCAGAACAAATGTGTATTTAAATTCAGGTCTGCGTATTTAGCAAGGTCACTATCTAATCCCAACAAAGTTCAAAATAACCTTTACATAAGCCTATCTAAATTATGAATAGTTTGCGACTATTCATTATCCCTTATCCAGGATATTGTTTTATTAGTCATTCTCGTACATGAGTAGTTCACATGTCATGATTACTGTTATATTTGCACACTATTAACTATCGTACGTTTGCTAAGTAATATCATGCCTCTTCACCATATCATATTTCACATGACTTTTGAATATATGTTAATTTTGGGGGGTTTTTTTAGTCTACAGTAGGCAGCGGATTTGATTCCAGTTAATTTTTTTTAAATATTTTTATTTCTAAAATAAATTAATGTATATTTTTAAAATAACAATTTTTTTTACACATTATAAAGATTTGATTGATGCGATACATTTTTCTATAAATATGCTGGTAATGCATTGCCTAAACTTTAGCTTTTTCTAGTTAAAATTTATTAAATATGAAAATATGTAATTTATTTACAAAAAATAATTATTAAAAAATATATTTTAATTTTATATTCTTTTTATTTTTAAAAATAATAATGTTTAACATAAAATCACTACTCATACATATATTTACAAATTTGCACTATATTTTTAAATAGTCAATAAACAATTTACTTTAAGAGTATTTTAATATAAAGAATTTTAAAACAAATTTTTTTTCAAAAAATTATTAAATTATTTTTAATAATTTAAGTCGATTTTTATTTTCCGTTTCAAAATTTGGAATTTTGATAAAAAGGCTTCTTATTTCCGCGCACATAATACTTATGGTTAAAACAGCTCAGCGTCGTTATTTGTCTATCCATGATTGTGAATTAGGTCAAAGTTTTTATAAAAGGGGCACAAAAGTTAAAACAATTGCCGAATGCATGAAAATAGATGTTTCAACTGTGTACAACATTTTGAATAATAAAACAAGCCCCAGATTACCCACAGTTGGTAGAAAAGGTTCAACAACCAAACAAGATTATCAGTTTATAATTATGCAGCTTAAAAACAATAATGAATGTAAAACAAATAAAAAAATCAGTATTTAAAAGATTTTTCTTATTCGATTGTAAGAAGAAGGATGAAATCTGAAGGCTTCATTTTTAAAACGGCTGTTAAGACACCTCCACTTAGTCGTGCCCATTGATTACAAAGAGTGGAGTTTGCTAAAAAGTACAAACATCAATCATCATTTTGGAGATCAATATACTTTACGGATAAGTGTTTCATAATGAGTTGTTTAGAAATGCTACAGGACAATTAACAATTATTCAAGACAATGCTCTTGTGCACACTTTAAAAGTGGTAATGTAGATTTTAACATAATTTACTATACGCTTTGCTTATTTAGACCACAAAAGCTTTGAAAAGCAAAAAGTTTACATTTATTCAACTTCCTCCATACAGTCGAGATTTTAATGTAATTGAAAACTATTTTAGTATTTTAAAAAATGTGAAGTGAACCGCATGGAAACTGACGTTTTATTGGAAGCGATAATTATTCATTTCGAAGGACTAAATTGGTACGTTGATAGATTTCTACCCCAAGCGGCTGGCAGAGGTTGAACAAAAGCGTGGATATTACCTAAATTACTGACATTATTAAGTTTGTTACCTTTATTTTGTATGTTTATGTATTTTAGTAGATAAAACGTTATTGCTAAAACTAACCTTATTGTGTATTATATTAAGAATTTTTTTGCAAATAATATTAAATGTATATATATTAGTAAAGTATTATCTAAGGTACTTATTAATAAGCGTTAGATATGTCTAAGATAAGTAACAAGTGCTACATATATTTCAATATCATAGTTGGTCAACATTGGATTCACTTATGTCACTATCTGTATATAATTTAATCTTATTTTATTTATTTATTTATTTTATTTTTTGGACTGATGTTACATACTGCTAATAGTATTGTATTTTTATAATTGTACATATTTTTGTGTGCTAAAAGCTACTTCTACTGAAGTATTAATGATTATCTGAATTTTTTATATAAACAAGTTCATCTTTAAAGTTTTAGCAATTATTAGTTATATATGTAATTATAAAATTATAATTATATTTTATTCGTTTCATTTATACTGTATTTTAAATTATCTAAGTGTTATAGAATTTGAATTTAGATTACTTCGTTAAATGTAGGAATTAATTTTGGGCTTGTAGATAAATGACATTATGTATAACAGCTTGTTGGTCTAAACCTTGTATCAAAAAAATGGAGGTCTGAAATTTAACATTGAAAGCCATAATTATGTAATACAGAAATTTCTGTCATAAAAGCAATAACTGTTTGGATATAGTTGTACAAACAACTTAATACTATAATAAGCCAATAAAAACATTAGTACAATCATTACCATACTAAAAGCAGAATTAAACTATTTCGTATAAAAGACAAAATAACAAAACTTTTTTATTTGTGTTATGAACGATTCATTAGTTCCATATTTAAGGAAATGGCATTTATTTTACCTATGTCAGAAACAACATCAGACAGATAGAGGCATGTACAAAACGGCATGCTTTGGAGCACATATTTTGGGTTTTTTATCTGGTTATATACTTCCTGTTATTTGTCTGTTTAGCTTTTTAATAAACGGTTTGTTGATTTGTGTTTACTTGTACAAGTGGAAAACGATGTCTCATCAAATGACATACATTGCATGGATGTCATTTTCCAACATCATTTGCATCTTGTTCATCGGAATATTTGATTTATTTTTCGTATTCGGCTTGACATACTTGTCAAACGGCAACTTTTATTATATAATTGCCAACAAATCAGCAGTAGGTTGTAAATTGAATGAATTTATAACGTTGGCCATTGTAACATTTACAGGCAACTTATTGACATGTTATTCAATCGATCGATGTATTATGGTTTATGCACCATTTACATATGCAAGATGCAAAATCAAACTCGTGCAATATGGTTGTACATTTTCCATCATTTTTACAACATCTCTCATGTCACTCTACATCAGTCAGTACAGTTTAAATAATGACAAATTACAGACTTATTGTCTATTTACTGGTTGCAAATTTCAATATATTGTAATGCCAATGTTACTTGTAAGTGGCGGTTTTATGCAAATTGTTTTCATTTCAATTGCTACTCTTATGTTTTTGTTTAAAGTTAAAGATCTTGACAAAACAAACAGGCATTTGAAAAAATTACAACAAAAACAATTGAAACAGTCAAGAATTATTTTGTTATTATTTTTCAATTATTCATTCTGCATTTTGCCCATCCTTATAATGCAATATTTTTTACATTTTCATTTTGGAATAAAATGGCAAATGTCGGAAACAATTGAAGTTTATTTGTTTTTTCAAATATTTGATATATTTTGGAATTTGTACGTTTGGAGAACAATGTTTGATTGCTTAATATATTTGTATTACTTTAAGCCATTTAGATCGGTATTTATAAAGTGTTTTGCTAAATTGAAAATATTGTACAATTAAAGATTGTGAAAAATATTTTAAATAGGAATTATAATATATGTTTCATTGTTTATCTTGAGCATTAAATGTTGTTTTATTTTTTAACTTGAGCATTAAATGGTTTTCAGTATGTTTTTGTTAAAACGTTTATTTAAATAAATATTTGAAAATAAATGTTTTGCAGAATAATTTTATTTACTTAATTTCATTTTTAATTAATTTCATTTTTTTTATTTAGTGCACAATTGAATTTATATCATTTATTTTATTTTAGTGATAATTATAGTACATTAAAAGGATATAAACATATTAAGAAAACGATTGGCTACTTATAATTATTACACATTAATACTCTTTTGATGCACAAATTATAGATACGGATGGAGTACTGTTAAAATGAACATATTATAATCCATTACCATTCCTGATATTGCTCAAATGTACAAGGCACATCTATATGTTGCTAACAAAACTCCTTAAAAATTACTTTAGCAATGCAAATAAAAATCATATAATAAAACGCGTTTTTACAAATAGCATTACTCAAATCTCACTTAAACAAAAATCAAAATTTACATATATAAAAGCAAATATAGTCTAGCGGTACAGCGCTCGAATTCGGACCTCGGTGGACATGGGTTTGAATCCCATCACCGGCACTAAAATGTGGGCCTACGTTTGGCTTCGCTAAAATGTCCACTGCTGAAAGTTGTTCTTGTAAAACATTCAAAGTAGCAAACATAAAATTATATATATATATATATATATATATATATATATATATATATATATACATTAAAATAAAATTAACCATATAAATTGATAACAAAATAACTATTATTAAATTTAAGTAAGATCCAACTAGGTTTATAAAGGCGTTGATTTTATTGTTTGTATATTTGTGAAATTTGTTAAAAGTATTGTCAATTACGTATTTTATAATTGTATTTATTTTTAATTGCTAAAGGTTATTTTTACCAAAGTATATAAGCCAATAACAATAACAAGGTAAAATCAAATATTTCCAAATAGTTATAAAATTAGATATCCCGTGTTTTATATTATTTTTTTTAATTTGTAACATTTATTTTTTTAAATTCATAGTAGTATTGATATCTTTTGAAAAATAGTAATAACGGATAAAGTCATAAATTTAACTTAAAAATTAACTAAAGCGCAAAGTTAACAACTTATAACAAGGTTTAGCAAAATCTGAATAAATGCTTAAAGTTAGATATATCAGTGATTTAATAATAGCATAATCCTGGTCTCTCATGCCCTTCAAAGCAGAAAGGTTTTCTAAATTATATTGGTTCATTTAGCAACATTCCAAATAATAAAATGTTTGCAACATATAAAAACCAATTTTTTGTAATAAAATGTTTCCTAATTCTTATCAGTAAGAATAACAAATTGTTTATCTTTAATTAAAGCATCAAATTATTACATTTCACATTGTTAGTAAATGTTTACAGTAATTCAAAATGTTTAAATTAAAATGTAACAAAGTTGTATTTTTTATAACTAAAAGGTAAAATAGTTTAAAATTGTGTTTTAGTATGTAAATATGTTTTATAGTTAGTTTGATTTAGTATAGATGCTGACATTTTTTGGATATTTTAGGTAACAGTAAACATTTTCAATTTAGACAAATGTTTACAATTTCGTAAACTACATTGTTGATTGCGTTTAGTTGAGTTACTAGTCAAGCGCTTAAACTATTAACTACCTAACACATATTTAAAAGAGAGAAAAAAAGAAATACACCTATTTCAAAAATTAACGCAAAAAATTACAAAGGTATTAAATCTAAATTAATTTGTTATGTGCAATTGTTTTTTCGTAAAAACAAATATCGGGAATTAAAAATAATGTCTAGTGCTTAATAGATCCTTTATATATACTTAGAAATATTTATTTAAAAAGGCTGAGTCGGCCAAAATAGCATATTTAAAAAGCTACTTCTATATTAACGTGGATAATAAATTAAAATTACACAATTTTTATAATATTTAGTCCATTATTATTTTGTATGCTTAATTTCATTAAAAATGAACAATAACTAATTTTTAAAATTGATGTTAAACGCACATTCAAATCTGCTCTGATTGTCATAATAATTATCAAAATAAACATTTAATTATTCTACTGTATATAAATAAAAATAATAAAAAAAATTGTTCTTAATTTTAAATAAAAATTTTAAAATAAATTTAATAATTTCTTATTTACGTTTAACCTTGAGATTCCGCTCAACCGCTAATTCTGCTTTCTGATTGCATTGTTTTTGAAATGAGAATAGTGATAAAAATGTTTTCATCTCACCGAAAACGAATACCGTGTTATTAAAGAATTAAAAAATGAAGGATTTTACCAAAAAGATTAGCAGATTTATATAGAGTTAACCTTTCAACAATTTATCGGATTATCAACAGTCAAAAACCACGAAATTATGATAATGTTGGAAGAAAACGTGTAACAACCAGAACGGATGACCAAAAAATTATTATAGAGTTAAAAAAATTATAATAAACCTATTTCAGAAACCAAGAGAAATAGTTTAAACAATTTTACTTATTCTACAATAAGAAACAGAGCAATTGAATCCGGTTTAACTCTACAATCACCGAAGATTAAGCCATTTATTACCAAAAAACAAAAGGATGACAGATTAGTCTTTTGTAAACTATGGAGTGAACGACAATTATGTTATTGGCGTTCCGTATACTTTGCTGATGAAACAATGATTCGGGATGAACCATTTGGCTTTAAAAACAAAGTGTTGTGTGGGACAAGTTTTCAAAAACATTCACTCCCGGTTGTTAGAAAGAAAGCCCACCCTCGACAAGTAGTGTGTTGGTTTGGTATTAAGTATAATCAACCTATCAAATGGAGAATTATATCTGGTACCTTAAATAGTGAAAATTTTGTTTCAGTTATGAAGGATGTTTTTCATTATGAAATGCAGCACACTTTGTAATATCCTTAATCATTTGGTAACTGAAAAAATTGCATGTAATCTGTATTTTTATTAATAGTTGACGTTATAAATCATGTTAATCATTTTACTCCATTTCCGATTTTGCACCCGTTGATATTTTATACAATGTTTTTTACTTACAATATATATGTATATATAATTATAGTTTTTTTCAATTATTATATAGTATTGTATATTTTATAATTGAAGTAACGTTTCTCTTGTATGTTATGTAGTTGCTAGAGAGGTTTTAGTTAAATAATCACTTTTTTGCAGTAATTGTTGTGAGGGTTGTACGTATGTAAGATAAACATTATTAAAATATATGTCAAATAGAATTTTCTAAAATATAAACAATCAAGACCAAATATATTATTTTTTAATTAAAAAAATAACTGCTTCAGCATGTTATATATGTATACATATTTATATATATTTTATAGCTTTAACAATATACAATAAACATTTTAGCTAATGGATATTTAGCAAAGTTATACAAATTGTACAATCTTACTCAACCGCCAAAATTAACTTTACTCTACTTTCCAGCAGAGCGTTTTGACTACTGCTTTCCTTACTGACAAAGCTGCACGTTCAATCAAATTAATTAAAATGTGTTGCAAGTTTTCATTTATCAAAGTATAATAGAATACCTGCTCCTAACGTCAAAGTAATTACCTTGAACTCATATATATAACCTTTAATAATTGAAGGTATTAAATTTAATCAATCTTTGTTTTTAAGTGATATTGAAAAAATATAATATTATTCTAAAACGTTATACAACAAAATGCTAAATGTTTATAAATAAGTAGATACTTAATTTTTTTAAAAGAATATTGCATAATTATGTGTTAAAAAGTTAAAATGAAGTAATTTTTTACTAAAAATGCAAAAGAAACAGAAAAATTATTATTAATTGTTAAACACGTTTGCAAAATTCATTTAGTAATTTAAAGCAAATAAAAAATTACGTGTAATTACGAACTTTTGGTGAATAAATTAACATAGTACAAATTATGATATTATTGGATTAAAATTTTTAAAACAGTACATGTGAATGTAAAGCATTATAAAAATTAAGTAAAAAATATTTTTGAAACCAATTTTGCACAATTATTTAATTACTTGTTGTGTTACAATTATTTATTAACCTATTTAAACAAATTTTGGTATAATTTTTCTGTGCATTAGCCGAAATGATTTATTAGTACAGCACTCAATCTTAGATTAACGCCAACGCCGGCACCAAATACAGGCCCGCGTTTGGATTTCCTAAATACCTTTATAAGCACCATTTAAATTCTCAGCATGATTAGCATCCCCATATTTGTCGTTTTTAAAATAACACAAAAAATGTATTTAAATATTATTTTTTAAATATTTTTTATGTATAAACTAAAAATAAATGATTATATTTCATTGCACTGTAATTTACACTTTTTAATTGTTTTAAATTAAACTGAATAAAACAATTGATAATAAACTTTTAAAGTTAACGTTTTGAAGTTAAATCAGTTTTTACAACAAAAATATTTATTAGTTTTACATTTTTTATTTCAGTAAACTAGTAAATAGTTTCAAGAAAATATATGTATGTATAATGTAATTTTTTATACAAAGGTATAAGTAGCTTTTAAATATTCAGCCATATTTAGCAATAAAAACAAATTTGAATTAACCTTAAAGTAGCATTTAAATTTGACACTTCAATTAAGGCAATGCACATATTTTTGACTCAACATTAACATCTGTGTTCATTAGCATAATCAATAATTAAAAAGTTTCAGTCTATCCCTAACTGAATTCAACTTTATAACACAATTCAAGTTAAATTATTTTTCTTTAATTTTAAAGGAAACAATGTGCTTTTTTTTAAAAAAAATGAACCAATAGTTAAATACAACCAACGATAATTTATGTTAAACTAAACAAAAGTCAAGTTGAATACTTTCGAGCTGAATACATGTAAACTGGTCCACGATTGGCAATTTTTGTGCCATAAACCGGATCGGGCTGTAAAAATGTAACATTTGTTTTCCAATAGCCCAAACTTTGTTCATCGCTTAGTCGATATTTAGTCAACTTGCGATAGTTCACAAAAGTCAAATTTTCCGACGTCAAATAACTGTAACTTGACGAATTGGAATCGTTCGAATTCTCGCAGTCGGAACATGTGTAGACCAACAAAAGTTTGTTTGGCAAGTCAAAATCGGACAAATGATTAACAGGTGCTGACAGTTGACTAATCCCATCACTATGACTACCACGATAATTATGTTGTTTTGTATAATTGCTGCATAGTGCAATATCGTTATCCAAATTGCAATCTGTTGAACAGTAAGACTTTTCAATCACATATGGTTTTGTCAAAGTAATTAATTTGTGTTTTTCAATACCTATCGCGTTCATATTGGTCGGTTCGGATACTGTTCGTGAACTCATCGAAGTTTTGACTTGATTGGCACACCTGGCAGTTTCTTCCAATTCTTCTTCATTCAAATCAGACAGTTTACACAGATGCGAGTTGGTTGCTAATTCGATCAATTTACAAACTTCCAGCAAATCATTGTTGTTAAAAAATTTTAACAATTCGTAAGTTTGCAAGCCGCTGGTTTTACTTTTGACGCCCATGAATAACAAGAGGGGATTTGATTTGAACGTAGAACATTGTTTAATTTCTGCATAGAGCAATTTTGACCGGAACAAGCGCCGACTGACAAATTTGGTTTTGGTAAATTTTAATGCGGTATCGCATGCATACATTTTGGCCAAATGTGTTTTGGGAAACTCAGCAAATTTTTGAACAAAATTGTAAATTTTTGATTTGCAATAAATGCCGTCTTCATTGGTGTCGTCATCAACTGTGTTTTGTTTGACCATGTGGACGAGACATGCGTAGTATGATTTTGTAATAACGTTATGCTTTGATTTTTTTGTTTTCTTTTCGTTTGATTGGGTGCGTTTAGATATTTTCAAGTTGGATGTTTTTTTTTTCAAATTATTGTCGATGTCATGCAAGTTGGAATTCGTATTGAGATGCAATGTGGATTGACATCGACGCTTGTTAAGTAGCATATTTGAAGTTTTACAAGTGGGTGTTATTATAACAACATTAAGTTTTTTAATTATTATAAATTATTTCTTGTCTTAGCTCATATATATTTACAAATTTTAGTAAATGCAAGCTAAATTTATTTGTATAATGTTCTTTTTTTTTAAATGCGGGTTTTGAATAATTTGATTTTTACAAAATTCCATTTGTACATGCTGCAATATGTAAGTTCAAAATAATTTTAATTTTCTTGAAAATATTTAAGAAAAATGTGTTTAACCTTATGATTTCTGACCGTTGAAAGCATTTAACAATAGATATTTTCAAGCATATTTTATGTTGTAGTACTACTGGTACACATGCATGTTTGCACACATGTCGTTTTATTGTTCAAAATAATTAGCAATTAATTTTATAACATAATTTATAATCAGATTTAGAAAAATAAATTAACTCATTGCCTGTAACTAACAATGAGGAAATAAGATTAAAATGTTTTTTTAATTTTATTAGGCAAAAAATTAAGTTAATGCATTATATTAAATTATAATTTTAAAAGTACAAACATATAAATAATAAAATCGTATTAAAAACAAAAATTTATGTTGTTTGGCATATAACTGTTACATTGCTAAAAGAAAAATGCAATTCAATTGTCATTACAATATACATTTTAACTTAAGTTTGCTTGTAACAGTTGGTGTAGCTGTACAGTCAACGACTTAAACCTCTAGTAGGCATAGGTTCAATTCCCACTACAGGCACTAAATGCGGGCTCACATTCGGTTTTGCTAAAATGTCCACTGCTAAAAGATGCGTTTCCCGTTAAAACATTCAAAAGTAAATAAGTAAATAAATAGGTATAACTATTTTTAGTTTAAAATTGTTGCGAAATTATACGTGTAGTAAATGGAGGATGGTAAAGCAATATGGACATAATATTTTCAAATGAGCTTTAGTGATGAACACAAATATTTATCTTTTCTATATATTTTGTGTGCTCATTATGACTATAAGCTCATTTTTAACATTTTTTAAAAGATTTAAACGTGTAAATCTACAAAATAAACAAAAATAATGTTTGTTTTTGTTTTTGGGAAACACGTATGCTCGTCTATAACAACTTACTTGAAAAGGTGAAATATGTATGTGTGCTTGTATGTCTGCATTAACATATTTTCTCCGTTCTATGTAAAAAAAGGTACACATGCAAGTGCTGTTACTTACCGTTATTTACTTTTTAATTAACTCAGTTTATAAATGCAATTTTTATTACATAAACAAGAAAAATAATGTGCTTGATTTTTACTTTAATAATGGCTAATAGCTAACTTTTACAATGATTAACAATGTTTTAAAACATTTATTTATTTAAAAATATGTTGCATGTAGTATTACCAGTCAGTATATATATATATATATATATATATATATATATATATATATATATATATATATATTACTAAGCTACTTAAACAAGCGTTTAAATTACATTTTCAACACTGGTTTGAACAAATATTTTATATTCAAAAATACAATTTATAAAATATAAATTGGGTTTTATTGAATGTATTTACAATCAATAAGTTTTTGTATGCATGACATTTGTATCACAAGTTAATAGATTTATTCTTTCAATGTTATCTACACAATTTTAAAATTTGCAAATTTTAAAAATTGCAATTCTAGGTTGAGTATCTTAACTTGTATTAGTATTTTATTACATAGAAAATACATATGCACATGTAGACAAACTTTTTTACAAACGAATACACATTATCAAATAAACGTGATTATAGTTTAATTGTAAACATCAATTATTATTACTAAGTTTATATATATATATATATATATATATATATATATATATATATATATATATATATATATATATATATATCTCAACTCATAACAAATAATTTAAAATTCCGTATCAATTATGAAAATATCTAAAAACGTCATTTTTAACTGTTTTTGTGTAAAACAGCATGTGGAAACAATTGACATACGTGACGAATTTTGTTCCCCAACAGCTCTTCGAATTTTGAATAAAAAAGATAAGAAACATCCTATCAAAGTATGCATTCAATGTTTGGAATATTATATCAAAATATTTCAAAATAATACTTTAAAAACGCGACTGTTGAAAAAATACATCAAATATTCGGATATTCAACACATATTTGTTCACAATAGTCGATCGAACGAATTTCTGTTGTGCATTTGTGATGTTGATCAAAAAAAGAAATTTTATGCAACTTTTCATTGCGACAACGAAAGGAATGTAGAAATATTGAGTTGCCTGGTCAACATGGCCAAACGAAATCCGAATTGCAGGCTGAGTACTACAATTAATCCCAATCAAATTTTGTACAATACAAATCGATCATCGTTTGACGTAAAAGATCAAGATATATTGAAACGCTATTCGTCAACAAACTATTCGAGAACAAGTTTTGCTACTGATACAGAATTTAATTTTGGATTATTGGGTGGGAAAGACACTTGTGATATTAATAATAATAATAATAATAATAATAATAATAATAATAATAATAATAATAATAATAATAAAAATAATAATAATGAGAATGAGAATGATAATACTGACATTGATGATTTTGAATATAATGATTACAATAAAAATAATTCAAGATTGTCACTAAATAAATACAAAAATGTAAAACGCAGAAATTCGGCACGTTTGTTACATAGAAATAACAGTGATTCAATTCTGACTCCCAAACTCAATGATTATTCGCAAATTGAAAATGCGTTTGCAGTTCAAGATCAGGAAGATGTTAAAAATCTCAATCGTTTGTTTGATTACAATTTAACAATTGTCAAGTCGGAGGGTATTTGTGTAAATGAAAAATATTTGTATTGCTGTTCATCCAATGAAACATTGATACCCTATAATAGTTAGGATTTGAAAATACTTTGGACAAATAATTTTAAAAAATTAAATATTTTATCAATAAGCGCTTTTGTTCAATTTTTATTTTGTCAATAAAACATATATTTGTAACTTTGAATTATGTTTTACAATATGCACAAATGTACATTGCTGCTTTGTAATTAAAATTCAGTTAAAAATATTTTTTAAATATTATTTATTTAAATGAATTTTTATTTAATATAAGTTTAAAATAGCAAATAGCTTTAATTGAGTAACTTTTATTTTTTGGCTTTTGTCGACAATTTTCTTAATTTTATATATTTTCTTCTTATTGAAAACGGTGGTATAAAATTGTTTTTTTTTAATTTATAAATTTTATATATTATTTTAGTTAAGTTAGTAAGAGTAGCATAAATTTAATCAACCTTTTGTTGTAGTAGATTCTTACGTAAAAATTATTTATTTGAATTTTAAAATTATTATTAGGTTATGCAAATTAGGTTTTATAAATTACTTAGTTAAGTAGATGTTCTTTTAATACCTGGATTCTAGGTAATTTAACGTTACAATGAAATACTTATTATGCCGAAAACCCTGACTTGTTAATCCCCTAGTCCTAAATACCAACATAAGTCCAACACGAGATTTAGAGCAGAATCTAATATTTTATAAAAAACAGATAATATATACAGGAATGAGATTACTTAGCCAGCTCATTGCCTGGTTCACCTCATTCTAACTTTACTGTAATTGTTACTATTATGACTCGGTTCTAATTGCACCGTATTGGTACATTATTATAAAACGTTGAAAAATAATTACGTCAAATTACAAACGACTTAATTACATTTTGTTACACAATTGTATGTTTTTTTAAATTATTTTAGTTAAACATGATTTGTAATTTATTTTAACTATTTTTAATTAGCATTGGTAATTACAAAATTGTTTACAAAATTATTAAATTATTTAAATAAAAATACACTTCGGAACGTTATTGAAACCTATTCAAATTACTTTTGTCAGTTAAATTTTAGTAATTTATGATAATCGATATAGTAAATTTAAAATGTCAAAATGATGTATTTTTGAATCATTACCTGTGTATTAATGTAACTTTGACAAACTATAGTAAATTTAAGACGAATAATTTGGTATGCTCTTTTGTTTGTGCATAGTAACATGAATATAAATGAGGTCATTCTAATTCCCATATGATAACAATTTGCTAGTATTTCTAATGTCAAATTATAGCAAACAAACATTTTTATTAATAATATAGATACATACACACACACATATATATTACATAATTAGTTTGTCAAAATGTTATATTAATTATCAATTTGAAACGTCCACGTTACTAAAGCTAATTTTTTACGGTTTTCTACATTGACTAGAAATTTAAAAATAGATAATTGCAATCAATAAAGGAATTTAATGCATTAAATTAAGTAAATAAATTTTTTTTTAATTTAATAATTATGTTCTTTAAGAAGTTTTATATTTATTAAAATCATTTGTAAAGGAAGCGAAAATTAATTTGAGTATATATTTAAAAATGTACACAGTTATAAAATTATTATTTATTTTATAACAAAACATAATAGTAGGAAATAGATTTTTTAATAGTTTGTTTATGTTTGTCTTATACAAATTATTTTTTTACAATTAGAGCAACCACATTTGCCTATGTTTTCTTCTGCAGTATAGAGAGTAATATTTTTAAGTTTTGATAAAGATTACCAATATCTCACAAAAATGACATTACATTAATAAATATTTTCCATTTTTGGTAATATTGTAAAAACGTTATATTAATATAATGATTCGAAATTTTAATAGTAATAACAGAAATTAATCTTAAGAAATTGTTAAGCATTCACATACTTCCAGTACAGCCAATTTACTCATTAAAGCTTTAAAATTATTGTTTAGAAGTTTATTGTTTTAATTATCAATTTTCATAAATTTATTAAATTATCAATTGGTAAATCAGTTTTAACATGTTAATAATGAAAGTAACGGTAAAGATTATTTATATTCAATTTAATAATACATTTAAAAATATTACTGTTATTATCGGGATTTTTATGTGAAAACTGATTTTTTTTAATTCGTAAGCGTATTTAAATAATTTTAAATTATTCAATTTGCAGAATGTATTTTTTATTGACAGAAATTAAAAATTGTGTTGAATTTATTCTCTATAAAATAAATTTTAAAATACACACTTTCTTCAAAAATATTACTACAGCTTTCTCAGTATGTTTGAACAATGTTGTATCTATTTGAAAATGTTACTCAACAATAAAATAAAACAATTAATTAAACTAATATACTGTCTATTTTATATATTTCTTTACAACTATCTAAACTTTGCTTCGCATATATAAACATATATAATTAAAAATTGAAAGTGGTAAAAGAAAGGTTGACAGATTACAAAGACGTAGCAAAGAACCACTTAGGCAAATCTAATTAAAATAAATATTATGTGAAATTAAACAAAAACTTTTGTCAAATTTTCTAACATGTGAAACAATCTTAATGCCTTATTAATTTTTAGAAATATAGGGGTTTTTTGTATTATTATATTTATCAAAAATAAATTCAATATATAAATATTTGTTTCATTTTTAAAGATCATTGTATAAACAAAGTAGTTGATAAATAAAAATTACAATCAATAATGGTTGAGGTGTATTAAAAATTATGTACTTTGTTTTCGACAAAGACAGTTTGATAGTTAATGCTTTTATATACAATTAGCTCTGAGCTACATTGGTCAATATCTATATATTCATATGAATATTTTCCATTTTTCATCTATTAAAAATTCTTTCGAATTACGGGTTTAATAAATTATATACTTGAATAATATTGCTTATAATAAAGTAAAAATATTGATTAGTAAATAAACAATAGAAACAAAATACTATCAGTTTACAAAACAATAATGTAAAATATGAATAAATAAATTAATAATTAATTCCTTTCGTTTCTTACAACTTTTCACTGTTGTTTCTGGTTGGTTTTTTTCATTTGGTTCTGTATTGAATCAATCTAAAAAAAATAGATTTTGCGCTTATGCTTAGTTCCGGATACTCTCTTTGCCTGACTGGCTAGATTGATTTATTTTCCGTCCTTTCTAGGTGAAGTCAATATTCAAAAAACAATAAAAATTCATAATTTTTTGAATTTAGTTGCAAAACTATTTGTAATCCAAATCGGTTAATCATTTATACATGCAGAAATATTTTTTTAATAATTGCTTACAGTGAAACATCGATTAACAAATAACCATTTTTAAATGGCATAGTACTTTCCAGTAGTTTTTTTTATACATAAATTAACTTTTGTGACTTAAGCGTCTGCTTTTCTTTAACAGTAATACATATATTATAGAGGTACCTCTACCTTTCTCTTAATAGGCTTGGTTAGATTTAACGATTAACGATATTCATACTCCTGTTGTAACAGTTATGGACAAATGTACATAAAACACAAAACTGATGAAACTATTACACGCAAACATTTTGTTAAACATACGTTTTGCATTAAGCACAATATAATTAAACAACATCACTTATAATGAATTTACATAAATGTCCATGTACTTGAACATTTTCTGTAAATTTCGACATATTTGTTTTAACTCTTAATTTTTTTATATTTATTATATTTTACGTATTTATTTAAAAATAATAACAAATTTTTGTTAAAAATTAAGATTTTGAATAATTTTAGTCATAAAAAATGTTTATCTATTTATAAAACAGGAAATGTACCGTAGGATACGAAGGTGAATCCTAACTTAGCACACAAATAATTTGTTATAAAAAATTGTGTTTACCAAAATAGATGAATATATACACCATCCATTTAAGTAACATTTACTGTTTGTTATAACTTCTGCCAGCTGCTTTAGATCTGTGTCCATCAACGTACCAATATAATCCTTCGAAACTTAAGTTTTCATAACATAACCAAAATTGTCTATAAAAGAAATACATTATTTTAAAACTGTAAGCCTACTGTTTAAATAAACCAAAAACATAAATAATAACAATTTAATTCGGACTGTAAAAAATCAAGTGTACAAAAATTCATTTAGTGATTAAGAAGCTTTTTAGTCTAAATATATCAAACCTATAGAAAATGATTAGCCGTAATGAAAAATACATTACCAACTCTAAAGTGTATTTAGCAGCGTTATTTTAAACATGTTTTGAATACTTTAATATAAAACCTGAAATATTTTTTACAACTTTTTTATTAACGTTTTTTAATAAATACGGAACTGTCCCCATTGTAAATATTCTAAATTGCTATTCGTAAAAATACGTTTTTTAATAAAAACGAAAGCTGAAAGCTACTTCTACTGAAGTATCCAAGCCAATAACCATAAATAATAATAATAATAAAAGCAATAAATATTATAATTGTAAAAAAAATTATAATTTTCA
Organism: Cardicola forsteri; assembly: GCA_025895645.1. Classification (NCBI taxonomy): domain Eukaryota; kingdom Metazoa; phylum Platyhelminthes; class Trematoda; order Strigeidida; family Aporocotylidae; genus Cardicola; species Cardicola forsteri. The sequence goes on along the minus strand of JAKXYG010000590.1, from coordinate 137,776 downwards.
ATACAAAATATAATTTCAAAAATATTTATATATATTCCTTAATTTTAACGTTATGTCAAATTAAATTTTAACAAAATTAATCTACTTTTACAAACGAAATCAAATGATATAATACTCTCGATATTTTTTTATATGTTCAAAATGTGATTGTAATATGATTTTTAAATAATAATTGAATAAATTTTATATACAGATAATATTTTTAAAGCAACTTCATGTTTATTAATAAAACCATGTGATTAATTGCATGTAAATATATTAAATTTAAACGTTATATATGCTAAATATGTTAAATTTAGTTGTTAATTTAAAAACACGTAAAACAAATTTTGTGTACCGGTTGCAAATTGAACATTTATATACGTACGTAGTTTAGTAGTAACAATTTTATTAATTAAATTGTTCAATTTTCAATTTAATTCCTCAACATTTTATTTTTAATATTAAACAATTTACTATTACTACTATTTAACGTGAATGTTTTCAAAAATACATTATTTAATAAGTGAACATTTGGCAATGTCAAACAGTGGTCTACATTTAGTGTTGGCAGTAACGCTTAAACCCATCTCTACCCAGTCTTAAAACTAGCAGTACTATTAAATGCCCATAGCAGTACTATCACTGCAACTTTGTTTAATTCCGTGTTGGAAGAAAGAATATAACTGATTGAATGAATTATAATAAATAAAAATAGGTTCTTTTTAATGACAATTCACGGTAGACGGAAATTGTGCTAATCTAGAGGTACAGCGCTTGACTCGAATTTGAGTAGACATGAGTTCATTTTTTACCATCGGCCTATTTTTGGTTTTGTTAAAATGTTCACTGCTGAAAAATGTTACTAAAATTAATAATTTTAAAATTGGACTCGAACAATACAATAACAGTTAATTGTTATTAAATTTTTAATAGTGTTTTCAAGAGTGTCAGATTTAGCGAAAAAATAACCTTTTCCACTAGGGCTTTTACCACATAGCTACTGACATACTGCACAGGTTTTATTTATTATGGGGTTTTCAAGGATAACATATTAAAATTGTCGGATCTATCGAATAATAAATCGACTTTGTTTGATCCAACTTGAAGCATTGTACAACTATTTTATCCATGTTTGAAATCGTTTCTAATACATTTTTGTTATTAATCACTGTAATATATGTTCAGTTTCTGTAATGAGTCATTATAACACATTATTATATGATATTACTATTATGTATATTACTATTATATATATTTACGCTTGGTTAGTTCCTTACCCTCTTCTGTCAAATACTAACTTTTACACTTAAACTGGTTTAATTTATCAGCATATAAAAATTACCTATAAACTAAAATAACTTTAATTATTTAATTTTACAAATTATAAAATAATGTTACGATTTATAGTTGTACAAATTTGTGTTGCAATTTTAGAAAATAAAATAATTTGTGCTTACAATCGTCAAAAGGCTTATTTTTAAAATAGTAGTTTCTATAATTCATAAAATTATAATACAAACATTTATTAGATTACTTAAAACAAATTTAAGTAACTGATTTAAAAATTACAAAATACTTGTTTGTAAATTTTGAATTATATAGCTAAAAATTATATGATAAAAATTATATATTTTAAATATTAATAAATTTCGAATATTAAATATTACAGTTTAGTTAAAACAAACAACTCTTCATCAGTTTATCTAGTGTAAGTTTAATTAGTCATCATAATCATGATAATAAAGGTGAAAATTATTTTAAAACTATAAAATCAATAACCACTATTTTAAAATTTTATATATGCAATTGCTACTTATAGAAACCAAAATATTTAAAGAAACTTTAAAACATAAATGTTGTTTAATAAAAACTCTAATTTATGTTAAAATATTTGTTTTAAATAAGCCGTATACGACTTTTGACTTCTAAGGATAACTAATTGCACAATGGCTAATTTTATATTTCATTTCACTGAGTCCAAATTAATTATATTAAAAGCACCCAGTAAAAGTTTTTAAAAGTTTAAAGGAAGGTACTTCATAAAAATTAGTTATAAACTATCACTAAAAATGACATATCCAACAACTGTTTCCTACATTTTATATGCAAAAAACCTCGTCAGGATCGTTTCTTTGTGGCCGAAATATGGTATATTTATGCATTAAATTTCAATCATGTTCTATCGTGGAATCCCCCTAATGTGTTCCATAAAAGTAGAAAATCCGAAATTCTATTATTATTAAAAATTAAACTTTATAAGCGTTACTCAAATCTCATTATAAAATTAATTATTGTGTCAAAATGTAATCCCTTTGAATACTATTAGATTACATTAACCATGAAAAATTAACTCAAATAAACAAATATTAGTATAAATTATTCTTAATTGAGAATTTCCTACTTTGTTGAAGTAATACTTGACTACATATTATTGATTTTCTAAAATGTTTAATTTAAAACCTAGCCTAAACATAAGCGTCAGCAATCTTTATGTAGTTACGTACATTATTATTATTATTATTATTATTATTATTATTACATTAAACTTTAATATCTCACTAGAGATACATAGTTAAAAATAAACAATAAAATTAATAATTAAATGTTTATAATAAATCTTATAGCTTTTTATACTAAATTTGCAGTTATTTAAAAGTTCTAAACATAAAAAAGTATTAATTTATTCATTTTTGTTGCTCACAATCAAATTAATGATTTTCCAAATAAATTGTTTTAGGTTTTTTAATAGCACTCTTATTTTATATTGTTTCAATGGTATATGGTATACCCTGTCATACATATTTCTTGTACGTTTATCTATATATTAAATAGAAATAAATAAATATTAGATTGTATTTGTTTTAGTTCCAAAATTTGTTAAACAATTAAAAAGACTATCGATTTGTGTTCAGTTTTATTGACTATTTTAAATCTCTATTACAGCTTGACACACATGTTTAAATACACATATCTCTCTCTCACTTTCTCTTTACAAATATACTCATTTTAAATTTTCTTTTCACTATATAAACAATCACATTTGCCAAAACCTCGTCAGTACTTTAACCGTGATGCTTTTGTGCATGTATGTGTGCGATTGTTCTATACATTATAATACTTATTTAGATATCGATTTTAGCTAATTTGAATTGCGTCGAATACAAAATAAACACAAAATGCAACATGACCACGTACATCACCATATACCCAAAATTGTAGAAAATTTGCCTAGCGACACACGAACGGGTCAAGCAATTTTGTTCAAAACCAACTTCATTGGTCGAGGTCAAATAAAAATTATTGACGCAGCTGGATTTTCTGACGTCAAAGCAAGTCAGCTGTTGAGCCAACATTTGAAAAAAAAGCGAAATCAGGGTTTCATCTATTGTCTCAACGATCGTTTGCGATTCGAGCGCAAAGGTCGGTCAAAATTGTTTCGCAACGAAATTTTCTATTCGGATATTAAATATATTTATTTTTTTTCCAACACGCCCAATGTATTTATGCTTGGCTTTAACGACGCCGAAACACCAAAACTTGTGTACGAAACGTATAGTGTCAATTCGATGGAAGAACGCAACAAAATTGCCGAAACAACGCAATTGGGAATAACCGAAAAACCAGATTTAGTCGAACCCCAAACTGATCTATTGTACGACTCGGATGATGTAATAATTTCTCGCGATCGTTCAAGGGACAACCATCATTGTATGTGTCATTGTCCCAACTGTCATAACGAAGGTCAAGACGAAATTCCCGAACGTCGACTTTCACGTATGTCGCTCAGTCGATCGTCAGCCAATAAAAATTACAAATCGAAACCTTCATGGGACACCGGACTGACGCCCAATGACTATGTAGTAGTTCGCAGACCGACCAGTCCAGTAAATTATCGATCGCAGCAAGCTAGAACAAATAATAATGTAAATTCTACTTTGATGGAAAGTCGAAATGTATGCATTAGTTCCGAGTCGATTGGGCACAAGTCACAGTACGATGAAGGCCCAATTTATTTGTACGTCCAACGCAAACCAAATCAGAACGGCGGCCATGAATGTGTCCATAAATCGAATAATTCCTCGTTAAATATCTATCGTTAGAATTCAGTTAGCACAATATTAATTATTGTGTGTTTATTATTATTGCTTAGGAAAATAATAAAAGTCAAATGCAGTTTAAGATTGTTTTTTAATTTAACCTTTATTTTTACTTTATGCTATAACTGAATGTTTACTATTAGTATAAATTGATTAAAAATTTGTAAATACAACGTATTCCATAACGTTGCTCAATTATTTTGGTTATAATTTTAATAATTTTCTACTAAAATAGTAATTTTTAAATTATACAATTATGTGTTTATTTAATAATGGAATGTTTTGATTTCAAAACATGTATTGACAAAAGCTTTATTAAACACTTATTTTTTAAACATTTATACATTGTTATTTACACTTTAAATCAGTATACTTTTTACTTAACAAAAATATAATAAAACATTTATTTATTTATTCAATATTTCAATTAATAAAATAAATGCAACGGAGAATTTATTGTTTTAATATTTTTTAATGTTTATAGGAAAAAATAGTATTTAATAGATATTAATCATAAAAGAGAAGAAAACAAAAAACAACAGCAAGTTTATTTTATAGCATATCAGATATTAAGTTAAATGTTTAGTTACTTTGTGACAATTTTAATTATTATTTTGCAGTACAAATTACTTTTCAAACAAATATTTATTTAGGTTTAAGCAACTTAAGCACTATTAATGTTTCTACAATATTTAATTATATAATATTAAAATAGGAACAATTCTATAATAACAATTATTAGTTATTAATTATTAATTGCTAATATTAATATTACCATTAATTAAATGTTTTTCAAAAAACAGTTTAGTAAAACTAAAAAAAGCCTACATTTAATGACAGTAGAAGCACTCAAACTTCATCGTAGTTAATCGTTAGTCCGGTTTAGATAAAAGGAAGTTTTAATTGCAAGATTACCAACATTTTGATAAAAAGTAAGACAGAACTATTTTATTAAACTCATGCAAAGAAGTAAGAGCAGCATTATTCCAATGACGGAATTTAGCAAAATCTTTCAAACTTTTTGATCCTCAAAGCAGAACATTTAATGTACATTTATGTGGTGCATATATGTATATATACTAAATACGTAAACCAAATCAATGCCATAGTGGTACAACATTGCACTTCAGTTTGGGTAAACATAGATTTTATTGCCATCACCGACAGACTAACTTTAGATCTTCATTCGGCTTTGCTTCAATGTTCACTTACTAGAAATATTTCTTTTAAAGCATGCTAGCAATAATAACAATAATAAAATAAAATAAATTAATAATTTAACTGTTTAGTGTTGAATATAACATAAAAAAGTAAACATTTGAGCTATGTAGAACTTTTCACAGTATTGTGTTAACAAAATTATGTTGCAACTACATTATTATATTATGCTATTCGTTTATTGAATTCAATAAACAATACTTCAGTAAAATTAAACATATGTATAAAACAAACATTTTTAAAATCAATTTAACAACATTAGTAATACGATACGTTTTTTCAATACATTTAAAATAAAACGTGTAATTAACTATTTCTAAATTAAGCGCAAAACACAACATACTACACTTTATAAATAATAGATAGATACATTTGTAATCTAAAATTACGATTCAAATATACATAAAACGCTCAATTAATTAACTTTTTAAAACGCAAATAAAAGAACTTGTGTTTATTTGTTAATCCTTATTAACTTAAAATTGTTTGTTCTAAACATAAATAAACATATTCTCAAACTTTTAAACTTGTAAACTTTGCAAAGTCCAAAATGGTACTTGTCAGTGAACTCTTAGTTTTTAATTTTTGTTGTTTTAACTTAAGAAATATATTTTTTCAACAAAAAGATATGCTAAAATAATATGGACTATCAATAGTTGAAGTGAATTAATATTTAGCTTTCTTATAATTATAAATAGTTGAGTGTCTTGGAATTTTTGGATAAATGGCATCCAAATGGGTAAATGTTAATAGTTACACTTAAAAATTACATGCATATTAAGTTAATAACATAAAACGATTACGCAACAAAAATTTATATATATATATATAAATTGTGAAGCACTGTTAATCAGAAAAAATTAATTTTTTTTGAATTTTTTGTTGCGTAATCGTTTTATGTTTTATGCATATAATATATATGCATATATATTATATATATTAATTTGAATGTTTTACGAGAAACATCTTTCATCTAAGGACATTTAAGCGAAGCCGAAAGTAAGCCCGCATTTTAGTGCTGGTTGTGGGATTTGAACCTATGCCCACCTAGATCCAAATTCAGCGCTGTACCGCTAAACCATATATATATATATATATATATATATATATAAATGAATAGTCTAATGTTTAAATTATTCGTTTTACAGTTAATTCTAAATTTTATATTTTAATAAGTACAATTAAATAAAATTATTAAACTGTATTTTATTATTTTTAATTAAGAAAATTGCAGTTTAAATATTGTTTTGTTTCGGTATTTAAGTTTCTATATAATTAGCTGTAATGTCACTTAAACGTTTATTACAAATATTTAAAAACTATGATACATTTTACAATTTTCTTAATTAATTAATCTCCAGATTAATTTATATAAATATTGTTTTAAAACATTAAAATAAAAAAAATAAAGTTGACAAATATTTAAAATAAGTTATTTTGTATTTATTTACATTATATGTTGTGCGTAGCTATTATTTCACAAATATTTTATTAATTATATTATTTAGTAAATTGGCGACGATATGAAGGAAACATAGCTTTAGATAAAATTACCTTGCCCGATAGATATTATATCCTTTACATTCACGTTTTTGCAGTTGGCTTAGAGGGGAGCGTTATCTATTCTAAAAAGAATCTAGTTTGGGGATATAATCACATCCACGTCAACAAGGAAAATATACCAAAAACAACTATTATTACTCCGTTTGGTTTTTAAAAAAAAATTTTGTATGTTTTTCTGATTACACAATGCTGCCCAAACATTTCAACGTTTTCTAGATTGTGTTCTTTGTCGTTTACTTTTCGCAAACAAATAAAAAGCGAAGTATTATTATTATCTCAAGGTGTTTTTAGCAGCTTTAGATTAACATGGTCTTACCGTCCAAATAACAAAATGCGTGGTAGGTGCCGACAACGTAGAATATTTAGAACATTTTATTGACATAAATGGTTTTCAATTCAAACCTTATAAATTTTCAACTATTGAAACTTTTCCCATTCCTTTAAAAAAAACAACTGCAATATTTTTTGGGATTATTAAATTTCTATCGCCAATTTTACCAAAGTGCGCATTTAAGCTGTAACCTTTAACGAAATAAAAAAGATTGGTATAACAAAAAAAACGTCTAGCAAATTTTCTACATTGCACGAACAAGATGCTCTGTTTGCGTTAATTACTGATACATCAAATAAAGTTATCGGTGCAGTATTTAACCAATGGCAACCAGTATTGCTTTTCTCTCGTAAACTCAGCCCTACGAAAACACAATATTCTACATTCGACCGTAAGTTATTGGCTATTTTTGCAACGGTTAAACATTTCAAACATTTATTGGAAGATTATGATTTTACTGTTTTAACCGACTACAAGCCATTGGTGTATGTATTAAATGTATACCATTACAAATATTCCCCAAGAGAAAATCGACAATTGGTTTGTAATTCCCAATTCATCTCTAATATCCCACATATTCAACAAAATGATAATGTTGTAAATGATACCCTAGACCGAATTGTTTTACTATCCCTCTCAACGTCATAACCAAATATCAACTAGAAGATATTGACTTTCAAAATTACTAAACACATGACACCTACATGCAATTAAAATAAAAACAAACAAGTGATACCATTTTTAGAAGTTGTAATATGTCAACTGGAACACCTACACTAATTGTGTCTAGTGGACTACGTAAATCCGTTTTCTATTGTCTTTATGGCATTTCATATTCCAGTAACAAGGTTTCCAGAAATTTTACTAAATGATTATGTTTGGCCCAAAGTAAAATTAATTTTTTTTTAATGTAAAGTATCTAAACTTGTGTACAATCCTTAATCCTGAAAAGCAGGTTCTTCTAGTCATACGTCAAAAATAAACCACTTAAAAGTTATTTAAAACAAACCATTTATAGCCAATAAAAGTGCCAGCGTAAAAAGATTATTATTTCTATTCTAATATTATTTCCATTCGTTATAAAAATGCAGGTTTTGAACAACCTAGAAATTATTTAGAAGAACCTGCCTAATGAAACCTACAAATAAAATTTACTTTTATTATTATAGTGGGTAATAATAATAATAATAAATATTAATATTAAAAACTAATATTAAGTATTTAATTTTTTTTTAATTTTTTAAAATAGTTTTTAATAAATTTTAATTTATTATTAAAACAAAAATTATTTATTACATTTTTATTAACTATAAGTTTATATTACTAATTTAGTTTCACAATTCTTAGCGCAAATGTTTAAACTTTATGTTACGATAACAACCACATTCTAAAAACTTTTACATATTGTTTTAGTTTAATTTAAAAAATAAATAATTAGTACGTTTATATTTCATTTTTTATTTGCTATGTAACCTTTCTAATACTTTATATATATATATATATATATATATATATTTTATTAACGTGTAGCTATATTTATTTTATAGGTATTTATAAAAATTGTATTGTATTTTTATTTAGTATAAATAAATTTATTAAAAGGTTAAAATAATATTTTTACAGTAAATTATAATTTGTAATTTAAAACAAATATTATATTAGAAATTAAGAATATATATTTGACTTATTTAGTCTACAAAAATGTTGTTTTAATAAAAAGAATTTTGCACATTTTATTATTTGCAACCCGAATTTAAATATTATTATAATTTTTTCGGTTTTTTAGAACGATAGTTTAGCACCTTGTATAGTAACTTATTACTTATAAAGAATATTTTTTATATTATAAAAATTGAGTTTTTAAAATAAGGATTAAGAATGTACACAAAATACGTATAAAATATTTTTTTACTATTTAATTTTTAATGCATTTTAAATTGGAAAATGGATAAATGGAATGGCTACAAGTATAAAATAAAAATTAATAAAATGGGAAATAAAGAAAAGTATGGAAAGTATGTTAAATAAAAAAACGATTAACTGTTATTATAACTACAGTTAAATGACTTTATTTTTGTAAATTAACTATGTGAATAAGAAGCTTATTTTATATTGTAATAGTTCTATGCGTAAAGTGATGCTATCTAGAACTTGTTAGGGCTTTTGGTTTATAAATCTTATAATAATGTTTCTAAAATTACTACGGTTGATATAAAAAAATATAAAATTCAATTAAATATAAGTAAACAATAAACTAAAAATTAAGTTGTTTTGGAGTTGTCTATTATTTAAAAAAAGTTAATGTTATTACATGCTCAGGGTACGATTTGAACTAAAGCTTATAGGAACGTTTTTTAGATTTCTCTGAATTTTTTTAGGTCAATAAATGTTGATCTTTATTAATGGAGCAGTAACCTAAATACAATATTATAAATAAAATTTTATATATAATATAAGTAATAAACATAAGCAATTAATAAGAATTTTTTCTAAATTGTGTCTAAAAAACTTAATTAAACTAAAATATGTTTAGGCTGCTTATATGTGATAGGATGTGAAAATCAACAAACTGTAGTAATAAACTGTTTGTCACAAATATTAAACATTTTTTCCAAATATTGCTTTAAAGTTCTTTGCTTACATTCATGTAATTAAAAAAAACTTTTTTCTTGACTGATTATTTGTAAAAGTTATTGATATCAATACCCCCAAATTTTTACATCATCCGCATATAATAAAATGTTAAACTAAATAACTGATAGCAAATTATTAACAAATATTATAAAATGTAAAAATCCTAAAATTGATCTTTATAGAACCCAAAAGTAATCTCATATAGATAAAACAAGGTGGTATCAAGACTAACGCTAAAATTTTGGTTATGTAAAATGTAATTTATCCAGTTAATAAAAATAACAAAGCTTAAAACCCAAAAATATAGGATACTTTATTTAAAATTTTTTAAAAATTAATGTAAATTATTGTAACAAAATGTTAATGCTGTAACGCGCTAGTTAGCTATTTATTAAAGTCTAATACGTTGGAGAAGCAGAATTTCTGTAATACAAATCTACGCTAAGGTAAATTAACAATAGTTTTATCTAGTAAGTCTTTTAAAAAATTAGCTTTATTTATCCTTTTCAAAACTTTACTAAAAACTGGTAGAATACTAACTGGCTTATAGTTTTTTAAAAGGAGCCAGTTGTCTATTTTGTAAATTTACCTTATGTATGCCAGTTTTCAAGTCCTTGGTACTCTTCTACTTTTTAGAGACATATTTTTTATATTTTTACTACTTTAGATGTTTTACAGAAAACATCTTTCAACAGTGTACATTTTATCAAAATTAAATGTTGATTCAGATATAATGCCGGTGATGGATTTTGAATCTATGTTTACCAGGTATAAATCAAGAACTGTACCGCTAGACCACCCTGGTACAATGTACAACAATGAGCAAATCTTAATGATAATATATCAGTACATTCTCTCGGAACTGTAAAGTAAATTTTATATACTTAAGATATTTAAAGACCATGTCAGCAGTAATTTAAAAATATTGAAAAACTAAGTTAGGCTAGGAAAAACAAGTTTAGACAGCATTTTCAGAGCAAAACACAAGTATATAATACTTTTTAAATAAATCACAAAATAGAAAAAATAAACCATTATAATCTTTATTAAAAGAAAATGCACATTTTAAAAAATGTTTTTTTTAATAGTTTAGAGACGTATATTTTTATTTGCCTTGATTCTATTGGGTAAATTAAAGAGTTATTTTGTGGTCTTTATAGCAAGTACAACTTGATTTTGTATATCATTGTATTCAAAAACAAAGCAATTTAGTAACCTTTTACTTATGAAACGCTAATTGATTTTGTATTAAGCGTATAATTTTACGAAGAAAAATATTCTTAGAGGATAAACCTTTAAAACAAAACAAATAATTTAATGCAATTTATAATTATTAATTATTAATTATTTAATTATTTATGTAAAACAAATTTTAGTATTTTAATGTATAAATTATAGGACATCATAACAAAACGTCAGTTTTTAAATTGCAAATATTTTGTTAAATTGTTTAAAATAAGTTTACATTTTATAAAACTAATTAGAACTTTTAATATTTATATTTTGTCAGCACCTACAAAACTGCTAAGTATTGTCCTAAGTATTATCCTGAGTATTGTCCTTTGAACTAAAATGGGTTATGTGAGTTTTTTCTTAATGCAAACTGGGAGTAATTATGTTTTAATTTATTATTATTACAAAACCCTTTTTATTTTAAAAAATAAAGGTTTTGTAATAATAATAAATTAAAACATAATTACTCCCAGTTTGCATTAAGAAAAAACTCACATAACCCATTTTAGTTCAAAGGACAATACTCAGGATAATACTTAGGACAATACTTAGCAGTTTTGTAGGTGCTGACAAAATATAAATATTAAAAGTTCTAATTAGTTTTATAAAATGTAAACTTATTTTAAACAATTTAACAAAATATTTGCAATTTAAAAACGGACGTTTTGTTATGATGTCCTATAATTTATACATTAAAATACTAAAATTTGTTTTACATAAATAATTAAATAATTTTTATTTTGCGTAAATATGTTTTAAAATTATAATTATTAAAAACAAAACCAATTTTTATATTTAATAAAATATAACTATAATTTATTGTCAATTTTGTTTATAAAATCTATGTAAAATATGCATAAAATTGACAATTTTAACATTAATGTTTTTAATAAAAAAATTTTTTAAATAATAATTTTTTTTATTGTTTATGTTTACAAATTTATTATTTAATAAAATTGCAAACATACAATTCATAAAAATAATAATAATGTTTTATTTTCATTACTGTTTGGTATAATAATTAATACTTATTTACAATAAACATTTTGAGTAATCAGGTTTTGTAATATGTATAATATTATAACTAATTAATTTTATTAATAAAAACATTAATTAAGGTTAATTAAATCAATAAAATACGCTGGCAATGCTGTTGTTTTGTGCAAAAATAAAGTTCACTTTTAGCGTACATTGGATTTCCTCGTTAAAAGTTACAGTAAACATGGTTTAAAAATCAACTATAAAAACTGTCAAGCTTTTTATACAATGTTTTTGTCAAATAATGTTGTGATTTTTAATATAAAAACAAATTACGTAATTAAGTTTCTCGATTATTTTTAACAACAAATTATTTAATAAATTAAATTTTTATATTTGTTTAATTGCAAACCTGTTTGAACGACAAAAAGCATTAATCCAAACACCAAGACAACATTTTATATTGTTTGCACAAGAAATTAAACGCAAATAAAATTAAAATTTTATCGGTTTAAAAATTATAAAACCTAAAAGATTTAAGAAAAAATGAATTAAATCCATTTGGCACAACACCTATTTTGTATCAACTGTATTAGGTAATTAGACAAAAAAATTAAAAATAACTAAATACAAGACACTTTCTAATTTTATATTTTGTTATTGTTGTTGCAAGAGCAAAGATTTTAATGGTTTGGACAAGAGCTTTTTAATTCTGATATAATTTAAAATATTATAAAGTTTATTAAAAAACATACTTAGATTACTGTTGTTTAAAATATTTTTACGTTATTTTGTTTGCAGCAATATTATAAAAAATGGTATTAAGCTGTTGAAGTAAACTATTTTTACACAATTCAGAGAATTGTAAACAATGGAAAGAATTCATTTGAAATTCTGTGCAAACTTAGAAATAATAAAAGACTCTTATTACTGTTGGTGTATTTTACAACTTTTTATTTTTAATTATTATAAATAACACATATTATCTAAAGTTTAACATATATTTAAATTGGCGTATTTTTAACTTTTGGGTTAATGTGCTATCTATTTAACTTTACTGTATACTGGTTTAATGTAGGATTAAACAAAACTTAGCAGTCTAGTTTTTTAACTAATAATTACTAAAAAAGAAACTTTATTTAGAAAGAATCAAAAATAAACCGATCTAGTCACTTTTAATCTTAGATAAAAAAGAAAGGTTTCATGCAAGTAGGGTGGTAGTTAAATATTTAATTGAAATAATTCTTTAAATCCAGAAACAAATAGAGAAAACTGACTTGTAATAACAACCTTTTATAAAAATATAAAAAAGCTAAAAAATAGGAAAAGGATTACTAAAAGAACAACGTCATTTTAGCAAACAGCGGCAAAAAAATGATTTTAGTGACAATGAAAACAAGAAAAACTACATTTTTAATATGAAAGATTTTTAGTGCTAAAATATGGAAAACACAAAGCAATTTTGTGTTAAAGTTAATTAAATATCTTATTAAACTGATAATTTTAATGTCTGATTTAATATACATTCCATTTTTGCCAAACAGGAACAAACAAAACCAAATTACTTTTTAAAAATTATTAATTGAATATTATATATATATATATATATATATATATATATATATATATATATATATATATATATATATATATATATAACGTTTATAATAATACATTAAATAATTTATATACATCTATGAATAATATAAACAAAATATTAAAATATTTTATTACATGTTTACTATATTAACTAAAACATATAATTCCAAATAAAAATATCACAGTTTACGTCATCTTATTTAAAATTATAAACGAAACCCAATAAATAATTTTGGATTAGCTTATTTTAATTTTACAATAATTTTAAAAGTCCAAATAAAATATAAGAAGACGTAAATTGTGAGATGAATTCATTTCGTATATTCTCGTCAGTCACAAACATATAACATTTTAGTATATATATACAAAAATAAAAAGGGAGTACAGATAACATTTAAATTAGTACAACTCAAACATTTACACACAATCATTACGACCAAGCTAAGTTTAATGTAGTGACGAACTGTTTTTGTGCACACAAAGCAGGTTTCAATGTGTGAATATAAACAGATTCGAGAATTTTCAACATATTCGAAGCTGGAGAAGTAATTAGCACTTTAAAACAATTTTTAAAAAGTTGATTTGATGTTTGGTTTGTAGTAAGTGACGTAATATGGATGATGTAGACAAGTGTTCATTTGCGTTTGACCTCTTATTGATCCAATTAGGAATGTGTTCTTTAGCCCGATTAGATAAGCGACGCATTGTCCGACCAATGTATTTGTCACCGCAACTGCAAAGTGAACTGGAATCGGAACTGAATCGGAATATCAATTTCTAAAGCCAATTGGTAATCACACGCCTGAACTGTATGGACTACCAAAAACTCACAAAACATTCCGATCAGACCAATTCTATCTATGGTAAACTCACCATATCATAAACTTGCAAAATGGCTACAAGAAGCACCTGATCGATCCAGTTGAAAAACAAATGAGTATGTATCATCTCAAGGATACCTTTGAGTTTATTGAACACATAGATAAACTCAACACATGCAACAAAACAATGGCCTCAATTGACATCGAGTCACTATTTATAAATGTACCGCTAGAAGAAACGGTAGACTACTTAGGTGACTATATATCGTCAAATAAAATTAACACCAAAATTCCTATTGAATATTTAAAAGAATTAATTTTGCTCTGCATCCAAAATGTCAGATTCAATTTTAATAGCAAATCTTATATTCAAAGAGACGGTGTAGCCATGGGCAGTCCATTAGGACCCGCACTGGCAAATATATTTTTATCAAAAATCGAACATCAGATCAAAACATTGACAGAAAAAATGGCCATATATAAACGATACGTGGATGACATATTTGTAGTAGCTCACACCAAACAAGACCTTAATGAACCGCTTCAAAATTTAAACAAAACTCATCCTAACATAACAAAACATGAAGTTGAAGAAAATAATACAATCAACTTTTTGGACGTTTTAATTTCACGGAGAAGTGACGGATCGCTTCAACCTAGAGTTTACCACAAGCCTACTGGGACTGGTCAATATTTACACTATACAGCTTTCAACCAGTTCAACACAAACGTGCACTTGCCAAAACACTGTTCAACTGTGCACAGAAAATTTGTTCTAATGACACAATAGATGATGAAAGTAATATCATTAAACAACTGTTAATCAATAATGGATATCCACCAAAATTCATCGAATACCATGCCGAACAATACAAAAATCCGGTTTTAAACGATGATGAAAAGAAGCCGGCTTACCTAAGGCTACCATTTGAAGGAGATGACATTATAAACCTCCTCAAAATTTGTCTTAAAACAGCCATAAAAAGGACCTATTCATCGATTCAACTAACAATGCTGTTTATCACTAAAGGTCTCCCTTTGCCCAACATTAAAACGGCTAAAGACACATTTTTCGCCTTACATTGCATTTACCAGTTCACTTGCAGTTGCGGTGACAAATACATTGGTCGGACAATGCGTCGCTTTCTAATCGGGCTAAAGAACACATTCCTAATTGGATCAATAGAGGTCAAACGCAAATGAACACTTGTCTACATCATCCATATTACGTCACTTACTACAAACCAAACATCAAATCAACTTTAAAAATTGTTTTAAAGTGCTAATTACTTCTCCAGCTTCGAATATGTTGAAAATTCTCGAATCTGTTTATATTCACACACTGAAACCTGCTTTGTGTGCACAAAAACAGTTCGTCACTACATTAAACTTAGCTTGGTCGTAATGATTGTGTGTAAATGTTTGAGTTGTACTAATTTAAATGTTATCTGTACCCCCCTTTTTATTTTTGTATATATATACTAAAATGTTATATGTTTGTGTCTGACGAGAATATACGAAATGAATTCATCTCACAATTTACGTCTTCTTATATTTTTATTTGGAATTATAAAGGAAACCCAATGCTTTAAATTTTAAAAGTAATATAATATTATTTTATTATATTTAAAAATATAATTTTTAAAGTAAAAACTATTATATATATATATATAAATGATTGTTTTTAAGTTGTTCATGACTAACACATTTTTTTAGTTGATAATTATACATATAGATACAATATTATAATGTATTTCTTGATATAATATTTAGATTTTGAAAATTCAAATTATTTATGCCAAAGTAATCAAAATGGATAAAAAAACAATAACAAGCAAATTTAACGATTATTTTATTTTCGGTATTAAGTTAGATAAACTTTCAGACAATCAAAGATTATGGTTTTGCATATTAGGTATATTTGTCATGTACATATGTTACGGTACTTTGCAGGTAAGTTAAATTAAAGATTTTGTTTTAGTAAAATTTTATTTATAGTAAATAAATTATTTTAAATTTTTGAGTTTTAATTTTTTAAACTTTAATGATTTAAACATTTAAAAATTTATAAAATTTATTATTAATATTTGTGTTTATTATTATATTTTAAGTTTATTTAGTTTTAACAATTATAGAATTTACATTATTTTTTTAACTATTAATAATAATACATTTAACAAACATTTTTCTAAATAAAAAACATAACATTTTTTCATAAATGTGTATTAATATTACTTGCTTTAACTCAAAAACACTAGCATTAGCTTCAGTAAAAATTTGAAATGTCTCAGAGTTTAATTAAATAATATAATGACATAGTCCGATTATTTAATTCACATTTTTGCAAAAAAATAAATAAAATGTTTGTCCTTGCATAAAAAATTAAGATATCTCTATTTTACAAATAAAATTATTACTTTTTTTTAATTAGCTTTTTTCAATTGTTTTATACTGTCTTCTAGTTACATTTCCCAGTTAACTAAAACAATTTGTTATTTTTAAAAGGTGCATGACAATGATAACTAAGTTAATAGATATTAGATACCTAGAAAATATTAACAAATTTATTGAAAAACATTTTTTAATTTTTTTATCTATTAATTAAAAGAATATTAAGGGATATTAATCACCCTCGGCATTTCGATCTTACCAAATTAATTAGATTAAAGAAAACAGAAGGAAAATTTATTCAGATTTAATACAAATAAATATTTACTTCAATCTGTGTATTTTATATTTAACAAGATTTTTAATCGACGCAAAATATATTATAAATAAACTGTTTGTAAGCATTTTAAATATTAATTAGTGTTTCTTCGGTGCTTGCACTTTGGGGATTGCTTTGCTCGATGTCATACATTTTTGGCTGTTTTGTTTTTAACTTAATCAATAGTTTATATTAATATTATTACTTTTATTATTATTACGATTTGAGGTATATGTATATGACTTTCCCATTACTATGTTTATTAAAACATTTTTTAATTTTACTTTGATTTTGCAATTATTGTATAATCTGAAAACGTTTTGGTTGCTGGTGCCAATAGTGTAAAAAACATTTTGCATGTTACAGTTTAATGTCCTTCCATTGAAGTATTTATGCTGATCATAGTTTGGATCAGAAATGATTCAGTTAAGTCAGTCCCAAGCCTGGATAAAGGAGAAGGGTTTGGGTGCAAGGTTAGCAACCTGGTCTTTGTATAAAATGTATACTCCTACGTAGGCAATAAAAAGATGCCATTCCGGCAAACAACGGCTAAGAAGTGATTGCACGTATCTGGATGACAGAGTTACACAGATGACAAGGTTGAGTGAAAGCCGAAGGGAAGCTCAATCTTCGATTTGCAAAATCTTCCATGCCAACGAGACTTTGTTGTTGTTGTTGTTGTTTGTTTGTAATTGACTTATTGCTCCATGCTTATTTTTAAAGCAAAAAAGTTTTGTACAATATATAATATAATAATATAATAACAATAATAATTTATCTGTATATTTTAGGAACTTTTATTTGTATCAAATGACTTGCGATCGTGCAACACAATTTTAACTCTGTACCAGTTTCTGGTGTATTCAGTGTTTTCATTTTATGAATTGTATGCTCAAGGAATTAAAATTAAATTGTAAGTTACAATTTAATATATATTTAAAAAATAGTTGTTTGGTAAAAGAACAAAGTATATTGGCATTGTTAACTTTGGGAACTATTGCACTTTCCAATGCCTCAGTTAGTTATTTAAATTATCCAACCCAAGTGGTATTTAAATGTTGTAAAATTATTCCAGTTTTTGTTGGTGGCATTTTTATTCAAAGTACGTTTATTTATAGTACACAATGCTTTTTTGTAGACAAACCATGTAATTATTTACAAATGAGTGCTGTAATAATTATGACAATTGGGCTAATATTTTTTACCCTTGTTGATGTTTCTATTCAGCCCAAATTTAATTTACCAGGTTAATTCAATTATTATTAATGTAATTGTATGTTTGTATATATATATATGAATATATGTACAACATTTTAGATCGATTATAAATGCATAATTTAATAACACATTTAAGGTTGGCAATCGTACGTGAGTAAATTCATAAATCCGATCAAATAAGTGTAAATTTAAAAATATTTGTCAAATATTATGGTCTGCTTATTTTGGCATTAATGTTTAAATGCAAAATAAAGTCGTATGGATACGTCAGTAAATAATGCTGTTTTTAACTCTTGTATTATTTATGTACGAGTTTATATATATATATATATATATATATATATATATATATATATATATATATATATATATAATATTATAAAAAAAATAAGCATGGGGCAATAAGACAACAATTACAGCAAACAACAATTACAACAAAATCTCGTTGGCATTGAAGATTTTGGAAATCGAAGATTGAGCTTTTTTTCGGCTTTCACTCAACCCTGTCACCCGTGCGATCACTTTTTTGCCGTTGTTTGCCGGAATGGCGTTCTCTTGATTATTTCCGTAGCAGTATAATTTTTTACAAAAACCAGGTTACCAACCTTGAGCTCAAACCCTCCTCCTTTATCCAGGCTTGGGACTAGCTAGATTGAATCATTTTTAATTCAAACTAGGCGGAGTTATATATATATTAGGTGAACAAGTTACTGTTATCACGGTGCAACATTCTTACATAGTTCTTTCAAAAAAAGTGTTTTTTTTTAATTTAAATAAAACAACAATTACTACGAGTCTGGTGATGCTAGATTTAAGGAATAAAAATAAATTTTTAAAGCATATCGTTTTTTAAGCTTAAGTTAAGCCAGATTTGGTTAAATAAATTAAACATTTGTTTACAAATAGTATAGTTGTTTTACATCAAATGTATTATTTAATTTTTTTTATATTTAAGCAAATAGACAAAAAGGTTTTTATATAAGCATAGTGCAATAATAATGTTAATTAATAATTACATAATCTAGTTAGTGGTAAATTAATTTTTATCAAAATACGTCAACAATATACAATGTTATTTTGCGATTATTATTTGGGCATTAATGTAATTATTATCATTTTTCAATATCTTCGCTTATTTGTTTAAACAGGTTTTTAAGTAAACGTTTTTCTTTCAAATGCTATAAAAACATTATTTACTAAATATTTATTATTATTATTATTATATTGAGATTTGATACCATATTGGAGACACATGCAGAACATAAACACGTTTTCACCATTGGTCATAAAAAACAAACAATAGGAACAAAATAAACTATAAACCAAATTACATGATGGTTAGTGTACATAAATGTAACAACTATATATGACCTTCGTGTGGTTAAAGCATTCTTTGGATAAGTCATAATAAAATGAAGTAGGATGGATTTTATTGTAATTAATGACATAGTCAGCTTTTCATAATTTCCATATTTGTAAGACAATAAATGGTCGAATTTATTGGATTAATGAACGAAACAAACGTATAAAAGAATAACAAAGTTTTTTTACTGCTAAACGGCATCTTTGTGACAAAGCCACTGTTCGCAAAGATTGACAGGGTCAGCTGATACTTTTTCAAAGTAATCTTCCTTAGCCCAATGGCTACATATAGTATACATGTACATTAAGATACTTTTTAAATAACCTAGGTGTATGCTTGTATCTATTAACCGAAGCGGAGACCCAGTTATACCGCTTTGCAATCGGTTCCTGTTGTTATTGGTTTTAATGAATCTATGCACCTAATTCAGGATGCACTACACAGAGGAGGAACAGTCAGGAATATCACTATCATTAAAATTGATACACTATAAGTTTTGCTCAACTTCTTAGAATCAATAGCATTTCACAAAATTGGTAGAAAAATGCACGTTTTTGCTACTATCATAATTTAATTCTAGAATTATTAATATTTTAGATAAATGTAGCACACATGAATATTTACATTAATTAGCCTTGACTTTTACATACAGATATGTTCTCTAGGGTTTCCCAAGAGCGTTGGACATGTTTAAAGCTGTAAGTAGCAAATGGGTTCCATTTTCTTCAATCCGTAGTGCTAGTTGTAGGCAGAACTTTAAGTGTTGGTTTTTAGTTTTACTTTACAAAATAAAATATTTGATTTTTGTTAATTTTTGAAATCAAAGACATACATCTTAAATTAATGTAATCTTGTTTTATAAAATTTTGAAAATATGCATATAGGCTTTGTGGTGTTTAAATTGTGTTTTTGTTTTTATTCGTTTTTACAACTACGATTTTATCTACTATTTTTGGTTAAATGTTAAATAATTTATTTGCCTTCCCAATTTATCAATTGTCTTTTATAATATTTTGTATCACTGTAGGCATCTTAATGATTTTATTAGCTCTTTGTTGTGACGGAGCACTAGGAAATTTTCAAGAAAAAATTATGAAAGTTAACAAACGAACTAATATGGAAATTGTGAGTATAAATAGATAAAAAATTTAAATTTTATTATTTTTGGGTCCTTAAATTGCTGCAATACATTAAATATCCCGACTATATACATAACACATTTTTTTATTTTTCATTGTCTATTCATTAATTAATATTTATAATAAATATACATAAAAATTTGTTTATATAAAAATATTTTTTCTATTTTTTGGTGCAATGCATAATAAGATTTTGTTTCAACAGAGTTATGTTAACATTGTTATTTTTAAAACTTCCACTTCTATTCAATGTAAAATTTATTGTTTACAAAGTTGATCATTTATACCCCGAAATTAATGCAAAAATGTATGTCAACAAGTTCTTTATATTAATTTTAAAATCTTGGTTAATCAAATACATAGGTGATAATTTAATTTACCTAACTGTTATTTCGTAGTTTTACTCTGTTGTTTGTTTTTTGTTAATTAAATAATCTTTTACCACCTGCTCCCAGTCAACGTAACAACCGCTCCAAAAACTTTGCGTCGTAAAAAGCAATGCATTCACAAAATTGCACCTTATATATAAGCCACATTTTTAGGTCCAAACAATCCCCTATCTACAGACAAATGCGCCAACTTACCACACACTTGCAATTATTAAAGTTAACTATTAGGATTTATTTATGTTTTGCCAAAATAGGTGACGTAAACTTTCTGCCGGATGCGTTACGTAGAGGTAACAATTACATATATTTCAAAGATTGAATCTGCATTACAGCCATATCAAAAATTAACACAAAAAATTACGAGTATTAAATCTAAATTAATTTGTTCTGTCCAATTGTTTTTTCGTAAAAACAAATATTGAGAATAAAAAATAATGTCAAGTACTTAATAGTTCCTTTATGTATACTTTAAAATATTCATTTAAAAAAGCTGAGTCGGCCAAAATAGCATATTTTAAAAGCTACTTTTATATAAACGTGGATAATAAGTTGAAGTTACATAATTTCTATAATAATTAACCTATTATTATTTTGTGTGCTTAATTTCATTAAAAATGAACAATAACTAATCCTCAAAATTGATGTTAAACGGACATTCAAATCTGCCCTGATTGTGTTGTTATAGTAATTATAAAAATAAACATTTAATTATTTTAATTTATATGAATAACAGTAATAAAGATAACTTACTTATATATACTTAAAAATATTTATTTAAAAAGGCTGAGTCAACCAAAATAGTATATTTTAAAAGCTACTTCTATATAAACGTGGATAATAAGTTGAAGTTACATCATTTTTATAACAACTAGCCTATTATTATTTTGTGCGTTTAATTTCATTAAAATGAACAATAACTAATCCTTAAAATTGATGTTAAACGCACATTCAAATCTGCCCTGATTGTGATGTTATAGTAATTATCAAAATAAACATTTAATTATTCTAATCTTTATAAATAAAAATAATAAAAATATTTATTTTTAATTTTAAAAATAAATTTAAAAACAAATCGAATAATTTATTATTTACGTTTAACCTTGACATTCCTCTCATCCGCTAATTTTGCTTTCTTATTGCATCGTTTGTGAAGTGGACAGTAGTAATAGAAATAAAAATGAATATCGTGTTATTAAAGAATTAAAAATTAAAGGATTTTTACCCAAAAAATTGATAGATTTATACAGAGTTAACCTTTTAACAAATTATCAGATTATTAACGGTCAAAAACTACAAAAATATGATAATGTTGGACGAAAACATGTAACGACTACTACAGATGATAAGAAAATTATTATAGAATTTTTAAAAATTATAGTAAACCTAATTTAGAAACAAAAAAAAATAGTTTAAACAATTTTACTTATTCCACAATAAGAAACAAAGCTATTTAACCTG
Organism: Cardicola forsteri; assembly: GCA_025895645.1. Taxonomy (NCBI): domain Eukaryota; kingdom Metazoa; phylum Platyhelminthes; class Trematoda; order Strigeidida; family Aporocotylidae; genus Cardicola; species Cardicola forsteri. Next base: position 115,046 of record JAKXYG010000590.1, on the reverse strand, counting down.
GTTTAACTTTAAAATCACCAAACATTGAGTGAACGATACTTTTGTTATTGGCGTTCCGTATACTTTGCCGATGAAACAATGATCCGGGACGAACTATTTGGCTTTAAAAACAGTGTTATATGGGACAAGTTTTCAAAAATATTCACTCTCGGTTGTTAAAAGAAAGTCCTCGTTAACAAGTAATGTGTTGGTTTGATATTAAGTATAATCAACCTATCAAATGGAGAATTATAGCTAGTACCTTAAATAGTGAAAAAGTTACTTCAGTTATAAATGATTTTTTTCATTATGAAATGCAATACACTTACACGGGAATTACAAATGTTATTCTGGACAATGCTCCATGTCATACGTCCAAAAGATAACGTCATATTTATCTGAGTTTACTATATTTGCTTTGTATTACTATATTTGCTTTGTATTTACATTTAGACAGTAGAGGGGATAGAATCGAAAAAGCTATCTTTCACTCAATTGACACCTAACAGCCCGGATATTAATGTTATTAAAAACATTTTCAGTATGCTAAAGCGCAACATCAATAAGCATATTGAAATTGAAGATTTATGTGAACGTATTTGGTTTGTTGTTCAATATGAGATGAAACAAGTATATGTCAACACTCTCATCAACAGCAATCTAAACCGCTTGAATCAGGTTGTTCAATAAAAAGGCAGTCACATAGATTACCGAATGTTTTAAACTGTTTGTCTTTAATCATATGGTAACTGAAAAAATTGCATGTAATCCGTATCTTTGTTAAAAATTGTCTTTATAAATTATGTTAATTATTTTACTCCATTTTCGATTTTGCACCAGTTGTTAATTTATACTATTTTTTTACTAATAATATATATGTATATGTAATTATAGTTTTTTCAATTATTATATAGTATTGTATATTTTATAATTGAAGTGACGTTTCTCTTGTATGCTATGTAGTTGCTAGAGAGGTTTTAGTTAAACAATCACTTTTTGCAGTAATTGTTGTGAGAGTTGTACTTGCATCCTTAGTATCATTAGCATAGATATATATATATATATATATATATATATATATATATATATATTTTATATATATATATATATATATAACCAAAATTTTTAACAGTTATATATATATAGCATAAAGCAAAAGGGTTTTGTAAATAAAAAATAAATAATATATATAACTGTTAAAAAAAATTAAACAAATTATACAACAAATTTACAAAAATGAATTTACTAAAAATATTTTTATTGAGGTTAAACTTGAAATAAATATTATTTACATACAAGTTTTTTTCAGTTTGCTCTATTCTTATTCGCTTTATAAAAGGTTAAGTATATATTGATTGTATGATTGATTTTTTATTTTTTTGTTTTAGTAATCGATAGAATTTCTACTTTCTGCATTATTTATTGATTTATTGTGTTAAGTGGGGTTAACGTTTATCAATGCATGTTATTTATGAAATATGGTCTAAAAACCAATTGCACACAATAAATTCATATTTGTGTGCAAGTGTAATTTTTGCACTCATTTATGTTTAATATTTACACTAATTTAATTAAATTTGTATTAAGTTTACACTATATATTATTATTATTATATATATTATATATATATATATATATATATATATAACGAAACCAAAGCTTTAAATAATAAAATAATTTACATTTTAACCATGCAAACAGAGTTATTTACACACAAATATTAATGTGTGTTTTAATTAAATGTATTTTTAAGTTCCTTGTTTCAATGTTTGCACTACAATTATTTACGACTCTCTGTATAAAGTTTAAATTTGTGATTTTTATAAAATTAGCTTATTTCTTTTGACTACAAATTATAGTTTTTTATTTAGATTGTAATAGTCGATGTGTCATAAGAAATATGCCAAATTGACAATGTCAATTCCATTATCTGCTTAAAAATCTTTAAAGTGTATTGTAGCTTCTCCGTATAGAACACATCCATAATAAGATTGAATGATATAATTACTGTCATACCCTCTTGGTGAGATGATCTATGTAAAAGAAAGTAACACAAAAACAAGTAATATCTTTACAATATTTTAAAATATCTAAGACTTTTATAATTTATTTTTAATACTCGACAAAAAAGAAATATTTCAAGTTTGAATTTTGCAATAATAGTATGCCTTGACAAAATTATTAGAAAATATTTAAAACCAAACAGGTGTTTTGACTGAAGTGATATTTCACCACTAATTGGTTAGTAACTCTTTTTTATTGGTTTTACTACTTTAAATGGTTTATAAGAAACATTTTTAGCAGTGGACATTTAACCTAAATAGAATATGGGATCCCATTTAGTACTGGTAGTGGAGATTGAACCCTATACAAATTCGAGGGAATTGTTGTATTATTAAACTATAAAGTATATACTAAAAAATGTAACTTTTAATTACAATTTAATAAAATATGTTTATTTTTAAAATTCAATCACTTTAGAAAGAGATTTTATAAATGTTGTCTAATCAAAAGGTGCATCATTGAAACAAATCTTTAGTATTAAATTAATTACAATTTCTGTGTTATAATATATTCTAAATAGTTAAATATAATGATATTTTTTTAATTAATTTATATATTTAATACTTAGACAAAGTTCAATCCCTTTTGCCATTAAAAACATATTTCAATGTTTTTTGCCTATTTGTTTTAGAAAATTCATAATATACAATGTTTGCAAATTATTTATTGCGTATTGTGCTTAATATTTTCTTTATTTCAGATATTTTATTCTTATTCTATTGCATTTTCTTTATTATTTGTTGGTATAGTCGTTTCTGGAAGTCTGTATGAATCGTTCCAGTGTTTTAATAAGGTGAATCATTTTCTTTATAATTATTTGAACGTATTTTATCACTATAAATGTTGGGAAATCATCGTACAATTTTGCTTTTAATTTATATTAGCATGTGTTTTACACACACACACACACATATATATATATATATATATATATATATATATATATATATATATATATATATATATATATATATATATATATATATATATATCGTCACCACATTGAACGTAGCTTAGTCATAATATTTCTGTATGTGTGTACTTGTGAGTTGTACTAACGTAAAAGTCATCTATACCGCCTTTTTAGTATATATATATATATATATATATATATATATATATATATATATATATATATACTAAAATTTTATGTTTGTAAATGACGAGAACATACGAAAATAATTTATTTTATAATTTACCACTTCTTATATTTTTATTTGGTATAATAGAAATGGTTTGAGAAAAAATTTAATTGTATGGAGCACATTTATATTGTACCAAAATATTTATTAACTATTATTTAAACAGCATAAGTATAATATTTTATAACAATTGTAATATTTTATACCAATATCATTATTAAATTCTAATTTAGGTCAAAAACAAAAAATATTGACGTTTTAAAAAAAAATTGAAAAACAAATAAATTAGTTGCTTAAAAATAATCTTTATTATAAATTATGTGCACATATATAAAAATAGATAATAACCATATGCATTTTTAAATATTTTAAGTAATATTCATTAATTTCTATAATTTTTTGAAAGCGTTCAATGTCGGGGTTGATGCATATTTTAAACTAATGTTGTAAAATTTGATTTTAAATTATATTATTAATTTTCTTAATTAAACATTATATTTTTCAAACTATTCACATTATATTTTTTAAATTATTTGAAAAATATTTAATTATATTAAGATTTTTGTTTTCTGAAAGCAATTGTATCAGTGTAACGTTTATTTCAGTCAAGGATTTTGTAATTTATAGGATCAAAAATACATTAATTTTACAAGTATAATAAGAAGTATGTTTTTAAAAATAACCAATTAGAGCATTGTCTTTGTTAATTGTTTAATATTCTAGATCATTACATTAAGGTCAAGCATTAAATATAAAATAGAAGCTTCTATCAATTTTAGTGCTACCTTAAACTATTACAATTTCTTAATTCACCCCTACATTAAACACTTTGAAAATTTTTTAGAAAGCAATGAATATTACGTAAATTGTTAAAAATGTATATTTTTTATTTTTATGTGTGTACATATTTAATAATATAAATTATTTTTAAGTAACTAATTTGCTTGTTTTTCAATTTAGAAAATGTCAATATTTTTGTTTTTGACCTAAGTTAGAATTTAATAATTATATTGGTATAAAATATTACAATTGTTATATAATATTTTACTTATACTGTTAAGATAATGTTTAATAGACGTTTTAGTACAATTTAGATGTGTTCCATATAATTAAATGTTTTCATAAAATCGGATAAATTATACTGTATTGATTTTGACAGTAGCTTGCTTATCTATTGCATATATTTACTATACCGATTAATGTATTGGTTTAAAAAAATTAGTAGTTAAAAATAAACGTTGAATTTAAATTATTTAAAAAAACCTTTTTTTTCAGAATGCAAAAGAAACATATGGATACGGATTCTTATTTTCTTTGTCCGGGTATTTTGGTATTCAGTTTGTATTGTGTCTTGTCAACTCACATGGTGCCTTGACTTTGGTTACTGTCACTACTTTACGGAAAGCAGTATCCATTATAATTTCTTTTATTTTGTTTAAAAAACCATTTTCTTTAGGGTAAGTGTAAAAGTGATTTATTAATACTATTTTATATGTTTATGTGATGCCAAAATGACTGAGCGCTGAGCTTAGAACTGGATAAATATAAGTTAGAGTCTCACTACAAGCACTAAATATAGGCCTTTGTTTGAGATCAATAAATGTCAACTTACTAACAATGTTTTTTTGTGAAATGGTTAAACTAAATAAATAAATAAATAAAATTAAGCGTTTTTATTATTTTTAAAAAGATTAACAAATAATGGAATTGTCATTATTGCTTTTACAATTTCATCACTTTGTTATCAATAAATAAATTAAAATTTATGTTAAACCACATTTAAATTGTATACAAATAATTGCTGTTGTGTTTGAGTACTGTATTTAAATTACTTAATTTACCCTCTATCAACATATCTAGGTTAATAACTATAACTATTTTATTTAATAGTATACTTTAGCATACGTTATTAGTATACTTTTTGGAGCATTGTTGTGATGCTTAATAAGTTGATAGATTTTAAAAGTATATTTTCAAATAATTGATGAAAAAAATAACAGAAATATTTTATTTTAAAATTTAAAATTAATTTTTTTATTGTTATACAATTGTGTTTAAATAAATTGACACATTATAATTATATTGTTTTTATAAATAATTTCTTTTTAATTCCTAATTAAAAATGGAACTAATTTATGTATGTAACCTGCTTACTAATAAGTGTGCAGTTTCTAAATATATACTTTATAGATACACATACTTTGCATAAACATTTGGCTAATATTATTAGTAATAATAAAATAATAATAAGCATTATAATGTTTAAAATATACTCTACATGTATTATAATGTGCTTCTTGGACTGTAATTAATATTGCTTGAGGACTGGGTGTCCAGTAATATAACTAAACTTCTGCTTTAGCTGATAGATGTGAAATACACCTAGGGTATTGAAAAGGTATCTTAAAAATATATGTATATTGTTTGGTTAAGAAACTCAACCCTGATAAATAATGAGGTTACCCTGTCAATATTTGCAAGCAGTAGCGTCACTACAAAGATGTATTCTGTAAATCAAAAATTTGTTAGACTTGTAAAACTATTGAACTTGATTTTTTTTTATACACTGTGCAATTATGGAAACAATAAAGAAATAAACATGCCACCAACCACATTTTAGCATTATCATTATTATTACTACACAATATACGATTTTTTGCTAATAATAAATAGATACGTTTGGTCTGGATCGTTGGTAGTTTTGGGTTTGTATATCAACGTATACAGTAAGAATCCTGACAGGTATAAATCGTTTATTACAACTAAATGGCAAAAGTTTTGGAAACGTCAATCAAATACTCTAAAATTGCCTGTTTAACAGAGAAAAAAGTTCAAAAATTGTTACATTTTATATTTTTTATAAATTTTAATTTATTTAAATAATATTTTTTTTAATTAAAAATAAATAATAAATTTATAGAAGGTTTTTAAAATGCATTGTACACTCAAGTAGGGTTATGTATATTTTTAGCAAATACAGGTATAATTAATTTTAATGTTTTGATTATAAAATTCATCTCAAACAAGTGTAAAAAATATCAACCAAAAATTCACAAACAAAGATATAATTTAATCTTCTTCTACTACACTACGTTTTCTTCTTTTGTGAGAATTGCTGTTTTCCGTCAGCACTGTCACCCATTGATAGCTGCCCCTCCTTATCATGTAAAATTTAACTGAAATTTTAAAACATCTTATTATAATATATAGATTAAGTTTCTTCAAATCAAACGTTAAAGTCAAAAAATGTTAAAAGCTTTTAAACTTTGTATACTTGTTTAAAGTAATTCACAATGGATTTTTATAAATTAAGGTCAGATCAACACAGTAGTAGTTGTAAATAACACACAAATATATAAAATAATATATATATATATATATATTACTTATGCTTTAACCAATTTATAGTTTCTGACATAGTAAAAATTGTATTATTAATTATAATTACAGATTATTATTATTATTAATATTAATATTAGTTGTAGTAGCAGTGCAGTAATGATAATAATAATACAATGCTTTAATACCTTACTAGGAGTACATTCACTACATTATGATATATATATATATATATATTTAAACTGGTAAATGTATTTTATTGTTAGTGTTTTAAAAATAATTAAAAATCTATCTAGAGTAATTTTATTTTGATGTAGAAGATCGTATGAAGAATTGACTTTCGTTTACTATATAACATTATTACAATTAACCGAAAAACATTATGCAGTCGAATTCTACGCTTATCGTTTGAAAGACTAGCAAAAACGCTTCTAGTATAAGCAATTACTAAGATCGGTTAGCAAACCACAAACAACTTCACCAAAAACATTTAGAGAAGTTTAATTGAAATTAATATCATATAAAATTTAAGAAAGCATTTGGCTAAAAAGTGAAATCACAAAAGAATCTGGTTTTTCTATTAAATTTTCAGTAAAAAGGTCGTGTAACGTTTTTATTTGGTTTTTACTACCTAAATGTTTTATGGAAACGCTTTTCAGTAAGTGGACATCTAGTAAAATCGAATGAAGGCATATATCCGGCGTCAATGATAAGACTCGAAAATATGTCCACCTAGTATAGAGCTCTATTGACTATCTAAATTAAAAAAAATTATTTTTGCATAATAGTGGATAAAGTAAATACACAGCTTATATCAATTTAAAAACAAAATAATAAAGATTAGTTATGACATATATTATTGTTTTATTAAAAATAATGAACCATTTTTGTTGTCAAGATAAAATGTCAAGTCTTTTAGATTAACAGCGTATTAATTAATAGAACATTCTCATTTATTTAAAAAATATTTAATGTAAAATCTACATACTACTATTCATTTTATTGGTAGTCGTTTAAATATGCGGTAAAAGTACAACTAATATCTATATGCACCATTACTTATACTATAACGCATGATAATGATCCTTAAAAACAAGAAGTAACATTTTGATTTTTACACTTTGTAAAGACAAATATTGAGTGAGATTTAAAAACGCATCTATTAATAACCTTCTAAAGAATGACTAAAACCGACTGTATATTTGCAGGATTAACATTAACAGTCTTGTTGTTTAAAAAATAATAGATACTATTTAATTCGTACAAAAAAATTAATTTCTTTTAATATTAGTATTAATACGCATAACTTCATCAAAAGTGAACTGCATACCAATAGTAGCATAACTAATTAAAAACTGATTTTTTAATCGGTAATGATCGTGAGGATTTAAACGGGATGTTAATAATCATAAAGATTTGAGTAATGCTTCATTCATTCATTTTGGTTGGTGATCACGTGGTTACCTCTTCATTATTTCCCATATTTATACGACATGTAGAACAATCGATTTCGATGGCTTGACAAGCGTAGACAAACGTGGAAGAATAACAAAGTTTCTTGGCTGGTAGACGGCATCCTTGTGACGTCGCCACTGTTCGCAAAGATTGACGAGGCCGCCTGATTTTTTGTTAGGGTTATCTCCCTTAGCCGAAGGGCTACATATGGTATACGTATACCTTTAGACACCTTTTAAGTATCCTGGGTGTATGTTTGCACCCACCCGCCGTAGCGGAAGCCCAGTTAAACCGCTGTACACTCGGACCCTGCTGTTATTAGTCTAGATGCCTAGGGGCACCTAGTCCAGGATGCACCACGTGGAGGACTAACAGTCAGGAATATCACCATCATTGGAAATTGAGACTTTATAAGCATTACTCAAATCCTCAGGATCATTAGCATCCCAAGTAAGTCTCAAATTCTAATAATGGTGATATTCCAGATTATTCCTCCATATGGTGCATCCTGGACTAGGTGCCCATAGGCAAAAAATAAATGAAATTAATATATACAGTGCATAGATTAATCACAAATTAATTACTGACTAAAATAATAGGAATGCTAATAATCCTGAGAATTTAAAAAATGCTTATAATCTCAATTTCTAATTATGGAAATGTTCCTAACTCTTCATTGTCTACGTGGTGCATCCTGAACTAAATGCTCATAGACATCTAGACTAATAAAAGCAGGGACTGAGTGCACAGCGGTATAGCTTGGATCTCACTAGACTCCAGCTCAGTGAATGGGTGCTAATGTACACTCAAAATGCTTAAAGGTGTCTCAAGATATTCATTTACCGTATGTAACCGGTTAGGTTTGTGGATCCGTCAACTGGCATCAACCTCCAATACCCTCGAAGATGGCATCGTCAATTTCTGTGAACACTGATGTCGGTCTGCTAACCAAAAAACGTCATTTATCCCACCTAGTTTAATTCGCATCCGACAACCACTTCGTATATAAATTTGAATTGCTATGCAAACTTGTTACCAATAGAGAGGTGACTCTTCTACCGACATTTGTTGTGTTGAATATCTAAACAGAGAGCTTTTTGATATAGAAATTCTAAACTATCTTATTTTAACAGTGAGTTATGTTTGCTTTGGTCATTTATTAAACAGGCTGTTAATCATTACTTTGTACTTCAGTTTTTTATCCCTACTTTATAAAGTACATTGAGAGAACCAAACACTTTATCCGCTCGAACCCGTAATTCATTTTATCGCTTGACTCAAACTTGGGTGGACATGGGTTTGATCACCACCACCGGCACCAAATGCGGACCCCCATCCGCCAAAATATCCACTAGCTGAGAAATGTTTTCCTCGAAACATTCAAAGCAGTAACCATGAGCAAAAAATTAATACTAAATAATACAACTTGTATTGTAAATGCATTAAAACCCTCAGACAACCCAACGCAATTTTTTAAAGCAAAAAATAATCTAATAAATTGTTTCTTTATTTTAAAACCTTCATCCAATCATCGAAAATAAATTTAAAAACAATAAAGTATGTTGCAAAGTCAAAATAAATAAGCCAATAAATATATATACAAATATTCCTTCATAAATAATAATAATAATAACAATAATAAACTAATCCGTATTTAATCCATCCAACAACCGACCATCATCTTTGTTGCGAAGCCGCCCGAAGAACTAAAACAACGTCGTTCAAATAATAAAACGACTGACTAAAGTCACCTTCGCACAAATAGGGCAACCGAGTCCAACAAATTAGATCAAAATTGGCCGGAATGACTACGTTGCGCACCAAATCGCCCAGTTGAACTTCCCATTCGGATTGAGGATTTATTGACAAATATTCCAAAGGGCGTTTATCCGATGTAACTGTGACCCACAGAACCGAAAATGAAAGCAGTTGGGGTTAGATATTTTTTTAATTTCAAATGGCTTTCACGCCTTGTAATCATAATCAAATTCGGAAATTTATTCTCTTTTTTAGTTATGTATAACATTTGGGTCTGTAAGCAAAAGTTATGTCTAATTACTATATTCGCATAACACGGATAGGTGGTGAATATATTTTTTTAATTTTTACTAGTTTGAATGTTTTACGGGATACATCTTTCAGCAGTAGATATTTTGGTGAAGCCGAATATGAGCCCACATTTGGTACCGGTGGTGAAGATAAAACCCATGCCCAGTCAAGTTCAAGTCGAGCGCTGTACAGCTGGACCACCCCAGCGTATATATCCAAAAATAAAGTAATAAATCAGTTCATTTCTAAATGGAGATAGATTGGTAGTTGATGACAGTCATCTCTTCATTATTTCTACATGTGTACGGCATATTAAAAAACCAATTTTGATGACTTGATAAGCATAACAATAGTAGAAGACTGATGAAGTTGGTTGGTATCCTTGTGGCGGCTCTACTATTCGTAAATATTGTCAAGGTCACCTTATTCTCTCCTAACTTAATAGCCACATATAGTATACCCTTGTAATATACTTGCATCATATCGCCGAAGAGGAAACATAGTTATACCGCTGTGCACTCGGTCCTTCTTGTGTAAATCCAGGTTCGTGGGAACACCTTGTCCAGAATGTGCCAAGTAGAAATAAGAGTCAGGAACATCACCATCATTAAAAATTGAAACTTTCTAAGCATTACTCAAATCCTCCGGATCATCAGCATCCCAATAATAATAATTATTATCATTATCATTATTACCACTCATAATAATTTGGGCCACTGATAAATTATATTAACTGCAATTTCACAATAAATTCAAATAAACACAGAAACTCGAAATCAAAATTAAAAGTAAAACACGAAAACAATTGCTTTTCGCATCAACTAAATTTTATGTTCAATGCAAACGCATTGATGTGTATCAATTTAGCCAAATAATTTTAATTTATTTGTTGATTATCGCTTAAATGCTCCACGAGAAACACTTTAGCAAAGCTAAATAAGGGCCCGTATTTAGTGCCGGTGGTAGCACTCAAACCGATATCTATCCAAGGTTGAGTCCAGCGCTGTACCACTAACCCACCCCGAGCAAAGTATAATGTAAACACCTGGAATAAATTCTCAAAATTTACTTTTCATAATACATCATCAGCAGCAACAATAAATACGTGTAGCCTTATCACATAGACCCTTGACAGTCTTATAATAACAAAATATTGAAATTACATCAAAATGCTCACATTCCACATATTGCTTGAACGGTAAAACCAATGCCATAATAAAAATACCAGTTTGAGGTTTAAGTACTTGATGAATTCGGTTCAACAGACTAATCGGATTTGTACAACGATCAAGCAAATTCAAACAACTGATAACATCAAAACTGGAAGGTACTGGGGGTGAATTGGAATGTAATCGGTTGGAAGGATATTGCCATGTTTCTGCATCCAAAACACTTCATAAAACAGATAAACACCCCAAAAGATAAAAAGTCGGAAATCTTGAAAAATGCTTACTTTTATAGAAATTACTAGTGTATTGTTAATTTGTACACGAAAATTAGCAAAACATTAATGAATGTAACATATACAATGAATAGATTTCAACACAAAAATGCATTTATTATTCACTGACTAAAATAATAGGAATGCTAATAGTCCTGAGAATTTAAAAAATGTTTATAAAGTCTCAATTTCTAATTATGGAAATATTCCTAACTGTTCATAGTCTACGTGGTGCATCCTGGACTAAATGCTCATAGACATCTAGACTAGTAATAGCAGGGACTGAGTGCACAGCGGTATAACTGGGTTTCCGCTACGGTAGGTGAATGCAAGCATACACCCAGGATACCTAAAAGGTATTTTAATGTATATACATGTATATACGTAGCCGTTAGTCGAAGGGAGATAACCCTGACAAAAAATCAAGTGGCCTCAATGGCGCCGTCACAAGGTATTCTTCTACATCTGTTATACCTATCATGCCATCGAAATTGATCGTTTAATATCCCGTATAAATACGGACAATAATGAAGAAATAATTACGTCACCAACTAAAGTGAATTGAATCTAAACCGACAATCGACATCCAGCTTATGCGCAAAAACATAATCCACATTGATTATTGCTATTAAAAACGATTAATCATAATCAGTGATTAATGTTTTAGCATTTGCAGTTGAATAATCTTTAAATTATTTGGTCGGAATAAATTAGATACATACCATATTATAAACAGGTATTCACAATTGTATAATAAATTCATCACTAATCACTGAGTTATATCCCCCACTTTTATCAACCATATTAAGTAAACACAAAACAAATCCAAAACAATAACCCAAAAAGTGTAACTAAACTAAATAGACTAAAATTCAAAATAATCTTTAAAGTAACTTGATAACCCATCCCAATTATTGCCAAACATGGAGTACACATGTTCGCCTTTTATATTAAATGGATTAAACTTCTTAAAAATACTCTCTTAATTTATAAACCAATGTTTCATTTATTTGGAGTTATCTAAACAAATTGATTTACGGTAAAAAAATTAATATTTATCACTAAATGTACAATTAAAAATAAATAACATTAAATTCTTACAATTGTCCAAGCATGTACATTATTAGCAAAAATACATTAAAATATGAGATTTACTTAAAATGGTGTTGAGCTAAACGCAAACGCATGGCCGGTGATAATTCAGTAACAAATATTTTGTCAAAAAATGGAGCCATCCTCAAAGTAACATTCCCATCTCCGGCGCCTATAAAAAATATACAAACCTGCTAGTTCCACAATTTCCAAACTAACATAATAATCAAAACATAATTAAAACTAACCCAAATCTAAAAGAGAATCGGCCTTGAAATCGCTAGAAATGTTTAATAGACGACAAAATTGATCTGAAGAAAAGACAAACATTGAACCGCAACCAAGATATCTATATATATATATATATGATTAATAATTTTGTAAGTTGTAATAAGTAAACTATATATATATATATATATATATATATATATATTACAATTAACAAAATTATTAATCACACTTAATTTGAAAAAACAGTGAGTCAAAAGCTGAATAGTAGTCTATGAACGCTACACACGCTGAAACTTTGCCCGAAATTCCAGATTGTATCGAAGCATATAAACCTGTGCATTCTGTAGTTTCGGGTAAAATTTCAGCGTCCTACGTCTATAGCGTTCATAGACTACTGTCGCGACTAGGAACACGATGATGATACCGTTCTTCTAGCTGAAAATGAAACTCAGCTTCAGCGTACCTTAGATTTCCTTGTAAAAGTCTCCTATAAATATAGTCTATAAATCAACCCGAAAAAATCAGTCATCATGTCGCCACGAGCTCCTGATACGAGGATTATATTAAAAGATGTGCTCTCCAATGTAAAGCAATCTATGTATCTGAGCTCTTCAATTACTTCTGGCTGTGGTTCATCTAATGAAGTAAATCGTCGAATTTGTTCAGCTGCTACTGCGTTTAAAAAACTTGCCAGTCCACTTTGTAGATAAAAAACATCAATCCATTGGATCGCAGTGTTTCCGTACGCAGCTAAAACCTGGAATCTTACATGGTCATAGATCACAAAGCTCAATAAATTGGAAGCAAGATGTCTCAGATACATTTGGCACAACAGCCATTTTGCATCGTCTGTATCCAGGAATTGGACGAAATATATCAGCAACTGTCAAATTTGAAATGACCTACAATTTCACGATCTTCCTTCATTGGTATCGCGACAACGAATATTGCGCTGGTTTGGACACGTTCTTCTTAAAACTCTTGGCGCAATCTCATATACTGTAACTTTGGACTATCCGAATGCTAATTAGAAGAAAAGGAAATGTGGTCAGAATCGTACTTGGATAGATACTGTTCGATCTTCACGCTATTTTGATCGGAACTTTATCTTGGAAAAAATGGCAGTTATTAGACTGAAATATCTATGCACACCGCCGAAAACCGTGAACAGTGGAAGGGGGTGATAAAGGATGCTATGCGAACTGGGAATTAATAAAGAGATGGCTTTGCCACCATTTGTTATGTTGTTGTTCACAAAATAACGTAAAAATCAATTATTCACACAATACGTTAAAAAAAGCAAAGCATCTTTCCACTAATGTACTTAAATTTTGTTTAGTATAACAACTGCAACTTAATAAAAGATCTACCTCTAAACAAAACCTCTCATATAAAAATCAAACATTATCTTACTAAACAATCAGTAAATTTCAAATTGTCAATTCAATATTTAACTGATACCACAATATAATAAAACTATTTGAAATTTAAATATTTCCACGCCACCCACAATTTCCACATCGTTTAAAAAACCTGTATTGTTGTAACACTCCCATTACGAGTTATACAAATATATCTACTACAATAATATAATATCACAATAGTAACTGAAAGTTATCCTGTTTCTTCATTAAGTAAAGAATCATACATGTGAACCATTATACAAGGCACTAATAATCCTGAGGATTATAATAACAATTACAATGTTTCAATTTCCAATAATTGTGATATTTTTGATTCCATACTTCCATGTAGTGCATCCTAGATTCAAACTAGCACGTATCAGAGACAACCTGCATAGCCGTATAGCTAAACCTCTGCCCTAGAAGATGGATAAAAGCATATACCCACGGTATTTCAATATGTAGCTGTGAGTCTAAGACAGATAACTGTAATGAAAAATCAAGCGGCCTCTTTAATTTTTGTAAACAGTGATACTGTCACAAGTATAATGTCTATTAGAAAATAACATGCATTACTTTCCCACGCTTGTTGTGCATACGAAAGTTACTTCGCGTATATAGGAAACGCAATGCAGTCGTTCGCAGAAATAACGTTCAACCAAGTCAAATTTAGTCAAATGAGAAAACTTCAATTCAAAACGGAATTAAAATCACATCTAATAAATTAAAATTTTTAATTTAACTCAATGTATATTAGTAAAAAATTATGTCCAAAGTTGGCTAAATATACCCGTTAATAGAAGTGGAAGTCATAAACCAAGTCAATACTAATTTGGCAAACGCATAATACATATGAGTAAAAAACCAATCAGATTTCTCGCAGCATTTATTTATAAATTCTTCAGTCTCTTCATCTTGACATAATAAAAGAAATTTTTCAACCAAAAAAGATTCCAAAAGTTGAACGCGACATGTATACCACTAAAAATGGTCATTACGATAAAATAAAACAAACGAACATGTTTGCCATCCTTTTCCTTGTTCTGATGTTGCAGTTTTTTGTACAATAAACGAATAAACGGACTACGTATATTTGCTTCCATTAAAAAGATTAATAATTCTAAAACTTTATTTAGAAAATAATGAATGAGTTGGATTGCTATATTAATTTTATTTGATTTAAAATAAAAACTATATTCAATCAGAATAAGTAATTTTATTCTACCTTTTCCATAAAAATCTCTAGTTACAAAAGACAGGTAAGTCACACTGTTTTATATTCAAAAATAAATATAACGCATACGTTAATTTAAGCATATATCCATCCATTAACAAACCCCTGTACAGTAATTACTGTAAATACTCAACTTACATATCATTTTCTACTAACTGATGCTTCGAAATACTTATTTATTAATTTGGTTGGTGACATAGTCACCAATACATCACTTCTATATTCGTACAGCATAATAAAAAATCCAGTTCGATGACTTGATAAGCATTACAAACCTAGAGGAATAACGAAGTTTCTTAACTTGTAACGGCGCCACTGTTCACAAAGATTGATGAAACCGCCTGATTTTTGTCAGGGTTCTCTCTTAGCCTAAGGGATACATATGGTATGCAGATACCTTTTAAGTATCCTGGGTGTATGCTTGCACCCACCCACCGTAGCTAAAGCCCAGTTATACCGCTGTGCATTTGGTCCCTGTTGTTATTATTCCATATCCATATGAGCGCTTAGTCCAGGATGCACCACGTGGAGGACGAATAGTCAGAAATATCACCATCATGACATAATGCTGCAGCTGAACTTCATTCTCTACTAGAAAGACAGCATCGTCAGTGTATTACAAGTCAGTAATGGGTGTTGTACCAACATACACATTTGTACGGAGATCGTGGCAAATATAGCATCAATTGCATAGTTGAATAAAAGTAAAGCAGTCACACAGCCTTGACGGACACCGCTTTAAATTTTGAACGGCTTTGTAGTAGATCTATTGCAATTGCGGATTACTGCAGTTGAATTCTTGTACAGAGCACGTAGGATATTCAGAGGGGTTCCATCACGTGACATAGCGATCCAAAGTTCTTTTTTGTTCAGCAAATCAGATGCTGTAGAGCAGTCAATAAAAGCTATAAAAATACAGTAACTAGTCTTCATTTAAAATGCCAGATGATCCAACTTAAACTTTGTTGCCACAGCTGAACCCATTTTTGTAAACTTTTCTACAATCGTTATGACGGGCAGAAACCTCTAGTTCATCTGCTACATAATCCCAATGTATTTGCTCGTCCTCCTCATAACTATTTCAAAATTCCGCACGCAATGTCCTTGCTTCACTTTTTCTCAGAGATTGTGTAGCTTGTACATTAAGGTCACGAGAATTAATGGACAACCAGTTTGAACCTTTTAAGTTGATTAAATAAGGAAGCACCAAACTAGCTGTATCAATATTTTGTTTAAGAGCATTCAAAGATTGCTTTATTCCTATATCACAATCCGGGATAGCAACTGAAGCTGCTAAGTAGGCTTTGGAAATTTTGGTAGCATAGTTGTTATCTGTGAGCAGGGATTAATCCGGAGTTTTTAGCTGCAAGGAACCAACGCTTACTAACCAAAACGTTATCGATTTAGGCGGAATATCTACCACAACTTAAACGAAATGTTTCCAAATGTTTCACGGGATATTAGAAAAATGTGTTCGTGAGAACCATATTGCACCTGGCCCCAAACTCACTTAACCTTCTTCCGTTTTCATATTGTACGCGCGAAATTATCCAAGAGCCTATACAGGTTTGGTTGATATCATCCCTGTAAACTCTGCCATCAAAATATCCTTCAATAACAACGATTAATGAGATCTTGAGACGAGAATGTAGATCTTCAAGTTGCTCATTAAACTCAGCAATTTCTTTTACACAGTGATTATTGGTGGGAGCATAAGCATTGATCACAACCATTGTATACTTGTATACTTTAAAATGCGAATATGCTAATCGTGGAGGTAGACCTTTCTAGTCAATTAACACAGTGACAGCTAATGTGGATAAACAGAATGTTACCCCAGAAAAATCCAGTTATACCGCTGCATACTAGGTACCTGTTGTTACTGATCTAGAATGCCTACAGCCCTATAGGCACCTAGTCCAGGAAGCATTATATGGAAGAATAACAGTCAGAAGTATCACCATCATTAGAGCTTGAGATTTTATAAGCATTACTCAAATCCCCAAGATCATATAGCATCCTAATGGCGATTTAAAAAATCCACTCTATACATTTAAACGTTAAAAATTCAAAAATTTATAAAAAATATATTCTAAAATAACTTTGATCTGCGTTATTCCCATAAACCCAATCTCAATATAAATTAACTTTGTCTCACAACCTCAAAAATAAAAACCGATAAAATACCATTCATTAAAATAGCAATATAAAAAATACAATTACCTGAAATTATAAAAAGAAATAATTGACTTTTTTCTAAAACACCATCTTTAAAAACCTCATAAATCTAGTACTTTTATTAAACAAGGTTTTTATTCTAAAGGTAAAAATGTTTTTAAAAAACAAGTTTCTTACATACGTTCGACCTTATCTGTTCAAATTAATTAATTCATTTTCTCTTAACAAAAACAATAAGCCAATTTTTATGTGTTTACAAAGTAAATTCAACATCAGGTGCTACATTGGAGATAAAGTGTTAAGTGTCATAAGTGTAAAACTCTTAATTTGTCTAAATATCGCCAGTAGTTACATTTAAATCAAAAAACAATATTTTATGATTACATTAAAATCTGGTTTCTTAAATAGGGTATCACAACTGACTATTAGCTAGATTAGTTGCCTACAGTGAACCTCCTCACTAACTGATCCCATGTATGCATAATTTTTCAATAGTACAATACTGTTAAATCGTTCGATCTTGTACAAAAAACAATAATTAGACGATCTAACCTAACCATGCCTCCAATGCAACGAAAACATTTCATTGATAGAATAGTATACATCATCAGAGATAAAAATTCACCATCGGTTATCGCCCAGAATAGTTCAAATTACCAATATCCTACAAATCAACTCACTATGTTGATTTTAAAAGTCAATTACATTCCGTATTAAACTTTTTTTCTATTTTCTATAAAAATCAATGCAAATAAAACTTTTTTCATGTATAAAATTAAAGTGTAATTTGTCAATGTCAATGAAAGAATAGTGACATTAAGCAAACTCTCACATTTTATTCTTTATTATTAAGCTAAACTATTATTATTTAAAAAAGTAAAATAAAATAAACAAACATGTTATATAATACTACTATGGAAAATCACCAAGATAAAAAAAGAAAAAAAACACCCACCTGCTAAAAATGCGTATTATAATAATTATAATTACACATCATTTGTATAAAACAATCATAAAAATTATTACAAATAAAAAAATTTAAGTAATAAATTAACTTTTATTATATTTTAAAATAATGTGTTTGATTAACAATTAACGTACAAAATAAATTAATTATAGAATTTATTAATATTTATTAATATTTTAAAACAGAAATGTTAATTAAATATTTTTTTGTATTTTAAAGTGTTAAATAAAATAATTATAAAAAATAAAATGTTTGTATTTTATTGATCAATTCAAGACTCAACTTGATTCAAGATTTTCCATTACCTGATTCGCGTCAACAATCGCCGCACAGCCTACTACATTGGAAATCCCCCATTTTAGTATGTAAAAAAATTATGCAATTTAAAAATCTTAATTAAAATTTTTGTATCGGAAGTTCAAACAAATTAATTTTTATGTGAATACAGTTTACTAAAAACCATAAAACTAAAATAATTAAACATGTGTTATTTTACATTAAAACACAAGAATATTTTTTAATGTTTTTTATTACATTTTATTGTCTATTATTTATTTTAATTTAATTTTTTAACGTTTAAAGTATTTCTATGTTTATGTTCGTTCATACAATAAGTTAACTGATACATTTTTTGAAACTTTTAACTTCAGCCGTTTAAATTCCAGCTCAGCATGGGTTTATGCCGTCGAAATCCTGCCTCTCAAATTTATTAGCTTTCACTAGTAGTCTACACGTCCATTGAAGCGTTATTCATCCTTTTCTCTTTTTTCTTTTTTGAAGATTATTGCAGTGTTTTTGCATTGTAATACGTAACTTGTTTTATTATTATTTTTGCATATTCATAATTTTTTCTCGTTTTCCATAATTGTTAACTTCCACTATCTACCTTGATTTTATCTTGATTTTAAATATTTTTTCTGTGACTAATCCTCTTTTACCTTACCATCCATTTCATTTTTTCCCATAAAAATTTGAGACAATTTGAGAACCGAGTACTCGAAGGCGTTTTGGCCTACTTAACTCATAAAAAATTCTGAAAAACGACATCCTTTTAAGTTATCTAAACCAAGAGTAAGATCTCATCTACGCCTAAACAATTTCTTGTATAGGGTTATATCTGCGTGGAATCTTTTACCGCACCACGTTGTTTCAGCATCTTCCACTAACTCCTTCGAATTACCATATGATAAATATTTTCTCTACAACTATATCTATTTTTATATTCCCATATATATATATATATAATTTTAGAAATTTATTATTATTAATATTTAATAATTTGATTCGAGTACCCAAGGAGTTTCCTTCTACATAACCTGAACAGCATCAATAATATTACTATTATTATTCATTTATTATTTAAACGTTATTCTTGTTTTATATAATTGTACGTTAATTTTTTAGTTTTGATATTACGCATATTGTAGATTAAAATTTTCTTCGAATTTAGTCGAAGCTCCGAAATTATAATTATGCAGCAGGTTTAATAAAATGGTGTTTACTTGTTTTATATAATTGTACGTTAATTTTTTAGTTTTGGATATTCCGCATATTGCAGATTAAAATTTTCTTCGAATTTAGTCGAAGCTCGAAATTATAATTATGCAGCAGTTTAATAAAATGGTGTTTACTTGTTTTTATTTTAGCAATATTTTTTTAACATTAAAAACATATTATTATTATTATTTAAAAATTTTAATAATTAAATGTTAAATATTATTTTTAAATAATAATGATTTTTATACTATCGTGTTTGTGTTTAACCTGAGTGTTACACTATTTTTAACCGATTCCAATATGATTTTCCCTTTATGAATTTTGTATTGTATTTAAGATTTCCAGGTTAACAATAATTTTTAATGGAATTATTAAATTTTTGTATTTTTATTTTAATTTAACATGTTAATAGAAATATTTTATATTTACCTATTCCTATAATTAGTAATTAGTATTATTTTGTTATTGTTAGTGAATGAATTTAGTTTTCGATTTTAAAACGTAGTTATTAGATTCTGCGTTTTATAAACTATTAGATAGGTGAACACAGTTATGCATATAGTTTTCATACCAAAAACATTAATCTCTGGTATGTTCATAAATAATGTACACATTTAAATGCTAATGCTTTGCACATTATTTTAAAGTATTATTATCTCAGCTACTACACATCTTAATATAAAAAATTTGAACTGTTTTTTTTATCTAACTTGATCATTGACGATACTTTAACTAGTAAAAAATAGAATTTTATTATGAACTAAGTACTAGGTGCACAACCATTTATTCAATTTATCGGGGAATATATAAATATATGAATATTTGCAAGTGATAGTAGGAATCAGGATTGTGTTTATCACTGATTACTAGATACAACATTTTTTTAAAGTGTTACAGTTGGTCTTAACATTTTCTCACTTTAATTTTATAATGTGTTACTAACAATTTATTTAACTTAAAGCAGGCAGAAAAAGTCTTAATTATCTTTTGGATTGAAAAATTTTATTTCACTCAGTAGATGCTTTAAATCGGTAAACAATATTAAGAGGTAGAAAAAGTATGGGTTTTATCATAATCATTGGGGATAAACATCTCCCAACGGTTATTAACGCCCAGAGTAGTCCAAATTATCAAAAGTCTGCAAAAACATCAGTTTTTGTAATGTGCACTTAATGAACAACACTTGAATGTGCTGACTTTAAATGTTAATTACATCCCGCATTAAAACCCCCAGTGATCTCTATTATCTGCAAACGGTAAGCACACGGACGCCCAATTAAGTAATTCATTTGGACGATGAGGCTCAGCATAAATAAAAGGACTGAGTTTGCCTGTTACAATGTCCGTCCAAAATTTCCGTTGGCTACCTGGTCTCCTTTTCTATCCGGGTAATGTTTGGGCCTCCCTAGTTATTCTGGTTGGATGAGTGGGCGATCTACGTAACACATGGCCAATCCATTTTAATCGCCTTTCTCTTATTGTGTTAGAGATACATGGAAAATAAATGTTAAGTGACTTACAAATATTTGGAAATGGTTGAAATATTTTATTAGCACCGGTTATTAAAAGTATGGGTTTTAATTGTTCTAAAATATTGGTTTAATTAAGTTTTGTTTAAATGTTTACCTAATATTTGTTGTTTGATAAATATTTTTTTAGTTTATATGTAAATAGAAATATAAAAATTGTTTTGTTGAAAATTTTTAACAAAGTAACCTTTGTATTGGTTGATGATGAGCGGTAATGTTTCTTTTGCAATGCAGAAAGAAATACTACGGGAATGTGAGTTTTTTTGTCAAATAAAATTTTGAAGATCCTAAAAATGTTAGATGTTATGATGAGTGGTTATTTTATTTAAATAAGATGGAAAAGAAAGTTAGAGAATTGGAAAAAAGATTTAATTTTGTTAGTATTTTATTAAAATTATATGAAGGTGCAGTATCGGTGAGTAATTTGTTTTAATAATGTATGAACATTTAAGGCTCTTGAAGAGAACTGGAATAATGAAGTATATTTAATAATATTTTTTCGGAAATCTATTTTAAGTTATCACAAGTAAGTTGTTTCAAAAGTATTTAAAAAACGTTTGTTTAGGAATCCAGAGGATTGTTTAAGTTTGTTTTTTTGTGCTATTAATGCTCGTCGTAACCCTCAAATGATGGCAGCATTGGTTTATCATTACCTTACAGAAGGTTTGCGTGTAACTTTGTTAATTATTTTATGTAGGTAATATGAGTCGAACAAATGATTTAGTTAATTCATCTCAAAAATTTCTGGATGAAGATGGCATGAGTTTGTTGAGGGAAACAATATCTTTATTTAAATCTAACGGTGATTTGCAACCGTTACTTGGATTATTTTATTACGAGCCTGTTATTAATATGGGTACTTTGTGATTTTTAATGGTTTATTTTTGTAGATATATCAGAATTTACTAATGTTTCTAGTTTACAATTCAATTTATCTACTATAAATGATCAGAATAATAGTAATACTATTTTTTTATCCAAGTCGAAGTGTACAAATGAAAATATCGAAAAAAATGATGATACTTTAAAATTTAAAGATGAAGTTAGTAAAACCAGCTATTCAGCATTATCTGCATTTCAAACTCACTCGGAGTAAGATTGCTTTTAGTGTTTAATTTTGTCTACTTTGTATTAATTTAATGGTTGGTATTGTTGAAGATAGGTTAAATAATATATTTTAACCGAAATTATTGACTGAATTGTAAATTATGGAAACATATAAAAAGTACTATGTCGTGCAAATTTTATTTGAACAGCTAAGGCATTATTCCAAAATATTCTGCTTTTTATTACTTGAATATTTGACGAGAAACAATTTTCAGTGGACCTTTAGCAAACTTGGTGGTGAAACTCGAACTTATGTTCATCTAGCTATGAGAGAAAATAAGTTAGTGACAGTTGTACAGAATATATATATATATATATATATATATACAAAGCAACAAGTAATGGTTTTTTGAATAAAACTTGATCAACATAAAATTGCTTATATATTATTATTTTTTATTCAAATTAATGCGTGCTTATTGAATTGGAATATTGATAAGTTGCAAGTAGTCAAATCTGAACTGAACCTGTTTGTACTCAATCACTTATTTTGTTGTTTGGAAATGAAGCTACTTATAAAGAACTACGCAATTGGAGCTACGTCTACCAGTGTCTTCTCCATGAACCAATGTATTCTCTTTCTTTATCTATTACTATAAAAAATTAATGAATAATTACTATTTCTTATGTTTTAGCATGTATAATAAGTAGGAACTGCGTTAATTTAGCGTAATTTTTAGGAATACCCGATCAGAGCATTTTACAATAATTGATGTTATAAATTATTTAGGTTTTGTATATTTTAATATTTAACATTTAAACTATTTATTTAGACCGGTAAATGAATGTATTCGATCGCCGAGATTTACCCAGTCCAAACTCAGACTATCGACTGACACAGGCCTGTCTACACGAGCTCCTCTTAGGCTAGTTCAAAACAATCAAACCAAAATAAAAGAAGTAATACTTAAAATGAATAATTACAATTTTTATACAAACATACATCAACTATATTTTAAAGTATACGTATACCATGAGTAGCCCTTGGGTTAAGGGAGATGGTCTTTTCAATTTTTGCGATCTATGGTGCTACTAAGGTGGAATTCCAGTTATACCTTTGTGCACTCGGTTACTGCTACAGAATGCTAATAATCCTGAGTTTTTGACTAATGCTTATAAAGTCTCAAATTCCAAAAATTGTGATATTTCTTATTGTTTTTTCTCCACATAGTGCTTCCTTGAATAGGGGTCCATAGACATTTCGACTAATAATAGCAGGTACCGAGTGCACAGTGGTATAACTGGGCTATCACTTGACTTGCACAGTGAATGGGTGCTAGGGTATACTTATATTTATTTCAAGGTATCCATTTACCATAAGTGCCGGTTAGGCTTGTGGATCCATCAACCGGCATCAACCTTATCAATTCTTGTGAACACTGGTGTCGTCGCAAAGAAGCCATCTTTTGGCCAAAAATCTTTATTTATCCCTCTCCCCAAGATTAATTAGCAATTCGAGATGCTATACGAGCTTTGAACTAATAACGAGGTGGTTCTACTACCAACTTCTGTGGTTGTTATTGTTCCTGCTATGTTAGTCTAAGTGCTTGGGTGCGCTTAGTCCTGGATGCACTACGTGGAGGTGACAGGAATATCATTTTTATTCATTTTGGTTGGTAACGTGGTCACCTCTTCATTATTTTCCATATCATGAATAATCATGAGTATTATGATTATTGATAAGCGCTAGTTAAATACTTATAATTATTAGCATTAGAATGGCAATGAATAAATAAATGGCTGAAGTTTATTCATGAGTACTTGAATTTATTTTTAGTTAAGATTACTTATACGTAGAGTAAAATAATAGGAAAATGTGACTAGTTGTAAAAATCGTCAAGGGACCGTGTTTAGGGGACCTGTAAAGTTGAAAATGCTTATTTTTGTTTTGTTAATGTTTAAGCATTGTGTTTTGCTCTGTATTCTCATGATAAAGTTGTACATTTTAAGCAATTTTTGCTTGATATTTGTTTATATTGTAGGACCAAACAGAGAAAGCTCTTTTTCCAGATGTGATAAAATTCAACAGTACGTTAACTATCACAATGTTTTTTGTAAATAGCATGTTCTATAGTTTTTTGCCAACTTTTAGAAAAAATAAATAAATGTAACTTGTTTTCAGCATGTTTAAAAATTGTTATTTATTTTTGTTTATTATCTAATATTTATGTAATTGTTTTAGTTGTACTAGTAATATGGTTTTTAAACATATGTTAATAATGTTAACAAATTTTGGTTTTATACTAATAAAATATTTAATATAATGTTTATTATTTTTAGATATGGATCAAACAGAACAGGAATCGGTACATAAAGATAGTTGGTTTTCTGTATCCAATCTTAACGATAAGTGTGAAAATTCTCGATTTTACTCCACAGTTAGTTTTTTGTTTATAAATGTGGATGGAATTTTACTAAAATTTGTTCAATCTTTTATCGATTGGTTTGACTAAGAATTTTACTATTAAGTTATATAGTAGATTATGTTTTATACAATTTAGACTTAGACAACATCACAATCAAACAATTGTAAAAGTCATTATAATTGTTGGGGATAGGCATTCTGTACCGGTTGTTAGTCCAATTTATTGAAAGTTTATTAATGATTAACTGTTGAGGCGTGTACTTACAAGACGACACTTGAAATATGCTAACTTCAAATGTCAATTACATTTTGAATTAAAGTTCTTTAGTAAGTCTTATTTATCGCAATAGGTAAGCAATCAGACGCCCAATTTAGCAATTTATTTGGACGGGGAGATTTATCATAAATAAAATGACTGAGGTTGCGTGCTACAATGTCAGTCGGAACATTGGCGCCGTAAGAAACTTCATTTATCTACCCCAAGTTCAATTTGTATCCAATAACCTCTTTGTATAGGAATGTGGGATGCTATGTGAACTAATGAAGAGGTGACTTTACCATTAACGATTATTGTTGTTGTTGTTGTTGTCAGTCCACCAACACTTCTTTTTCATCCGGGTTGGGATTGTAGAAGAATTTATCGTTGAAATTTTATTTATTGTAGTTGGTGACATAGTCTCTTTATTATTTTCACATTTGTACGGAATATTAAACGGTCGATTTCGATGGTTTGATAAGCGTTATAAAGGCAGGTGAATAACAAAGATTCTTGGCTAATAGACAGCATCCTTGTGACGGCGCTACTGTTCGTAAAGAAAGGCGAGGCCGCCTTATTTTTTGTCAGGGTTATCTCTCTTAACCCAAGGGCTACATATGGTATACAGACACCTTTTTTGTACCATGAGTGTATGCTTACACCCATCCGCCATAACTAAATCTCAGTTAACGCGCTGTGCATTTGGTTCCTGCTGTTATTAGTATAGATGCCCACAGGTATCTAGCCCAGGATGCATCATGTGGAGGAGGAACAGTTAGGCATATCACCATTACTGGAAATTAAAACTATAAGCATTACTCGAATCTTCAGGATTATTAGCATCACTGAAATGAATAACAATTTGAAAATCAATTGAAGTTACTAGTTTCTCGAATAGGACTCTTCAGTCGGCTATTTTAACCAAACTGGAGTTGCTTAGAACTAACTTCGTCATTAGTAGGTCCCACATGTATACAATATTTTTTAGGACCGTAATGCTTTCAGGTTGCTTAAATCTATAGAAGAAGTGACGCTTAGAGGATTGAATCAATTTTTCTTATTACGACCTACTCTGTTACTATTGGGTCACATAAAAGCTTAACAATGAAATTGTTTTTAATCTGAAACTC
Source organism: Cardicola forsteri (assembly GCA_025895645.1). Classification (NCBI taxonomy): domain Eukaryota; kingdom Metazoa; phylum Platyhelminthes; class Trematoda; order Strigeidida; family Aporocotylidae; genus Cardicola; species Cardicola forsteri. The sequence continues at coordinate 88,588 of JAKXYG010000590.1, read as the reverse complement.
AATGTACAAATTGTTATTCTTTAGGAAGAAGCAGTGTTTTAAAACTATTAGTTCAATTTTTTATAGCATTGTATATTTATGCAAAATCAATTTGATTTTTTTTAGATTGAACAAACGTACAATCCTCCAAATATATACGACAACGTTGCATCATCGTGCACTTCGGGGTCGTCGACAGTTTTGCCCGCCGATCACAATTCGTCGGTTGCAAAAGTGAACAAACATGATCAGAAATTGACTCAACATTGTTATTCTGTGTTGCCAAAGTTGTCATTTTGTGATGTTGGAACTCAAACGTGTATAATTGGTGAAGCCTTGCCAGAATTATTGACTGTAAATAAGAACGATTATTATGTCATTAAAGAGATTGGACGGGGTGGTTCATCTGTTGTAAGTTAAAATAATAATAATAATTACTATTATTACAAAACTTCGCTTTGCAGAGCGCATATATATATATATATATATATATATATATATATATATATATATATATATATATACTAATATATATATATATATATATATATATATATATATATAAAACGTAGTTATTAAACTAAAACATTTGCAGCAATCACATAACATACAATAAAGACGTCACTTTAGTTATAAAACGTACAATATTATGTGATAATTAAAATACAAGCATAATTTTATAAGTATATATTGTAACTAATAAAAAAATTACATAACACATTAACTGATTTATAATCTAAGATTGGGTAAAATTACCAACATAAAATATGACTTTTAATATATTTAAAAATGCAAAAGATATCTAATTTTTAGGGTTAATAAATTGTTTTATGTATAATTTACAACAAAATATTAAATAATAAATGAGATGGCTCGTGTTTGTAATCATTTGGCTTAGGTGTTTTGGGTTTTGAAAAATGTGCAGGTACATGTTCCGTTAACCCTATCTACCAAAGCATCATCTTGTTCATTGAAAAATTTAATTGAACTACAACCAATTTCAGTTGATAATTGGCTGCTAGGATTCATTCTCCATTCTTCTTTTTTAGAATCATAATTTTTTAAAGTCAACCTAGCAGCGTAATTGGTTAATTTTTGTAGTTCTTTTTCAAATGCCAATTCCTGATGATAATTTTCTATTCTTTCGGTGGAATAGTGCGTACGACGTAAATCATTAATTTTAGATTTCATGTATTCCCAGATATGCCAAATACATTGTTCAAGAGAAGCATTCCGATAAAGCAGAGATTTCATATGCCTATGGGAATTTTCCACTCGATTATTAGTGTGATTGCCAACATTCATTACAGTTTTGAAAGCAGGTATCCACATTTTCTTTAAACGCAACCATCTGCAGATTATTGATGAATAAAGATGTCGATGATTGCTCCTTAAAATGTTTACGATACTTTCAAAACTGAAAAAAAGTAATCCAATAAAAAACATACCTGCTGATGGTGTAACACCTAGTTAAGTCACGAAAAAGTTTTAAAGCATTCGGATTTCGCAACTAAAATATATAAAGTGAAATCTAACATACCTTTCTACAAACAGCCCTTATTACGTGAAAATTACTTCGCATCGTGGAAATTTAATTGCAATTGCTCGACGTAGGGCTGCAGCACAATCAACTGTAAACGATTGTGTTCTTTGGGTGTCACCCATCAACTGCATAAAATGTTCTAACACTTTTACATATGTTAGAGCTTTCTCATTCTGAATTAAAGAATGCATAATCGGTATAGACTGACCATTATAGTCAGTCACAACTAAATTAACCAATAAATATCTTTAAAAATAATTTTAAAAAAAATTTACTCATTTCTATTCGTATTGTAAGTCGCGTCGAAACAAACATTTTCGGGAAATGCTTGATACAATTCCCTCTGTTGGTAATGGCAGAAACTTATGATGGAATAACAATTTTGATTAGCATCCCTTTCATAGGCAACCAAACCATTATCTTCTAAATTTCTTAATGTTTGTTCTAAATTCACAAATCCTAAAAAAAAAGAAAAAAAGGCATACTGTGACTCAATTTTCTTTCATATTAGAAACATCTTTTTGGGTGCATTCTTTGTGAAATTTCTCTTTAACATATTTTTGAATCTCACTCACAGAGTAATGGGGTAAAATATGTTTAATTATCTCTTCTTCTGAAGGAGTAAGCCTACGTCTTTTGGGGAACATAGCAGCCTGTTCATACGAACGTGAGTGATTATGATGTAAATTTTCATTGACAATCCCATACTTTCCATCCTCCATAATTTTTATTTTAAACATCGCACCACAACCTCTACCTTTAGATCTAAAGAAAAATAAATAAAAAAATTTACTTAGATTTTTTTGACCAGTTGATTTCTGCAACAACGAAATTCTACAGATTCATAAGGGAAATTTGGGTCCTCGGTATGGGTAGCAAGTTCTAAAGCTAAAAAATCAACAAGGAAAAGGGCCCAATTATCGTAACTGTCCTTAAAAAGCTCATGATAGCGAATTGAGTAAACAAATGACGCGAGAGACAAAAAATGTACATTAAGTATCACATTAAAAAATAAGATAGCCAATAAAAATGTTTAGCCAATAAAAAGTGTTTTAAAGAATAACCAATAAAAATCATTCACTCAAGTTGACAATCAGTTAACAAATAGGCCTTACCCAAATATTATTTTGATTTAAATATGCTTATACATGTTAAGTTTTATACAAAAAATAAAATAAGTAACATTAGTGTTAGAACTATTAAATAGCGATTTTCAAATATATAATTTTTCAATTTTATCCCTTGTTATGGTTAAATTAAGATTTTTATCTAAAAAAAATAAATTTAAATACAATCTCAATTAATTTTGCAAAATTACAATACAAATTATTATTTATATAAACAATTGCAAGTAAAATACATTATAGCTTAAAAAATATTGATATATTTTACTAGAAAAAGACCACTGTTTAAATTGGTTAGTAATTTTTTTTGCATAAGGGTTATTTAGTACTTTTTATAAAACCAATTTAATATTTATTGCTTATATATATTGTTCCAACTTTAACATTTTAAGTTTGTATAAAAAGGTTTATACACAGCAACTTATTTTATTATCCAACATATTAATCCTTTTAAGTTAGTGTCTTATTAGCTACAATTAAAAGTAATAAGTATTAAAAACAATTTTATTTTACTATTACAAAACATAATTTTGATGTTTTCATTATGTAATAAAGAAGATATAATATATTGTATTTTCTGCTTCTAAGAAGCAAATAATTAAATTTGTGTTAATTATATTTTATAATTTAACAAAATAGTGTATTTTATTGTTTTTAAGTTAAATAATAATAATTTTAACAAACAAAATAAATTTTTAATATCTTTAAGAAAATACCTAAATATTATTAAAAACATAATTTTTAAATCGTTTTAACATGAGATACTGTATTTCTAATTTTAATTAGCATGCCAATATTAATTTTTAACTTAAATTTAACAACAAATCAATATTTTAAAGTAGAAACCGAAGTAATATTATACAAAAAATTGGCTTTTAAATTATTTCAAATTTTTGGTTACTATAGAAACTTTTGAGTATAAACAATTTAAAAATTACTTATCTAATATTGTAATATTAAAAAAATAATTAATTAATTATTTTTTAATATAAATTAATGTTTTTTAATTTTATTTTTCTTATGAGGTAATAATATAAATTTTGTGTTGTAGAAACGTAAACTTAGGGTATTAAAATGCATTTTTGAATAATGATTTTAAGCACATTAATTAAAAATTTATTAATTATTACTAATGATTGATAATAATAATAATAATTAGTTAGAAAGCAGATAAGGCAGCAGCAGAAAATGATTCCAAGACTGTATAAAATTGTAAAACAACTGTTAGAAAGAACACCGATATTTCAATCAAAGGAAAAGATGGTCGTTTACTTTTAACAAATGATGAACAATCATCTAGATGGGTAGAACATTTCAAAGAAGTACTTAATCAGCCTTTGCCAAATACTCCCATAGATTTTGATAATGATAATGATATGAATGTGACTCAAAATCCGGAAATATGCATTGATGACATTTCTGTAACTGAAGTGATCTATGCAATTCAAAGGTTGAAAAACAATAAAGCAGGAGGACTTGACGAGATAACTGCAGAGATGCTCAAACATGGAGGTGATGTTGTAGCAAGTGAGCTTGCTCATTTATTTAATGTTATATGGCATAATGAACAAGTTCCTAATGGTTGGCGACAAGGAGTAATTGTTACTCTTCCCAAAAAGGAAGTCTGAATGATTGCAATAATTGGCGCGGAATAACCTTATTGTCTGTTCCTGGTTAGGTGTTTTGCAAAGTAATTTTAAATCGTTTAAGTAATGAGGTAGATAAACACCTTCGAGAACAACAAGCAGGTTTTCGGAAGGAAGAAGCTGTATTGAACAAATACTCACCCTTCGTAACATTATTGAGCAAAGTCAAGAATTTCAGCAATCACTAACAATCAATTTTATTGATTTTATGAAAGCTTTTGACAGTGTTTATCGAGAATCTTTGTGGAAAATCGTTAAGTTTTACGGAATACCGTTAAAATATGTGAATATTATGCGTTCGCTATACCAAAATTCAAGTTGCTGTGTTCGAACAAAAAGTGGTCATACTGCTATGTTCGAAATTGTCAATGGAGTACGTCAAGGATGTATTTTGTCACCGTTTTTGTTTCTTCTGGTAATTGATTTTATTATGACTCGATCGATGAATAATTTGTTTTATGGTATCAAATGGAACCAAGGCAGATTAACGGATTTGGATTTTGCAAATGATATTGATCTACTTAGTGAATCTCCAGAAATGATGCAAAATATGGCAACACGTCTCAGTGATATAAGTTCCAGTATCGGCTTATGGATTAATTGTTTAAAGACAAAAGTGTTGTGCATAAAGTTAAACAATGATTTGCTTATCAAAATTAGTGGACAAAATATTGATACTGTTGATTCCTTTACATATCTGGGAAGCATCATTGATAAAGACGGACAAACCAAAATTGATGTTAAAGCCAGACTTGGAAAGGCAATATCAGTCTTCAATAGACTAAAATCAATATGGTCGTGTTCTTCCATTTGCCTGAAAACAAAACTTCGTTTGTATACATTAATAATCATTCCTACGGCAATATATGGGAGTGAAACGTGGAAACGTACGGACAAGATTAATAAGATGGATGTTTTTCTTCGCCAGTGTCTTAGAAGTATTTTAAAGATTACCTGGCGCGATCACATTTCAAATGATGAGATCATGAAAAGAACTGACTCTCGTTCACTCCATGACATCATTACAATTAGATGAAGAAAATTACTTGGTCAAATTCTACGTTTACCGCCCGTAAGACCAGCAAAAACGGTTTTGGAATGGACAATTGTAAATGGTAAAAGAAAGGTTGGCAGACCACAGAAAACTTGGCTAAGAACTATGCGGGAAGATCTAATTGAAATGAATGTTTCATGGGCACAAGCAAAACGTTTGGCAGAATGTTCAACTAGATGGAAACATTTTGTTGTCTCATGTTCTCTTTGAATTACGAGACATTGTTTTTGTGGTTATTTTTTTGCTGTAATTGTTATCTTATTGCCCCATGCTGATTATTTTTTTTAAAGCAAAAGGGTTTTCTAATAATAAAATAATAATAATAATTAAAAAAGTGTTAATTGCGTTTAAAATTTCTATTTGTATAGGTGTTGTTTTTAAAATATGCTTTTTTGGTCAACTCGGCATTTTTAAATAAATATTTCTAAGTAAATATGAATCAACTATTAAATACTTAACATTATTTTTAATTTTTAATAATAATTTTTACAGAAAAACATTAAAAATAACAAATTAATTTAGATTTTTTTTTGAATTATCAACACTAATTTATTCAAGGGCTATATATATGTTTCTGTGTGTGTTTAATGCATTAAAAACCTTATTTCACATAAAATTTGTTCAGTATGCGGTTGTTAAGCGTAAAATTAGGATTTTATGTTAGCTATTGAATTTGGATACCATAGTTTCTGAATTAAATTACTGACATTAAACTAGATACGTACTGTTTCAATCATAATATTGACTTTGATTGATGATGAGATTTATAATTGACTGAGAAACAACCAGTTTAAAAAAATACTAAAATTGTAGTTTTTGTTTTTTATATATTTTATGCTATATTCGTGTGAGCATTGTTAATTATTTTATAATCCAGCCTACTCATAAGTAGTGTAATATTATGTAATATTAAAAACGGTAGAAATTAACTTTGCTGTTAATTGCTTACATTTGGATTTTTTATATACATATTTATATATAGCCATTGCAACAAATACCGCAAAAATTTATAAGAGTATTAATCTAAATTAATTGATGTCCGATTTTTTTAAAATAAGTATAAAAAACTAAAAATAATGAGACTAATTAATAGTTACTTTATTTGCAATTGAATATACTTAGAAATATTTATTAAAAAATGTTGAGTCAGTGTAAAAAGAGTATTTTAAAATTTACTTCTATTAAAATGGAATTACTAAATGCAAATTACACTTCTATAATAAATAATTAATCATCAATTTATATACTTGAAATCATTATTTAAAAATACATTTTAATACTCTAAGTTTAGGTTTCCATAACAAAATTTAGATTTAAATTTTAAAAAATAATGTTAAAAAATTAATTATTTAATTATTTTGTAAATATATAATTTTTAAAGTGCATTTATTTTAAAATATATATTTTCTAATTCAAAATGCGATTTTACCTTGGTTTTTACTTAAAATATTGATTTGTTGTTACATTTAAGTTAAAATTTAATAGTTCCATAAAAATAAAAATTACAAATGCCGTAAAACGATTTAAAAAGTGCATTAATGTTTTTAATAATATTTTGAATCTTTTCTTAAAAGTATTAAAAACTTATTTTTTGTTTGTTAAAAACATTATTGTGTAACTTAAAAGCCATGAATTACGCTAGTTTTTTAAATTATGAAACATAACACGAATTTACTTATTTGCTAGCTAGGATTAGAAAAAATAATATGTTTTAACTTTTTAACTACAGAAAGTTCAGTTAATATTTTATTACAAAAAGGAAGCTCCAGTAGTATTTGCTATAATAGTAAAATGAATTTTTTAAATATTAATTAATTTTAATTGCAGCTGATAAAACACTGATTTGAAAGGGTGAATATATTGTATATTAAAAGAAGTTACTGTGTGCAAAACGTTTTGTACAAATTTTACATTTTTCGGTTGGAAAACATATACAACAAATATTATCTTGGTTTTATAAAAAGTATTAAATAACTCTTAGAAAATTATATTAATTAATGTAAGTAGTGGTTTTTTATAGTAAAATATAACACTATTTTTAAGCTATAATGTAATTTACTTATGCTAGGGTAACAATCGTTTATAAAAACAATAATTTGTGTTATAATCTTAAAAAAGTAATTTTAATTGTATTTTAATTTGTTTTGTTTACATAAAAAATTAATTTAAACAATACGGGCTAAAATAAGAATAATTATATTTTTGAAAATCACCATTTAACAGTTATAATATTAATGATATTTTGTTTTTTGTATAATAAAACTTAATATATATAAGTATATTTACATTTAAAAAATTAACCAAATTAATTTTTTTGTTATAATTTAGATTACATAAAACTATATGAAATTTTTAACCAAAAGCATTCCAAAATACCTAAGCCAAGTAGCTACAAATACAAGCCATTATATTTATTATTTAATATTTTGTAGTAAGAATCTATGATGGTTGACGTGCCAAAATGGAAGCACTGTGATACTTTGTAGCATCCTGCTCTAATTACTCATCTTAGACATTTAACTCTTACTAATACATACCTAAGATAATACTTTAGCAATACACATCAAGTAACATTATTCGCAAAAATAATTTCTAATTATAATATACAACATTTATTCTTGTAATAAAGCATAATACCGCCATTTACTAAAACTTAAATCTAAAGCACATAAGTCGTTTAAAAATTTTATAAACTAAAATACATGAATATGTATAGAAAAAGTTACAAACTGTATAATGTCAACAATTTAAAGAACATTCACTGTTTTTTATAATTTCTGCCAGCCATTTCCAATTTCAGTCCATCAATGTACCAATAAAATCCCTTGAAACTCGATTTTTCATAACATAAATAATATTCTCTATAAGTAATACGTTATTTTACAACTTGTTAACCTATCCTTTTAAAAGAACCAAACATGAAATTAATAGCACTTAATTCCTGGTAGTTGAGGGTCAAATGTACGAAGGTCCATTTTTTAATCTAAAATGTGACCTAATTTAATTTCATTGGCTGATCAAAATTTAGCGTAATTGTATATAAATTGCTTTGACTAATCAAATGTTTAGTGCAAAATGCTTTGTCTATATGAGGCACATATTTTTAGAAAAAATAATATTTATTTTCAAAGAAATAATAATTTAAAAATAATAAATTTAACAGATATATTAAAAATTAAAACAATTTAAATTTTTCATTGCTAACTAATTTCAGTTTGGATATTGCAGGTAGTCATTGTTTTTATTATAGTAAATTAAAAAAAAACATTTTTTTTACAAAAGTGTTATAAAATATACATTTATAATTATTTTTAAAGTGCTCCCTATTGTACATATATATATATATATATATATATATATATATATATATATATATATATATATATTGTAGGTATATTCGGTTTTGGACTCCGGTCGCAATATTTGGGCCATTAAAGTGGTCACATTAACAAATGTTACTTCCGAATTGGTTACTACATATACCAATGAAATTGAAATATTAAAATGGCTGGGTGATTCTGAACGTGTTATTCATCTTCATGATTAGTGAGTTTAGTATTTTTTTATAAGAAAGATTACAACATTTTATGCGGGGGTTTATGCACTTTGATGAATCTTGGGATTAAACTGATCGAAATTGCTTTTAATTTTTTTTGCTTGAATGTGTGACGAGAAACATTTTCCAGTAAGTGAATATTTTTAATAAAGTTAGGCAAGAGCCCGCATTCAGTACCGGAGGTGGGGATCGAACCCATATCTACTCAGATTTGAGTTTTTGGTGGAAATATCTTTGTTAAACGAGCAGAAGATTAGATGATAAATTAATAATGATTTACCATAAATGTTTAGTAGCAATAGTGAATTTAAATCCCAGCAGATGAAAATAATACTGTTTTAATTTTGGATGAAAGTAGTTTAGTGTTGATTACTATCTCGCTTAACAATTAAGCAGACCTCTACATTTCCTTGATTCTGAACAAAGAAGGACTTCAAAAACATTATTTTTCAGCTTGATGGAATACTGCTGTCAATAGTGTATCGTGGACTGCAATCGACACAGCGATAATAATAATAAGAATAATAATTGTTTTAATCCAAGGAGATTCCAAAGAAAAAATGTAGTTCACAGCGTCACTGTCTACATTTACAGAAATACGTTGTTTAATCCAAGAAAAATATGCCTGGTAAAACGAAACACCCTCTTTCTGTTAAATTATGTTGTTGCCATATTTTTAGAAAATGAAGTAATGCTTATTTTTCTACAAGGTATAATTAAATTAGAAATATCTTATTATCATTCTCCTAGTACATTTATATCTATTTTGACATTTTTTTAAAAGAATATGTTAATTATACTATATATAATTTATTTTTAATACTTTGAATGTTTTACTAGAAACATCATTCAGCAGTGGACATTTTAGCGAAACCGAACGTGGGCCCACATTTAGTACCGATGGCGGGATTTGAACCCATGTCCACCAGTACTTAATAGTTGCTTTATTTGTAAAATTTTGAGTCAGTGTAAAAATCATATTTTAAAAGCTACTTCTATTAAAACGGAACTACTAAATGCAATTTACGCTTTTTTATAATAAATAATAAATAATTAATTTATATGCTTGAAATCATTATTTAAAAATATTTTAATACTCTTAGTTTATGTTTCCACAGCACAACAATTAACGTTGTTGTTACTTCAAAATTAAAATTTTAATTTAAATAAAAAAAAACATTTTGTGAAAAAATTAATCATTTGATTATTTTTTAATACTTGTTTTGTAAACATAATTTTTTTAAATATATTTGTTATTTTAAAATGTTTCTATAGAAATATATATTTTCTAATTCAAAATCCGATTTTACCTTGTAATCTAGTCTCAAAATACTGATTTGGTTTTTACTTAAATAATATTGAATTGTTGTTAAATATTAGTAAAAAATTAATATTTGGATAAAAATTAAAATGCCATATATCATGCTAAAAGGATTTACAAATTACATTAATGTTCTTAATTATATTTTGGGTATTTTCTTAAAAATATTAACTTATTTTTTGCTTGTTAAAAAAAATTATCCTGTCACTTAGAAACAATAAACAATACACTATTTGTTTACATTATTAAATATAATTGATGCGAATTTATTTATTTGCTAGCTAGGAGCAGAAACTTCTTAATCACAAAAGGTTTAGTTATTTTTTTATTAAAAAAGGAAGCACCAGAAGTATATTGTGTAATAGTAAAATATTTTTTAAATATTAATTAATTTTAATTGTAGCTGATACAACACTGACTGAAAAGGATTAGTTAAATAATAACTTTCTTGAGGTATTTGTTGTAAAGGATATATACATATATATATATATATATATATATATATATATATAACTCTCACAACAATTACTGCAAAAAAGTTATTATTTGATTAAAACCTCTAGCAACTACATAGCATACAAGAGAAACGTCACTTTGATTATAAAATATACTATACTATATAATAATTGAAAAAAAATAGTTATATATACATATACATTGTAAGTAAAAAAATTGTATAAAATATCAACTGGTGTAAAATCGAAAATGGAGTAAACTGATTAACATGATTTATAACTTCAACTATTAATAAAAACACAGATTACATGCAATTTTTTCAGTTACCAAATGATTAAAGATATTAGAAAGTTCAAAAAATTTAATAGTCTATTTAATAGTCTTTTGAACAACCTGATCCAGGCGTTTTGGAATGCTGTCGATGAGAGTGTTGATATATATTTTTTTATCTCATATTGAACAACAAACCGAATACGTTCACATATATCTTCAATTTCAATATGCTTATTGATGTTGCGCTTTAGCATACTGAAAATGTTTTTAATAACATTGATATCCGGGCTGTTAGGTGGCAATTGAGTGAAATATAGCTTTTTTGATTTTAGCCCCTCTACTGTCTAAATGTAAATATAAACCAAATATAATGAATTTAGATAAATATGACGTTACCTTTTTGGACATATGACATGGAGTATTGTCCTGAAAAACAGTAGTAACCCCCTTGTAATTGTGTTGCATTTCATAATGAAAAACATCCTTCATAACTGAAGTAACTTTTACACTATTTAAGGTACTACCTATAATTCTCCGTTTGATAGGTTGATTATACTTGATATCAAACCAACACATTACTTGTTAACGAGGACTTTCTTTTAACAACCTGGAGTGAATATTTCTAAGTATATATAAGTAAACTATTAAGTACTTGACATTATTTAATTCTCAATATTTATTTTTACGAAAAAACAATTGGACAGAACAAATTAATTTAGATTTAATACTCGTATTTTTTTGCGTTAATTTTTGAAATGGCTGTATATATATACACAACTCCTAAACTAATTAGTGTTGAAAACGGTTATTAAATCTAAACAACTGTAGCAATCACAACTAAAAGAAGAACTCAGTCTAATCATGTTATATACAATATTATATAATAAATAAAATACAATTACAATTTTATTAATATTTACTGTTAATATAAAAAATTGTATAGAAGTTAAATTTGTTAAAAATTATAAATAAATATATAACGTGAAATATGAAAAAACTGAATACATGGAATATTTTCAGTTACTAAATGATTGATTGAATAATAAAGAACAAAATATTTAATAATTAATGTATCCGCCTTTTTTTAACCACTTGTTCAAAGCGGTTTGGTATGCTGTCGATGAGGTTGTTGATATATTCTTGTTTCATTTTATTTTCAACAACAAACTGAATACGATCAGACATCCTCAATTTCACTATGCTTATTGATGTTGCACTTTAGCATACTGATAATTCTTTAATAACATCCGAACTGTTAGGTGGTAATTGAATAAAAGAAATTTTTTTCGATTTTATTTCCTTTAATATCCAAATGTAAATATAGAACAAATAAAGTAAACTTAGATAAATATGACATTACCTTTTTGGACGTATGACATGGAGCATTGTCCTGAAAAGCAGTAAGCCCGGTATGACTGTTGCATTTCATTATGAAGAGCTTCCTTCATTAATGAAACAAATTTTTCACTATCTAAGGTACCGGATATAATTTTCTATTTGATAGGTTCATTATACTTAATACCAAACCAACACATCGCTTGTCGAGGATGGGCTTTTTTCTAACTACCGGAAGCAAATGTTTTTAAAAATTAGGCTTGTATAATACTTTATTTTTGTATGCAAATGGTTCATCCCGAATCATTGTTTTATCAACAAAATATACAGAGCCCCAATTAGACATTCATTAATGAATGGTTTAACTATTGGTGATTCACGTGTTAAATCACATTCTTTTATACGGTTTCTCATCGTCAAATAACTAAATTCTTGTAAATTATCTTTTACAGTATTTGAAAGAGGTTTGTAATTTTTTTAAATTTCATTAAAATTTTTGATTATCGGTCTTGTCTTTCTTTTTCTTCCAACATTATCATAGTTTTGTGGTTTTTGTCTATTCAAAACACGATAAATTGTTGTAAGACTTACTCTATACAATTCCGCTAATTGTTTAGGCGAAAATCCAATTTTTTAATTTTTGTATAACGTGTTGATTGTCATTAAGATGGTAATCTTTTCTATCGTTGGTATTTATTTTACAGAATAGAGATAAGGGAATTAATCGGATTTTCAAGGCTAATTATAATTTAAAATTAAAAGTTTTTTAGATTAAAAAAAATAAATTATTTTTAAACATTTTTAAGTAATTAAAATTTAATTTTAATGAACATTATGACGTAATTAGATCAAAGTTGAATGCATAAATTTTAATCAGTAAACGTTTATTTTTAATGAAATTATGCAAACAAATTAATAATCGACCAATTATTATGAAAAATTATATACATTCAACTTATTATCCATGTTTATATGAGTGTTGTTTTTAAAATATGCTATTTTGGCCAACTCAGCATTTTGAAATAAATATTTCTAAGTAAACATAAATCACCTATTAAATATTTTACATTATTTAAAATTATTAATATTTATTTTTACCGAAAAATAGTTGGAGTAAACAAGTTAATTTAGATTTTTTTTTGAATTTTGAACATTAATTTATTCAGAAGCTGTGTATATATGTTTTAGTGAGCAATCAGCGGACAGCATTTTTATGGTTATGGAGTGTGCCAACATCGACTTTAAGAACATACTTGTACGATTCCTGTCCGTTCCCGAACCCACATTGGGAACGTCTAGTGCTTCTACGGGTCGTATGCCTTCAAGTGCTGTCGTTTATTATTGGGAACAGATGTTGCGTTGCGTTAAAGCTTTGCATGATCGAGGTGAGTGCAGTACAGTTTGTGTACAAATTACAACAATTTCGTTGCCTAACAACACCTTAATTTCCATGCTTGTTTAAATTATTTCAAAAAATGATGATAGGCATTTGATACATATTTATGTAAATATTAAACAGTCAGGCTATTATATAATTGCAAAATCAATAAGGGTTTTAGTAATAGTTATGGAAAACGTTTCATTGATTCCTCGAACCATATAGCGTCATATTAAAATTATTAGTAAATTGTCATAACGATAATATAATCTCTTTTGGCAGGTATTTTATTTTGAAAATAATGGCTTAATCGACTGACTGACATCTCTACACGTGTACAAAAATCGTGAACAATTATTCAAGATGCCATGCAAACTTGGAATTAATAAAGAAGTAGCTCTGTCACCAACTGGTGTTGTTTATTTTCTATTCATTCATTAAAGCGCAATTCCATTTACACTTCTGTATACTTGGTCTCTAATTTGTATTGATCCAATTTCACATAAAGAGACGCATATTTAGGACTATGACCACCGCTGGATTCTATAAAAGCATTGCTCAAATCTTTAACATAGTTGTCGTTTTATGGTCTATAACCCTGCTAGGTTGTCCAAGCATAAATATACACATACATTGCAATTAATAATTACGATTTTACATTCTTGCAGATATTGTTCATCTCGATTTAAAGCCGCAAAATTTTGTTCTTGTCAATGGTGAATTGAAGTTGATTGATTTGGGCATAAGTCGACGTTTGCTGGATGATTGTACGTCAGTTCAACAATGTCTCCGATTGGGCACATTGACTTTCATGAGTCCTGAACAATTGGAACAATCGTCGGGAACGTCGGAAAATTCGTTTTTGTGGAGTCCTGGACCCGGATCGAAGCAAAATCGAATCAAGGTTTGTGTGATTTTAAATGGGAAAGATATGTACACATTATTTACATTATACTTCTGACACAATTGGTAGCATCGTGGTACTTTTTAAGTACCCTTGATGTATTCTTGCACCCTTCCATTGAAGCGGAATCCCAGTTACACCAGGTCTCCTCTGTGTTAGTCTAGGATGCGTCACATGAAAGAACAGTCGGGGATATCACCATTATTGGAAATCGAGACTTTATAATCATTACTCAAATCTTTAGGATCCACGACGATAAGATATACTGAGTTTATTGTTAATTTGAAGTAATGTTGCTACGGAGACTGTAGTTTTTGTTAAAAAATCACTTGCGTACAAATGATTATGGCATATTTTTCATTGTATTTTATGTTTACTACTTTGAATGTTTTACGGGAACATCTTACAGCAGTGGATATTTTAGCGAAGCCGAATGTGGGCCTGTGCCGGTGGTGGGATTCGAAACACCCAGGTCCAAGTCGAGCGCTGTACCGCTAGACCATTTATTAAATAAAATATCTATTTCACTCAACATCTTTATGTGTATTTTATAACTCTTTACAGACTTCATTCAATTCATCCTGGAATATTTTTTTCGAAGTATTTTACGGTATTATCGTTCGTTTTACTATTTTCAATTAGTGCAGCATATTGATTAATATTTCAGTATTAATATTGGAATTCTAAATTTTTTAATAATTTCTTGTACCAAAAGCAGTCTTTCAGCATGCATCATTGTTTGTTGCACGGGTTTTCCAAGTTATAAATATTGGCACATTAAAAAAATGTTTGTTTTTATTTTATTGAATCTTATTGTATGTCTCCACGTGGTCTAACAATGGGAATCTAATTATTTTTACTTATTATAGCAAATATTTAATTATAAGTACATTTGATATAAAATACAAGCGCACACCTTTAGCCTTGCTACAAACATGTTGTTTTATTTTTAAATTATGATGCTGCCAGATTATTTTTATATTTTTTTAGATAAAGAGAATTTAATTTTGAAATTTTCTGTTAAGCCATTAAGCACTGAGGATGACGAAACTTCAATTTACAATAATCCCGTTTTTGTACATCTATGTACTGGATCAAAGAATGAATTCACAACGATATAACCGGGCTTCTGTTTCAGTGGGTGGCTTCAAGCATTTAGCCAGAGTACTTAAAATGTATAATAGGGTATAGATATACCACATGTAGTTGTTGGGCTATGGAAAATTAACCTAACTAAAAATCAGGCTCCCTATAAAACGCCTATAAAACTATTGGAGTCGATCGTTTGATAGTTTAATGGGCAAATCTTAGATTTAATAACCGGTGGGGGATGCTTATCTCCGATGATGATGATGTTTGATAGTTTATACAGATATAGAAATAATACAAAGGTGATTGCGGTACAAACTACATTACGTATTTGAATTACAATTTAAAATTTCTATTGATTAATAAATTTTGGATCTATGTATATATACACAACTGATAACATAACACAAACCTTATTGATGCATTGCTATTTACACTTGTCTTTTGATGTAGGTTGGACGCAAATCAGACATTTGGTCCTTGGGAGTAATTTTGTACATAATGGTTTACGCCCAGTCACCCTTCAAACAAAAAACAATTCAATCTCGTATATTGGCCATATTAAATCCCAACGAAGAAATTTTATTTCCTCCAATAAAAAATATTGCTATATATCAGGTTTGCTTGTTTTGATATATATATATATATATATATATATATATATATATATATATATATATATATATATATATATATATATATATATAATTAAGTTTGCGCTAAATATCTTCGTCAGTTTGAGGCTAGCAATTAATTACAAGTTGTTTTAAACAATAATTATGGTTTGATATCTCATAGGTATTTTATTTGATTGTACATCTAACTTTTGTTTCTATTTTATGAGTAATGGATTATTATAAAATTGCGCAAGAATTTATCTTATCAAAGCATTTACTAGCTCAACGGTTGATATTATTTTACACTATATATATATATATAAAATATAGTTTTCTGTTTTTGAATTTTTAGCAAGTGGAAGTTTAGCATAGTCAAATAACTAGAGGCCCGCTGTTAGTACCCATGGCAGGATTCGAATTCATGTCCATTAGGTTTCGAATCTAGGGCTGTACTAACTACTACCTCGGTATTTCAGTGCTCATATGAATTATCTAAATTGCATTAGTATTTGATTGTACTCAATGTATATCCATTAAACTACTTACATAAAAAAATTTCTATTATACTTATCGGGAGTAAAATGCAGTTAGGTTATTTAGATTCTGACATAAACTAATAATCAACACCTTTCTCTTATTATTAATAATTGTTAGTGGAAACTTTGGTATGAATGATATAAATGTTTCATTTAATTTTCAATCAAAAGTTGGTGGTAGAGCCACCTTTTCATTAGTTCCAATTTCGCATACTATCCCAAATTCCTACACGAAGAGGTTGTCGGATGGGAGTTGAACTTGGGAATAAATAAAGTTTCTTGCGTTGACGCCACTGTTTACAGGAATCATTTAATTTCATGTTTTAATAATCAGAATTTGTTTTTGTTATCATAGCTACATATTAACTTTGATATGCAACGTCTAGATCACAAGTAATTCTAGACATTAAAGATGTTGAACAAATATGTTTTTTAACATTAATAATTGATTAGTCGTTTTTAACGTGTGATAACAAATGCTTAACTTGTTATAGATGAGTAATGTATACTTTGTAGGCTGTTTTTAAGGTACTTGTTGCACATGCGTTGAGTTATTATCTACTAAAAAGGAAAGTGTCACTATTTAACAACTTGTTATTATTCAAAAAGGTATTTGAGATTTGACTGAAATGTGGTTGGTGACTTAATCACTTTTTTATTATTTGTAGCAGTACGGCGCTCGATTTGGACCTTGGTGGGTATGGGTTCGAATCCCACCACCGGCCCATTGAAATGCGAGCCCACGTTTGGCTTCGTTAAAATGTCCACTCCTGAAAGATGTTTCTCGTAAAACATTCAAAGTAATAAACATAGAA
Organism: Cardicola forsteri; assembly: GCA_025895645.1. NCBI lineage: Eukaryota > Metazoa > Platyhelminthes > Trematoda > Strigeidida > Aporocotylidae > Cardicola > Cardicola forsteri. The sequence goes on along the minus strand of JAKXYG010000590.1, from coordinate 70,962 downwards.
ATAAATGAAAAGAATATTTGTACGGCATATTAAACGATCGACTTCGATGATTTGATAGGCGTCACAAATGACGTTTCTTGGTTAATAGATAGTATCCTTGCGGCGGTACCACTGTTCGTAAGGATTGATGAAGCTGTCTGATTTTTTGTCAGAGTTATCTCTCTTAATCTAAGGGCTACATGTGGTATATATATATATATATATCTAATGGTAGCCCACTCCTTATGGTTGATAAATTTATGTACCTAGGTTCGGTTATAGATAATAAAGGATCTACCTCTTCAGAGATTCGGCGTCGTATTCCCCTTTCTGCTGTAGCCTTTGGGCGTTTAAGCAAGCCTTTATGGAACAAAAGTAATATTTCTATTAAAACCAAGATTAGAATATATAAGAGTTTAGTGCGCTCCATTCTACTTTATGCATGCGAAACTTGGACTCTCATCCAAGTGGATAGATACACTAAAGCTTGTTCATTTTGGGCAAAGCTGTTTAAGATCCATATGGTTTTGCTCGTTGTCCTCTATTGAAAGCACTCGTTTAATAACTAATAAAATATTTCAACTATTCCCAGATATTTGTAAGTCACTTAACATTTATTGGCCACGTATCTCTAGAACAATAAAAGAAGGACGATTAAAATGGATTAGCCATGTTTTTACGTAGATCGCCCACTCATCCAGTCAGAATAGCTATGGAAGCCCATCCATTACCCCGATGGGAAAGAAGGCCAGGCGGCCTACGGAAAATTTGGACGGACATTGTAACAGGTGAACCCAGTCTTTTTATTTATGCTAAGCCCTTCGTCTAAATGAAGTACCTAATCGGGCGTCCGTTTGTTTACCCTATGCAGTCAATAGAGATTATTGGAGGGGTTTTATTCGGGATGTAATTAACATTTAATGTCAACACACCTCAAGTGTCGTTCATTAAGTACACATTGCAAAAGTTGATTTTTTTGCAGACATTTTAGTATTTGGACTACCCTGGTTGATAATAACCGTTGGGGTATGTTTATCCTCGATGATGATGATACCTTTTAAGTACCTTGGGTGTATGGTTGCATGCATCCACCGAAGCGGAAACCAAGTTATACCTCTGTGCACTTGGTACATGATAGATCACGTGGAGGAAGAACAGTCAGGAATTTCACTGTTATTAGAAATTGAGATTTAAGCATTATTCAAATCCTCAAGTTATTGGCCTAAATTGTCGGATTGTTTTTTTAGGCTTATTGGTTGAATGTGTTGATACTTTAGCAAATGAAAACGAGCGCTAGCATTTAATGCTGTTGGTTGGATTTGAATCACTGCTACCGTGTACATATTTTGAACTAATTTAAATTAGCCAGTGTTCCGTTAAATGACGATATGATTGTTGCAATAAATTATTAACATATATGGTGCATGTTTCTCTGTCATTTGAAATAGATTTATTATATTACCAGATTATTGGGTAGATGAGTGATTTGAAATTTGCCAGTTTTTTTAATAATCCTGTTTTTCTATTGGATTTATGATACATTTTACAATAATTGTTCCAGGCTCTTAAGCGATCTTTGGTGAGAGATTATAAGTTACGAGCATCTATTGAAGAACTACTAAGCTTCGATTATCAGTGACATTCAGATGCAAGTGAGAAATTTATATATATATATATGTACAACTTTGTATTATGATGTTTTTAAGGATACTATGTTGGATTGGTCAAAATGACTTAATAATAAATCCACTTTTTCGGAGTCATCATATAATCTTAAATGATGCGAGGATGACGAGTAAACGCGCATGTTAAATTTACTTTAACTACCATAAATTTGAGCTTACTATTTTGATTCTTTAGAGCAATTAGACCTTTGGTGATTTACTTAGAATGTTATTTTTTGCAAATAATAATAATAATACTACTACTACTATAATAATAATTAATTGTATTGGTTTACGCTTATATTATATTCCAACCAATAGAGATAATAGAAAATTGTCTTAGTCATTAGGACCATTATTTTATATCAGTGCCTCTGTTTGTGTAGACTGATGTCATCTTTTGATGTACTGTTTGAATAAATTCTCGTCATCTACTGACTAAATCTGGCATTCATATACATTAAGTTATCTTTTGTCAAAAGCAGAAGTCCATATATACCACCTTGTACTCAGTCTACACCCATTTTCAGTTTTAGACTAGGAGATACAGGGTCACGAATATTGGTGCCACTAAAAATAGAGATTGTGTATAAATGCTTGCATTGGTCAAGTAACATCTTAATAGCAATTGTAATGGTAATTAGAATGTACTTATGAACTATTTATTTTTTTGTAGATTTACAGCCTACGTTTATGACCAGTATTTGTGAAATGAACGTATTTTTGTAAAATAATATTAAACATATCATTTTATTTATAATTTCATAGAACGTTTATTTTTAAAATTATATTTTATTGTAAAGCAATACTTTTTTGATTTTGTGTTTTCAATACTTTGAATGTATCTTTTTTACAACTAACCTAAATAAATAAATAAATGAGGCATTGCGTATATTTGAACGTGGTTGTGTTTGTATGGAAAAAAACTAAAATATTTCTGTTTATATTTGATAAATATTACCCAATATTCAAAAAAACATTTTTACAAATATCAAAAACAATATTTCAAAATATTGAAATTACAATTGAAATCCGTCTACGTATTGGCCAATGTTTGCAATAATATACAAATCACAAATAAAGAAATCAAAATTATTAAATTAAAAATACGAACATCTTTTGGTAGTTTTTGTCAAAAATGATAATGATGGTAATAAAACAAATCTACATCACATGAATTCGGTTGTCACAGTTTACGAGTGCATTTGTATCACAATGTGCCGAAATAAAATGGGCTTGGTTGAATGCATACACAATATATTTTTGAAAGGATTTCCAAATGCAAAGTAAAAGAGTGAAATTTAGGGCGATTTGGTAAACTGTATAATCACGTTGGCATATATATATATATATATATCGCTAATCAATAGTATGCGTAGGATGAATACATGGTCTGAAAGTTAAATAATATTATGCATATAGTACAAAAAACATTACATTTTTACCTACCGGTTGTAATCTTTTAAATAGTTTAGGATTTGATTTTGAAAAAAAGTTGTAATATAAATGTGAATAGGTTGCAGTACATGGACATTTCATGATTTTGCATAGTGATAACTTCAAATAAGAACATATTGTTCCAATTACCCCATCATACATCGCTTTCATTCGAATCCACAAAGGCAGATATGTACAACATTGACTTTAAAAGATGTTTTTATAATCTCTGAATAACCGAGATCCAAATGATTTGAATGATACTATTAAGGTCTTAATTTCAACGGATGGTGATATCCCTGATTGTTTCGTCACATGACATCCTGGACTATATACCCATGGGTATCTAGATTAATGACAAGCGACCGAGTGCCCAGCATTATAACTGGGCTATCGCTTCGACCGATAGGTATAAGCATACACCCCGGGTGCTTAAAAGATATCTAAAGGCATATGTATAGTATAGGTGACCGTTGGGTTAAGATAGATAACCCTGAATAGTACAGTGACGTTTGAAGATTCATTTTTACCTCAATGAAATAATGTCCGCAGTGGAATTTAAACGCATATCTATATCGGGATGGATCTATCAGTTCCATTACTGCAAAGTCTGAACACATCTATGCCAAACTGATTTTTGGGTATTGTATTAAAACTAAAATTAAACTAAAGAATGTTTAGAAAATTTCCGAAAATAGTAATACTTGGCTTGTTACAACAAATTAATTGAAGTTGTGAACTTTTATGATAAATTCTTTTGTTGTCGGAAGAAAACAATAGTATTTCTTTCACATAATTTTGGTGCACTTATAAATTGGTATTAAATTGTTTCGAACTTATGACGCATCACGAGGTGTACTATAGAATATTTATATTTGTTGTTTTCACTGCAGTGTTGATAACAAACTTTTTTGTCATTCATATTCTACAAGATATATATATATATAATAGATGAACATATCGCAACTTTTATTCAATACTATTTGTTGCTAGAATATGATCACTTTTATAAATATCTATTCTTAATCAAATCATGATTTGTTTCACAGAAGCACTTGAAATTTTCAATGATATCTATATATAATCACAAAACAGTTTAGTCTTGAAAGCGGCTTGTATACAAAAATTAATGAGTTAGTTTCGACAGCACATATCCTACATAAGGACGGATAGCTGAGAGCACATTGTACATGCTTTTACAATACTGCAAGTGTAAGTGGCACCATCTCTAACGAACTGCGTTAAAATGCTCGAGTATACTGTCTAGTTAATCACTCATCAAGTATTTTTAAGGTGATACAGAATTACAAGTTAGACCATGAACTAAATAAATGAGCAGCGATGGAGGTTTGTGTGGACATACCACGTTCAAGATAGTTGTCAAAAATTGGACAGTTGTACTAGTTACCATAAAAAATTCTAACTCGGAAATAGGTACGCAAGTGTAACAAAAAGTAACTTTAATCGTATGTGATCATTTACGAAAATCGAGCAGCATATTCATTTTATGCAACAGTTGCGATAATATGTTTTACTACTTTTCTTCAATTTACCCGAGATGCACTTCTTCTGTACAGATAAATTTAGACAAAAGATCGGAGAATTTGAAGATTCTTTATTAGCTTGGTTGTTAATGAATATTTAAGCAATAAAAAGTGTATTCGTCATGCAGTAAATATGGGTGATTTTGGTAAAAAATATTTGCATATACAAATAAATAAAGACTCCCAAATATATACAATGTGCGTATATGTATATAAAATACAATTCAACGTAGATACAGCAATACGACAAGACAACATTCACTATTTCATGCATCAAAACAACACCGAACTGGGCAAACATTACTCTTAAGATTCGGTATATGGACAGAAGCAATTCATTAGAATCTAACTATGAACAACGACATGACCTTCAATAATGTAACAAGCAACTGAACTCACACGCACAGGCGCTTGCGTTTAGATTTCTGAAATAATGAAATTTAGTGAAAAATTAAGATTATGTCGAATCGTGCCAGATTTTTACGAAAGTTTTTGGATATATATATAAACAGGTTACTTTTGAATAAATTAATCACAATGAAAATGCATCAATTAATTTTCTTCAGAAATGTATTCTATTCCATTCAAGCACTACAAGTAAATATTTATACTGGCATGCACTATATACAGTTTATCGAAAGACGAAAATCTACTCAGTTCACAAAGTTTTGAAAATAAATCCATATAATTTTCAGGTCAGATGTAGAATAAGAATTAGATAAATCAAGTATATAATGATTCTAGTGAAAGATAAACAAGAGTAATGTACAACATTCACTTATGGTAAACTGATTTTATCATTCACACTTAAATAAGACATTTAGCATTGTCTGTAAGAGACCATAGTTGTTTTAGGTCTTATAGTAACAAAGCTAATTATGTAAAAATTGAAAAATTTTCTTTATGGTCGTTGAAGAAAACTGTATACTGTTTTGATACTACCAGACTACTTACACTCAATTGTACGTCAGACAAGTTGAAAAGTAAAAATGCTACTGATAAACAAATTATATTTAGTAAATTTATTCAAACTTAGAACCAACCAATCATATAGAGACATTCTTCATTTGTTTTTAATTAAAAAAGCAGAAAAGCCGGTCACTTTAAGTTCAACTTGATTCATATTTTACTTTTGTTAGAAAATAGTTTGTCAAACATAATAAATTAAAATATACAAATTTTTACTTCTATCTACAATTTTGAAAGAAAAGCAAGAAGCAGCATTGTAATTTCTAGAATTTATTAATGAAATTTCAAGAGTTTTCATTAGATTTGTCAGATTCACTTGAATAATAAATCCACTTGGCTTCAGTTAACCAGGAGCACTGTACAGCTGTTTCATCCTTATCTGGAATCATCAGCACTGTATACCTTTCAAGTTTTACACACAAATAAAGTCGAACCCACACTTTATCTGGTATCATGTCAGCACCTTAACCTGCTACGTTACTACCGGTTTAGTAAGTGAGTGATCCCTTCCATTATAACTTTACCATATAGATCTTGCATTCTAGAATTGTTGCATCTTTTGATAATCCTATTTGAAACAAGGTTCATGTATTATGAACCAATCTGCTTATACTTTTTTAAGTTAAAAACCTTCAACAAAATTAAACAATGTCCCACATTATTTTATCCAACTTGGGTATTCCAATTGAGAAATATCTATATAACTGAAAGTGACTCACAATACGCAAATCTGGAGCTAATAACAAAACCTACTAACTCCCATTTGCAAAAATGCTGAAACAGGCAAAGTAATTCAATTTTAAAATTATTGTTCAAACTTTTTCGTCCAATTTTATATTTTTTAATTAATTGCTTTCATTTAATAATTGCAGCTCCAAAGTTTTACAAAAATAATTTTCAAAAATTGGACATTTCGACAAAACCAAACCAAAATCCACATTCAGTGCCGGCGGTGGGTCTCGAACTCACCCAGTTCCGAGTCGACCACTCGACCAATTCTGCCGCCCGATCACAAAGAAATGAAATCTTAAGTGTATATTGACGCGTACAGAACGTAATGGGTCCATTTCTATTAAGTACAATCAATAAATTTAGGCATTTCAACTGAACTGAAACAAAACCTTTCCTTTCTCATTCAAATTAAATTTTGTTACTATCCAAATCAAAATTTCTTCAGTTTTGTTATTTACAAACTAATGTAGAAAAAGAAAAACACAAATATGTGTTCAATCGGCAAATTAATTTGCCAATTCATTTTATTAAATTGAAAAAACCTGCGATTAACTAACATACGTTCAAGGTCAAAATTGTGAATTTTGCAATAGTCTATGAAAAAACTTCCAATCTTTTATACACGAACGTGTGAAGATATTGAACCAACACAACGTCAATAAAATGTAGTTAGCAAATTGAAACACGAATATCTAAAGTATTTATCCCACCTGGATGGCAGAGGAGGTTAGAACGCTAGACTCAACACTGGGTAGATTAGAGTTCTACCGCCAGTACTAGATGAGGATTCTCGTTTGACTTAGCTACACGTTCAAATGTTAAAAAATGTATTACCAAATAAACCAAATTATCCAAATGCAAATGTTATCGACTCACCTGCGATTTTATTACCATTATTTTATAAATTCTTATTATTATCATCATCACCATCATTATTTATTACTATTATTACTGTTATTATTATTATTATTATTATTTTGATTCTTATTATTATTATGATTATTGTTATTTGATTCTTATTCTTATATTATTATTGTTATTATCATCATATATTATTATTATTTTGCTTCTTCTTCTTCTTCTTATTATTATTATTAATATTATTATCATCATTATATATTATTATTACTTGATTCTTCTTTTTCTTTCTTATTCTTATTATTATCATCACCATCATTGTATAATAAAAATAATAATATTTTGATTATTGCTTAAATATTTTATAAGCACAATTTTTCATCATTGCATTCACAAATAGACTTACATGCGCTTTGTTAGTATGATGATTTGAAAGATCTGCATTCTGATCCGCCGTATATGATGACATGTATTTCGAATTGACACCGTCTTCATCGTCATTACTATCGCAGTTGCTTAACACATGAACGGGAGGATTGTTCAAAAGGAGTTCGTTCATCGAATTGGTACAGCACATGCGCGTGTTATAAGTCAACGGTTTGGACGGTTGAATGGAGTCTTTATTTGAATGTTTATCGTTCGCAGTCATCGGTTTGGTCGACTGCGAACGAAAGGGTCTGACTACTTGTGCACTAGTTGAATATGGATATATATAAATGGACACTAAGCGAAGCTAGTGTCAATGTCAAGTTTAGCTAAAAAAGAAACTTAATAATTTTAAAAATACTAATCCAACAGGTTTTATTATATTAATAAGACATTGTAGTGGTCTAGTAGTACTTGGGTGGGTATGTGTTCTAGTGCCACTGCCGGTACTAAGTGGGGGCCCTTGTTTGGTTTCTCTAAAATGTTCACTTGCTGAAAAATGTTTCTTACAAATGATTCAAGGAATGAAAACGAAATGCATAAGATAAGACTTTTATCTTATATACTTCATATTTTTAAGCAGTCCTTTTTATATTCAATTGTTTAAAATTAATACAGCATCAAGTACAAAAGATTCCATCATACTATATTTTTGTCAGTCTCATGTCTTTATATACCGGGGTAATCTAATGGTACAACACTGTACTCGAACTTGGTTGGATATGAGCTTGAGTGCCACCACAAGCACAACTTGTAGAGACCCTTGCTTGGCTTTAAATGTCCAATGACCGAAAACTGGTTCTCGTTAAAAAAATACAAGCATTAGTAATCAAACAAATAAAATGATTCAATAATAAATTGTTTCAATGTAACCGAGTAAAATAGTCTAAACTAGGCGCAAGTGTACTTTATAACCACCCTTATCATTATTGTTATTATTTCTCAAATACTTTACAAAAAAATAGTTTTCAACAAATGGACATTTTAGCAAAGTCGAACAAGAGCCCACATTTAGTACCGGTAGTAGCGCTCAAATCTATGCCATCTAAACTTTGAGTCCAGCGCTCTACCACTCTAGAACATCACAGCATTATATACTCAATCTTACAATGATAATCGACTTTGTCTACTTGTCGGCACATCATTCGACAGATAATAGTGTTTGTTCTGTTCGGCCAAACGGGCACTTCGTCGCAAAGCCGACCTTGGAAAGTTGGACAATCGATTGGCATTTGAATCGATGTTCGAGAAATTGTTGTAACTTTCGCGTTCGTAGATGTTTTGATTGAATATGGGACTTAATGAATGAATTCGCATTGCCGTAAGTGGAGTGTGCAACGCATTGGGATTGGCAGACGACTTGTTCGAAACGATGGGCTGCTGATTAGGCGAGTTTTGAGACGCGTTGGTTGGGTGTACATTTCGAACACGCTTCAAATTCGATTTGGAACTCGAAAAAAATAGAATGATAATTTCCTAATTAAAATAATGATAAAACCTTTGTTGCTTGCATTATTGTCAAACTATGCGTTTTGGGACACGCGCATCATTTTATAAATGTGTGTGTGTGTACGTCACAGTAACCGAGTTGGTGAGCTTTCAACTCAAAATTGGGTGGGTCTGAATCCCACCACCGGCAGTAAATGCCAACTCTTGTTTGGCTAAGTTAAAATGTCCACTTACTGACAAATGTTTTCGATACAATATTCAAGCAGTAGAAAGCGAATGTATAATAATGTAAAGTTCAATTTTTGTACTTAATAAAAAATTTGAATATCAAAATTTTAAACACTAAAAACATTTTGAAATATAATAATGTTCAATAAACCAAATCTAATTAAACTGAAATAAATCGTTGCAATAGACTTTTTAAAACAATCTACAATTTGTTAATAAACAATGTTAGTGTTTGATATGCTTCATTAATACAAGCACGAAACACATTCATGTAAAACACGCAATATCAAATATTTTACAAATATAATTAACCAATAAAACATATAAACCTATAATAATCGAAAGATACTTAAAAAACCAATGTGTATTTAGAAATGTCAGTGCAATAAACGTTTTATTTAAATAATAAATAACGATAGGAAGATAAAAATTATAATCTCCCAATTAAGAAATTAAAACTTCTATTCATATCAATACTAGTTGTTTTAAGTTCACAAATCCAGAAACATTATCATTCTTACAATCAAAAATTGCCCGGCTAATTACATCTATTTAAACAAAATCAATCAAACAACTAATAACACAAAAATACATCGTAAACTACATTTATCTATTGTAATTCGTGACGTAATCACCACTTCCTTATTTCTATATTTGTACGGCATATTAATTAACTATAATGACTTTAAAAGCTTTAGAACCAAGGTGAGAAAATCACAACAATGTTTTAGCTGACAAAAGATATTTTTGTCACGGCGCCACTAATCGCAAAAATTGACAAAATCCAACGTTTATATATCGTATACATTGAAACAATTTAAAATTTATTGGGTGTACCTTTGACCAAAGCAGAATCCCATTTATAGCACTGTGCACTCGGTCTACGCCGTGTTGGTCTAGGCTCGTAACAACCTCTGGTCCAGAATAGGTCACTTAAAGTTGACTAAAACTTTATAAACATTACTCAAATTTTCGCAAAGGCGTTTTCGTGATAAAAGTATCACGATAAAACGTTATATATATATATATATATACATTCTTAATCCATCTATAAAAGATCAGAAATGAACCAATCTAGCCAGTCCCAAGCCTGGATAAATGATGAGGGTTTGAGAGCAAGGTTAGAAATCTGATCTCTATAAAAATCTATATTGCTACAGAAACAATAAGAGGACGCCATCCCGGCAAACAACGGCAAAGAAGTGATGGCACGATCCAAATGACAGGGTCGAGCAAAAACCAAAACGAAGCTCAATCTTCACTTCAACGTGGTCAAATTCTACGTTTATCGCCCGATAGACCAGCACGAACGGTTTTGGGATGTACAATTGATAATAGCAAAAAAGGTTGGTAGACCACAGAAACATTTGCAAAAATCATTTGGGAAGATCTAATTAAAATAAATGTCTAATAGAATGAAACAAAAGTTTTGGCAAAATGTTTAAAAACACATGAAATAATTTTGTTGCCTCATGTTGTGTGTAAATTATGAAACTTGGTTGTTGTTTTTTGTTGTAATTGTTTTCCTGTTGCCTCGTGCTTATTTGAAAGCAAAATCGTTTTGTAATAAATAATATATATTCTTACCATACATTGACTACCATAGCTCCGGGTTTACGAATTGATTTTCTTGAACCCACACTCAAATGTCTAACAGGTCGAAACGATTGATGCATCGCAAAGACGTTCTTTGGTTGACAAGAAGGCGGACAAGGAACAAATGTTTTGTTTTGTACTGATAAACTATTTGTACTTGTATTTTTTTCGTCTTGATTATTATTATTATTTTCATTATGATAGCCATCATTAGTTAATTTTGCACTTTTTAATTTGGAATCATCTGAAGATAAATGGGTTGAAGAGTTATTGAGCGCAAACCAACGTGTAGAAAGAAAATCCTTAGATGGATGATGTAAAAAATGTTGATCTTGTTGTTGCTGTAATTGTCTTCGAAGTGCCTTTAAACGATTCAATTGATCGCCCTGAGTTAGAGGCTTGCCAATTTCACATTTTGCTGATTTAAAATAGCATAGAATTATTTGAAAAATTAGATTTTATGCTTTCCAATTATACAAATAATCTTATTAATTGTTATACATATAATTACTTAATTTTCATGAGAATTGGCTTTCAATGTGGTTAACACAGATTCCTTTAATCACTTAGCCACTTTAATAATTGTCTGAACTAGTACTTTTATATTTCATTTTGTCATTAAACTAAAACTAACCATTTAAAATATAAACAACAACCTTTATTTATTTATTGTTCTTTCAAAACTCGTTCGCTTTAAAAACCACACAGCAACAAGATTGTTCTATGTAATTCTATAATAAAATGTTTGGTATTATCAAAAATTGAGTTTTTATTTGGATTTTGTCATCAAAATCATACTTTCAATACTTTGCCGTAATTTTATGGACTAATATTTCATCTTTGTATTTGTTTAGTAAGTTAGGTTGCCAACATTGCGTTGTCAATCTTCTCCTTTCTTAACCGGACTTGAAACCGACTATAGTTGAGTTAAAAACTACATAGGTAATAGTTAATTAATCCTTCTTATTTAATATACACCTATGCCTCTCTCTAAAAAACATTGCTTTTATTGTCACAATTAAATATTGCATTTTTTATTAACTACAACCACACGTTTGGAACTAAACTTGTTATCATATACATACACTAGAATGTCATAAAATACCTCCACATATTCCAAAATTTCATTATCTCAATTGTGGTAGCTTAAAATATGCTATTCAAAAATAATAATACGTAAATTATACTTTTATCTGTACAATTCATAGTAATCTATATTTTTCAATCTGAAATCAAAATTTTTTATTTGTATTACAAATTTGATAACTAAAGCAAAACGAATCTATTAATGGATGGGTAATTCAAAAATATTTGCGTAATAATCATCACAATTAATTGACAATAATAATAATAACTATTATTATTAGGCTGTGAAAGAATAATTATTATTATTCAATACCAATGTCATTATTATTTCCTATTAGAACGATTAATGAAACCGCGGAATCGTGCATAGTAAACAGTATAATTGTTACTTTAAGTTATAGTAATAAATAAGCACACAATTTTAATTCAATTACCAGCTATCCTGCCTTGGTTTGAATATAAAACAAAACAAGGTATGGCATTAAATGTTCTTTGCCTACCTTTCCTTAAACAAATAAGCCTTAAATTAGGACTGAAGAACAGAGTAAATAATCAGTAAGAGCTTATCTTATGGATTTAGTGAGAATAGATTCAATCCTTGACTATCGCCTTATGTATAGGAGAGAAAACCTACTAGTTTTACAGTAGAAGTATAACACTGGACTTAGGTGGGCATGATTTCAAGTACCACTACTGGTGCTAAATTTGAGCCCTTGTTTACTTACTAGAATGTTTCTCGTAAATCATTCATGTAAAAATAATAATAGTATATATATAAAGACATATTATTTATTTTTATTTCATGTTTGCTACTTTGGATATTTTACAGGAAACATCTATCAGCAGTGGACATTTTAGAAAAGCAAAATGTGGGCCCGCATTTTAGTGCCGGTAATGGAATTCGAACCCATGCCCACCCAGGTCCAAATCGAGTGCTGTACCGCAAATAGTTGCACGGTTGGGTCTATACAATTCCAACCCCGCCAAAATATCCTATTTCCATGTCCTGTTTAAAAAAAACAGTTACCTAATTAGTGAAATGTTAGTAAGTTGTATCAACTTGAACTTATATCTCAACTGTACACATTTTTGGTACATAAATACAAAAACTGTGTGTTTGACTGACAAGTATATACAAAAAGTAAGAGTATCTCATGGTTTACAACTTCTAATATTTTTATTTAGGATTGTAAATGGCACGTAATACCTTAAATGCCTGATTACTAGTTAAAAAATGACAAATATTACTTTTAGGTAAGATTTGAACCAAAGATCTATCATATTAGTCAATCAGATTTCTAAAGTAAGTGTATGTATTAATAGTCCAAACCACTTGTATTTAAACAACTAACTAAAAAAAACTCAAAAGGAATTTCATAATTATATAATATGTATGAGAATTATGTAATTTTCGTGTAACTACTGTTACAAAATTCTAGCGTAATAACTTCCCTCGGTGCATTACACGTTTATTTACTAAAATTGTTTCATTCAAAACACAAATGTTGTATTAAACAACATCTGTCATTCAAACGTAAATTTTGCTTGTAAATGTTCTACCAATTTTGTAAATCACGTGTGGTATTGATATTTGTGTAGCCGAAAAACACTAAATTATTATTTTTTAAATTGGGTTTATTGCACAAACGTTTTTTGAATAATACCTTAAAAAATCATGTTACTTGCAATTAATCATCACTAAAACATAATACGCTTAAACGTTCATAAAACGGTACGTAAAAAAACTTACAAATTTACGATTCAAAAGTATGTTCATAATAATCTACAATACAATTATTGTCATTATGTCATTTTTACCATTATTACTGTAATACTCCACGAAAAAAAGTTTTAGTAAACAGACATTTAAACGAAACCAAAACAAGAGCCCACATTTAATGTCAGTGGTGCGAATCAAACCAGCCCAAGTTCGAGTCCAGAAAACCAAATTAAATAGTTAACCTAAAAACAACATTTTCCATTTCCAATAACACTTTAACAATTGATAAACAAGAATAACGTCTGACGTAAAAATTGTCACAATTAAAATCGTCTTTATTTAATAAAAACATTAACGTTATCAAAATAAATTATCTACTTTAAAACAATCAAAGCTTAATCAAATCAATTAAAACCGTGCCCAATTTCTAAATAATTAAATAGTTATTGATTTATTGCTTTATCCATATGGCCAATATTATCAATCAAACTGAAATGTTGTTTGCCGCAAACGTTATCCGTTCAATAATGTAATATTACTCAACCGGTATTTACATAATGCAAACCAACAATTTGTTACAGCATTTTAATAGCAAATTATATTTTATCAAAATGAATATATATATATATATATATATATAATTCATATATATATAATTCATATATATATATATATATATATATATATGGTTTTATTACTTTGAATGTTTTACAAGAAACATCTTTCAGCAGTGGACATTTTAACAAAGCCGAAAGTGAGCCCGCATTTTAGTGCCGGTGGTGGGATTCGAACCCATACCTACTGAGATAAAAATTCGAGCCTTGAACGGCTAAATTACCCCAGTACAAACTGCTACGTCCAAAAGACGCGGTTCAAAAAAATGAAACTAGACTCATTGTTTTGTGCCTCTCCACGGAAATCTTTAGTAAAAGGTGAAAGATTTATCCGCATTTGAGGAGATATCAAAGTTAGCAATGTAATTACCTCTCAATTATTTCATATTTGTACAGCATATTAAACAATCAATCTTGAAAGCCTAGATAATCTGTTATGCATATATATATATATATATATATATATATATATATATATATATATATATAATATATATATATATATATATATATATAATTACCATCTTTCGGTTGTGAGTCGTTTTGTTCAACTAAATTATTCCATTTCGATTCTCCAACACATTCCAACTCGGTCAAATTTGGCTTCAAATCATTGACAGATACACCACTTGACACATTGAAATTCCATTAAAAAATAAAAATACTCAATATCAAAATAAGATTTACAAATTCAAAATTGTGTTTATACAATTTTTAAATATTTAATTTGTTTTCACCAACATCTTTTATTTTTATTTTCTTTTAAAACTCTTTACAAAATATAAAACTAGTAACTTATATTATCACAATTATTATTAATGAAAATAGCTGAAACAATTTACAGTTAACTATCAATATACTTATGGTATAGATGTAGTAATTAATTGTTAAGATCTACATCAAACCCCAGTCACAAGCGCAATTGGATCTACGAATCAGCAAGCATGAATTAATAAATGATCCTACAAAAGCAACTGTTGGCCTCACATAGTAAAGGAAGGGTCTGAACCATTCCAAATTCTAAGAACTTTAAAATTTACACTGCTTGTGACATGCCTGAATAGAAAATAATGTTTACATTAAAGCCTTAAAGAGTGTGCAGTTGGCAAAACTCAAATATGTAATCTATTTTCGCTTTTAGAATATGCAAAAAACTTTAAAACAAAACATTTAAGAAATAATAATAATACATTGAATTTACAAAAATGTTATATTATATATGCCGCAAAATATTACTAAAATTCCTTTTTTTAATATACAATATAATGTAAATTGCTAGACAACGTAAAGTTTTTTATAAAAACAAAACCACAGTTTTCGCTTATACATATGTATATGTAAAAACTACTTATGTTTACACATATACAAAAGTATTAAAATTAATTTAACAAATTCAATATAAAATGCTTGCGTACGTTATGATTAATAAATCATTAAAATGTAGCTGAAATTAATTAGCTTTTGTTTATCCAGACTGTTTAACAATGCCAAAATGCTTAAACTACGTCACCAAATTATTTTCATTTTGTAACTTCTAATATTTTTAATTCAAATAATAAACACGTGTGTTTATGAAAATTATTATTTAACAATCCAAACATGTTAAATAACAAAAGCGTAACGCATATAAATACTTTTAGCATAATTACCACTTGGAATTTTAAAAAATTGCTAATTATAGAGTAGTAATAAACAACTAGCTTAGTAATTTTTTTCCTGTGTTTGTTTTAACTTAAAGTCACAAAAAATACACAATTCAGTTGCTAACACTTACCATTCACATGAAAAATAAAAAGTATATTAAAAAGATATCAAAGAATAAAACCAGAAAAGGAATATGTTTAAATCCGTGTAAAACTTGAAAGGCATGCACTGCTGATAATTCCAAATTAGAATGAAACAGTTCTACAATACACCTAATTTATTCAAACCAAGTAGATTTATTATTCAAGTAAAACCCTATAATAGATAATTAACTGTTTAAAAATACGAGGATTTTATAGAATGCTACACATTAAAAATTGAACAAACGTTTTAAATAAAATTCAAAATAAAATAAATAAGAACTTAAAGAGTAAGGTTAAGATTCCTTTGTTAAAGAAAAACAATTTAAACTGAAGTAAACTAAAAAACTAAAACTCAATTTAACATACAACAAAAAATAAGTAAATAATAGAAAATAACAATTATTGCAGAATCTATTGTTAATCTACAAATGTGTAAGCTTAATAAAAAAAACTTACAGAGTATTTTCTTGAACTTCGGCAGACAATGGATACGAGTATTTTGTTTCAAATATTGTAACATTACCAGCGTTTTCAAGGTCAGTATTCCTATTTAACCTTGAATCATTAAATTTCTTTTTTTCGGCTACTAAGAATGCTGTCGACTTCGACATCGCGTGATGAGTTTTGGCACGAAACGCTTCACCATTTTGCCAACATTCCATTTGTTTAATATTCATCCAATGCTGCTGCGGACCGATAATTGAACCGGGACGACAAATACGAATCCAGGCGATGGCTTCTTTTGATGAAAATTTGTAATGTTTCATCAAATAGCACCCAATCAACGTCCCTGTTCGACCCAAACCAGCTGTGAAGTGCAAAAATGTTGCACAAAGAACAATTACCAAAGTTAATTCGAAAAATGGAATTGTCATTCTAATTTCAGGATTTAAATAAAAATGAGCAATTAAAAGTAGGAAAACATACATGTACATGAGTTGTATTTAGAAAAATAGGTCTTACAGTCAAATTAAACACCCTTTTAAAAGTAGATTATTCAGAAATGTTTTAGATTTTGCCTTAAGAATAAAAATAATCCAAAGTGTTTGTGTGTTAATAATGGCAATGTACAATTATTTTAATTTTATTCATGCATTTAAGCAATCCATTTAAAAGAACTTTGCTGTAACGACTTTCATTCGTGTATTGTTATCTTATAACTAAAGAAAAAAAGGGGGAAATGATGTTTTTAAATACATCCCATTCTAAAAAGATCTATAAAAAATATGCAAATAGAAAACGCTTACATATTTCTTGATCTTATACTAATGATTAAAAAAATCTATTGTTGAATTAATATTATTGCAAGAATAATTCCACCGTAGCAAGTTTCAAGTTGGGTTGAGAAAGAATGGCTAAAGGTCAAGATTGAATTTTCTGAAAAGTAAATAATGCTAAAAAGAAAACAAGAAAATGCAGAATATAATGGCAAAAACGTAATAGCATAATTCCAATGACAGGGTTGAGTATGAAAAAAGAAAAAAACTCAAACTTTTAATGCTAAAAATCTTAAAGAACAGTTACATAAAACAAATGTGTTGCTTTATGTTCTTCAGAACGAATAAAGTTTATAACATAACATTATAGGAATTAAAATGATCCTGAGGATTTGAGTATTGCCTATAGTCTCAATTTCCAATTATGGTAATATTCTTGACTGTTGCTCCTCCACGTAATGCATCTTGAACTAGGTACCCATAGATACATAAACTAATAACAGTAGGACCGAGTGCATAGCAATATAACTAGACTTCTGCTTTGGTAGATGGGTGCAAGCGTACATCCAAGGTACTTGAAAGGTATCATAAAGTATATGTAAACCATATGTAGCCTTTTGGATAAGAGAGATAACCCTGTTCAAATATCAAGCGGCTTTGTCAATATTTACCAACATTTACACCACCACAAGGATGTCATCTATTAGCCAAGTAATTTCTTTACTCTTCTACGTTTGTAAGCCTTAGTAAACTATCAAAGTCGATTGTTTAAAATTCTGTATAAATATAGTAAATAATAAATAGATGATCATGTCACGAACCAAAATAAAATAAATGAATAAAAATATAATTATGTTTCTATATATAATCACCACACAAACAAAACAAATATAACTAAAAAACTTCAAAATTTTATAAACACCTGAAATTCCGACAAAAAATAATTGCAATAAAAAAAGAATTATCCCTTTTAATTATTAAAATGTAACACATTTTCATTTAATTACAAACGTACATTGATCGTTTCTGTGTGCAGTTAACGAATCACCTAGTTACATTAATTTATTTGCAAAACAGCTCAACCATTATTAACAGAACATTTAATCAATAAAATGTTCCCTGCCACATATGTATTTTTTATATATAGTAGTAATTTCTTACGTAAACACACATAAATAAAATAAAAATGTGATTCTAACAATATTCACAATAATATAAACTCAAAACCAGCACATTAAACTACATTATTCCAAAAAGCATTGGCGTGCAATTTGTCTGGTATCATCAATTGATCTTTATAAACTAATTACAAATTAGCACATTGGTTAAAAATTGTAGTTATTTATTTCTCGTTTTTATCAAATGCGAGAAAAGAGGCATTTTTCATCTTGTAATTTTTAATGCAATTATAATTACCAATTATTTCAAAAACTTTTTTAATTTAAAATTTTTTTATTTCATTCACAATTATGATAATATAGTCAACTCTTCATTATTTCTATATTTATAAAAACTATTAAACGATCGAGTCTAATGGATTTATAAGTATAACAAATGTAGAATAATAATAAGGTTTCTTGGCTAATAGAGGCATTTTTGCAAAAAATAGACTAGATTGCCCTATTTCCCTTTTTTACTTTAAAAGACCTTTAAAACACCCTGAATGTATGCGAAAGCCGAGCCATATCACTGTGATCTCAGTCCCAGCTGTATTAGCCTAAATGCTTGGGTACATCTAGACCAAGAAGCGCCATCCAAATGTGACAGTTGGGAATATCACCATCATTATACATTCATACTTAATAATCATTACATCCTATTAAAATGCTTTAAAAATAACATTACACTTGCAGTAAATTATATACAGCCTGAAATAAATATAGCTTCATTACCTTTGCAATGAACTGCAATTGCCCCAGAAGCATTTTCGCATATTTCCAAAAATTTGAGCATAATTGCATCGGAAGGACAACTGCCATCTATAAAAAACAGATCGTAATGTTCTATGCCTGCGTTTGTAAATCGTTTAGCATCATAATTTTTTTTATTCAACCGAATTACAGTTGTCACGTTGTTCTTTTTAAAATATGGTAAATATACCTCGGGTTCGTGCAATGGATAATCTGTAATACAAACACAAGATGGTTTTTTGTAGAATATATATCAGACGTATGCAAATGGTTAATAATAAAAACAAACCAGGAAAACGTTTTTATTTTATTGCATTATTATTATTATTATTATTATTATTACTATTAATAATTTTTACTACTTATAATGGTTTAGCAGAAATCTGTTTCAGCAGTAAACATTTTAGCGAAACCAAACGTAAGTCGGCATTTGGTACCGGTAGTGGAGATCAAATCCACGCCCATCGAGGTTCGAGTCGAGTGCTGTACCGCTAAACAACTCCTATATATCTTACATTAAAATGTTGAAATTAAAAAAATCAAAACACATAAGTATATGTAGACAATATAGGTAATTTATGAATAATAATCATAAAACTATTCATAAAACAAATTACATTATTGAAACGCAGATACTAAAAATATCAAAAGTAAGTAAATAATTGTAGACAATTGATTAAATTATTTGAAATTCATCAATTATAAATGATATTATACACAACCTTTTCATTAACCCTTTTCAATCTTCACATATTCATTTTATATAACTTTATTTGTTACCATAAAATAAAAAATTTAATCTTTTTCACAATATCCTACTCCTAACATCCTGAGAAATTGAATAATATTTATAAAAGTTTAACTTTTAAAAATTGTGTTATTTGTAAATCCATATCTTTGTATAATGGATTCTAAATATACAGTAAAAATAATCACTAACCAAGTGCACAAATGTATAACAGAATGTCCGTCTTGGTGGATGGGTACATGATAGTACAAAAAGTGTCTTAAGGTATGTACACACCACTGAGCTATTTGGTGGTCTAGCGGTACAGTACTCGACTCAAACCTGGCTGGACATGGATTCAATCTCCACCACCGGTACCAAATGTTCGGCTTTGCAAAATATTTAAATCATTTAAAGTAGTGAAAATATTTTTAAAATATTACGTTTATAAACCCTAACAACAAATCAATCGGCCTTATCAATCTCTGCAAACAGTGATGTCATCAAAAGAATGCTGATTATAATCCAAAAAACATGGTTATACCTTTTTGCATAAAAAGCAATAGAAGATAATCGTTCAAAATACTTGTCAAATACAAAAATAATAAAGGGATAATTAATTGGTTATATTAGTGAAACATCTATGCACACAAATAAATTATTAAATATTACTTTGAAAAGAGATTACTCTTTAAATTTTAAAATTTATACTTTTTTCATTCCATTTTAAAATGCAACACAATAAAATTGTAAACGTTTAGTATTATTTACAAAAACCATTAAAACTAATATACAATACATATATAAATAAAATTCTTAATGTATTTAAATATACAAAAAGTGTTTATCTAAATCAGTAAAAACTAAAATTTAATATATTGTAATTAATATTTTATTATATTTATTCTAATTAAAGTTTTCAAAACGTATACATTGTAACTATTTATACAATATATAAATTTTTAAAAATATCAAACGTTATACAAACTTATTTTTTTAAATTATCTCATTCAACATATTAAAATTTAATATTAAATACTGCTATAAAAAAAGTACTTAATATTGTTAATTCCACGTACCATTCTCTATTTTTGTTTGAGAATGTGGTCCACAGAATGCTATAAATTTATTTGGTACAATCCAAGTTAAATCACCATTTTCTACTTTCTAAAACAAATAATCAAATAATGTTTCCTGTCAAAATATTCAAAGTAGCAAAATAAATCAATAGGCATTAATAACATAAAATGTTTTTAAAATAACATCATTAAAACAAGTAGTATAATTGCATTAAAAATAACTTGCTTCAAAATGTTCATATTCATCTACATTAAATGTATCAAAATTGAGAAAATTGTTTTCAACTGCCTAGAATTATACAAAATGTAAAGATACAATTTTCAGAAAGGTTGTATAATCTTACAAGTATATTCAAATCAAAAATAAATAAACGTAATCCCATATAAAAGTAAAATTCATTATCTAAATATACTATATAATTAAAATTTAAACATCAAATGTTTACCTTAAAAAACATAAAAAAATATATTCATTAAAAATAAAACATAAAAAAATAACATGTTAAAATCATATATATATATATATATATATATATATATATATAGAAACCATAATATGTTTAATCAATTAAACATTTTTAAAAAATTGAAAATATGAATATAACATTTAATAAGTTAAACTAAACTTTTATTAAAATTACAAAACTAAATATAAAAATAATACACATTACATGCATTAAAACATTAATAACCTTTATTGAAATACGTATATATTCTTAAACTACGTTTTGTAAATAAAACGGTTCGGTGCGTTTACAAAGTATTTAATTCTACCATTTACTATATATATATATAATACTTAAAAACATATTTTTATAAACACGTACTTTCTTAATAGCACACAAACAATCAATTACGTGCAAATGATAAGTTGAAGGACCCACAGATGCATCGCTAAAATAAAAGTTTTTCAAATCACAAAAATTATAATTACATTTGCATTTATTTAATTGTAACAAAATTTAAAACGTTTTCAAAATTAATCTTAATAAAAAATAATTAACGTTGAATAACTTTATCAATTGTACTCTGATATTTAACAAAGACGTTTACTCTTCGTGAATAGCAAATCAAACACTCAATCTAACAAATATAAAACATAAATTATACATATTGATTAAATAAATTAAAATGTAAGTTAATTGATTATATATATACATATATATATATATATAACACAAATATTAAATAATAATATTTCATTATTAACATTATTATTATTACTATTACTATTATTATTATTATTATTATTATTATTATTATTATTATTATTATTATTATTATTATCATCATCATATTGCTATTTTCAGTTTAAATGCTTCAATAAAAGTACATTCAGAATTATAAAATATAAAAACAATGTTTATTCTATTGACATTGGCTAAGAGAGTTAAACGCAAACAAATTTTGGCTATTGAAAAACTCAAATAAAAAATGTTTAATGTTTCATTATGTAAGTTATAAACATTAAACATGGAAAATTCAATAAAACGTTCAATTTATAAAATAAAATGTACAAATTAATATTTTAATTCAAAATAACATGTAATTTGCACATACCGAAAAGGTAAAAATGTTCTAGTATCATTTAACCTTAAACGATCAATAGCATCTTTAGGAGTACATAGTAAATAAATAATCTAAAAATTTTAATTAATCTTTTTAAACAAACCTGATAACAACCCATTAAAAAAGCAGCATTAGCACGTTTACAAGGATCAGTAGAAGTGTAATGAATTATTTTCTTTTTGTTTAAACATTGTGACTAACAAATTATTGAATTAAATTTATTTTAACATACATTAAGCTTCTTTCGAAGTTTCATGCAATATCTGTAAATATTAGCTAAATTTAATGGACCAAAATCTGAATAAAAACTAATTATATAATAAAAATAATAATGATTTACTTTTCATAAATTAATTCATCATCAATACAAAAGAAATGCAAACCATCAATAAACTTAGGGAAATAATTGTTAGTAATAAAATAAAGACGATCTAAAACGTGTATTTAAAAAATAATGCATTAAAAATAAATAAATACAATTAAAATGTTTCATTATAAACTTTTGAAATAAATAATTTAAAAATTGAACAAAAACATACAAATACTACATATTCAATTGTTACAAATTATACTTATAAATATTTTATATAAACATTACACAATTTTTACTTTATAATAAAATATTTATTATGCTCATAAAAATTATATTTTATCTTATAACGTACCTTCAATTATACAAGATGCATTAGATAAAATAATTTCACTCTCAGAAAGAATGTTCACATTAGGTTTTAATACCATTACAAATAAAAATAATTGTAATGTAATTTAACAATAATGACAATAATAAAAATGTAAAGGAAATCCAACACTGATAAAACACATATATATTACAATTAATTGAAAATGGGTTTATAATTGACCTTAATTAGCAAATTTTAACAACTATAATTAAACGCAATTAAATAAACATGAATAAAAAATAATTACATATAAATATTATTAAATATTTATAATTAAATAATTTAAATTTAAAAATTTTTTTAACTTAATTTATATTTTTATGCAATAAATCCGTTCATTTTCGTTATATATATATATATATATATATATAATAATAATTATTATTATTATATACCATTAGTTGTTATTATCAATAGTGTTTTGTATTCTATATTACTATTAAATTTATGTTGGTCTTACGTGTATTGTGTAAATTTAAGGGTTGTTTCATTTATATTAATATTGTATTGCAGAACCAAACGTCAACAATTATCAGTTTAATAATAAAGAATATTTTATATTCGTAAGATTTACTTTAGCGGATATTTGAAAAACGTTTACTTGATTATAATAATAAGGTTTTCTGCAAGTAAAACCAGGGAAAATTGATGATAAAGGTGTTTGCATATAGATTATCCGGCTTAATTAATCAAGTCAATTGTAAAATACGGAATTTTAAAGTTATTGCGTAAGATTAACTAAATAGTATTTTTTTTACAAATGTAATACTACTAGATAGGCATTTAAATAATGTACCAGAGTAATTTACTGGTGCAACGATTAATTTAAACTTGCTAAAATATTTACTTGCTGCAAGATGCTTTACGTAAAACATTTAAAAAATAAAAACTAAATAAAAATTAAAACTAAATAAAAATAAAAATTGAATAAAACTTTTCATATATAAAATTGTATGCTAAATTTTATTTCAAAAAATTAATGATATTGTTTTCACTTTGTACAGGTTGCAAGCTGCAGGTGAGTACACGAGTTGGATGTAGGTTCTTCCTGTCATAAGTCTAAAATAAACAATTTCAAGGTTATTCAATATTTTTTAATGTTTAAATGTTTGAATGTTTTACTAAAAACATCTTTCAGTAGTGGGCATTTAAGCGGAGCCAAACGTAGGCCCGCATTTTAGTGCCGGTGGTGGGAATCGAACCCATACCTACCGAGGTCCATATTCAAGCGCTATACCACTAGACCACCCCGGCATTATTAAATTTTTTATAATCAATAGAAATAATATAAGAACTTAACGTACAGTGTGACTTACAACTTACCTCGCCAATCTTTTCTTTGTGCAATTAATCAAAAACAAAAATATTTTTGAATTACTAAAAAACGTTTCTTACAAACCATTTATACATTATATGTTAGCTAATGCTTAAAAAATATCTTAAGGTATCCGTTTATTATATGTATCTGGTTAGGCTAATGGATTTTACCCTGACAAAAAATCAGGCTACAGGTTATTACATGTCCTATGTCAATTTTAATAAAACTTCTATTGCAAAGAATGTACAAGATGGAATCATCCAGTAAGCCCACCAACGATTCTAATTTTTTTATGCAATTATAAAATTACATAAATTGATGAAAATGTGTGAGAAGGTAAAAAAGTGTTGACCTTGTTGATCATTAATAACGAACTTGACTCAAAGCTATATAAGCGTGAAAGGTGTTGTTTTGATCCGTCAGCCGGCGAGGTGAGGCGCGCGTCACGCTACACGTCCATTGGAGCGTTATTCATCCTTTTCTCTTTTCTTCTTTTTTGATGATTATTGCAGTGTTTTTGCATTGTAATACGTAACTTGTTTTATTATTATTTTTGCATATTTATAATTTTTGCTCGTTTTCTATAATTGTTAACTACCTTGATTTTATCTTGATTTCAAATATTTTTTCTGTCACTAATCCCCCTTTACCTCACCATCCATTTCATTTTTCCCCCTGAAAATTTGAGACAATTTGAGAACCGAGTACTAAAAAGGCGTTTTGGCCTACTCAACTCGTGAAAAATCCTGAAATCTAACATCCTCTAAAAAATAATTTTTTAAATCTATGTTAGCACCGTCACAAGAAAGCGATTTTTTAATTAAGAAACTTCATTTATACCCCCAAAGTTTAATACGCATTTGTTTTAACCCTATCGTATACTCCTACAAAGCTAAATCAATACAAGATTGACATTGCTTGTCTCTAGGATACAAGTCTGGATTGTTCAAAATTGTTTAGTTTTTTTAAAGCTTCCCAATTAACATTTGGTTTATTCTTCCCATTAACATCGGCACTAAATCCAGCATATCACAAGGTAACGCTTTGTCTATTTTCATTGACCACCAGTGCGTTAATTAACTTGAAGAGTATATCTCCACAATCAGCATTTTTCGTTTTAAATTATCCAAGTATAAAATGGCCAAAATCAGTACTCATGCTCCCACCAATAATTACTGCATAAAAGAAATTGACCAGTTTTATGAACAGATTTATACTTCAATCTTAAGACCTTATCACTAATCATCGTTATTGGAGGATATTTTGCAGAATTGATGTCAACCAACCCTGGATTGGCTATTGGACAAAATTGTGAAAACAGAAGATTAAGTCAAGCGGTTAGGTGCAATATGGTTCTCACGAACATCTTTTTCCAACATTCCGTGAAATATTTGACATTTTGTTCAAGTTGTGAAAATTCCTTCAAAATCGATTACATTGTGATTATCAGACGTTGGTTCGATGCAATCATGAATTCTCGCACAGAGGATGTCGAACAAGAAGTGAGAATGACTTTAATTATTCAATTGTTTCGGCTACCTCTCAGAATTGGTAAAACTAGACCCGATATTCCTACTCACAAACAGGTTTTCAAAGTCTACTTAGCAACTTCAGTTGATGCCTCAAATTGTGGTATGGAAATCACTCTTGGAACACTCTGAAACAAAGGATTAATATAGTTAGTTTAATACTTATCTGTATACTTAACCTAAAAGGCCCAAACTGGTTGTCCACTAATTCTCTCAATTTTTATGCATAAGCAAAAAATCTCCGAGAAAAAATGAATCAATAAAATTACGTACAAAATTCTGAAAGTAGTATGAGGACGATGCTGTAGCAGATGAACTAGAGGTTTCGGTTCACCATAACGACAATGGGAAAGTTTACAAGAAATTGCATCACTATACCGTGGTAACAAAGTTAAAGTTGAAACTTCTGGCATTTCAGATGAAAACTGGTTACTTCAATCTAATCAGACTTTAAACCATACTGAAATCACATGATGACTGTAATATAAATCTGTGCTCGACAGTTCCCTCAGCAATTTATTCAATCTCCGTTAAAACCTCACCATCGATAATATTATGCTCATTCGACCAAATTGCTCCATATACCTTCAAATACATTCCATATTAAAAACACGTCTTACTTGTATAACAAACCGAAAACAGTAAGTATTTGTTAAACTTTTAAAGCTACAAAAATTACTGGTAAAACAAAAAGATGATTATTTATCCACAGTCATTACATATCTCACATTATTTATATGTATAATAGTTCAATATTTCTAGTAAAAATAGCCTACTTGACCAAGGTATAAATAAAAACACAAATTTATAAAAGAAATACATTTAAATTAACATCTAACTTGTAATTAAATTTTACAATATATATATATATATATTATTCATCAGATTTTTCAATTTTAGAAATTAATTTATCAAATTCTTTAGTTGACACAATATCAACAATATCTTCAACTTGTTCCACACCCAAAACATCGGGAATATAGAATTGTAACATATTTTGAACTCCATTTTTCAAAGTAACAACCGAGCTTGGGCAATTTGAACATGATCCTTGAAGTTTAAGCTTCACAATACCATTTTCAAAACCCTGTTACAAACAATCAAACAAACAAGATTTATACGTAAACTAAATAAAACGTTCAATTAATAGCCTTAATAATATTACAAAATATAAACAATTCAAATACATTTTCAATTTTCTAACCAACGTAACATTTTTTCCACAACGTACTTTATATATAATATCCCCTCCATCCTCTTGCACTGTTGGACGTATTCGAGTGTCCAATAATTCCTTTATCATTAAAACGGTTTCGCTATCATCACTATCATCAACAATGTCTGAATATAAAAAACATTGCAATGAATAAAATAAATGTTGTTTTATTAATCAATCATCACTTTTCACTAGTTCTTTTGACTATAAAAATTACTTTTCAACAATTTGTATGTTTTAACTAATTTCCCGGAAACAAAATCGGATTTTGTATTTTTTAACCTAAAAAGCAATTCTCTACTTACTATTTCATAATTTTAAATAAGGCAGATATTTATTATAAAACATAGGTACAACGTAAAAACATATATATATATATATATATATATATATATATATATATATATATATATATATATATATATATAGAGGTAAAAATTAAATAAAGCGCATGTTTAATTCAAAAGTATTAAAACACCGTTCACAAAAAAGTATTTTCATTAGTTATTTATTTAACTTAATATGGAAACAGCATTTTTTAATTAATATATTTTCGTTACCATCATTAATTTCCTCCTCATTATTTATTATAGGTTTTCCCGTAGCATAAAAATCCATTATTGTCGCAAAAATATCAGGCTTTACCATAGCCCACTGTGCATCCTCTTTCTTTTAAAATATCAAATTTAATTTTAAAACTAACTTTAGATACAGTAATAAAATCTGGTCCAAAAAATACTCGTTCTACACCTGCAATACAGAAAAGTTGCCTGTAAAATAAAATGTCATTAAAATATTTACTTTGCCAGAGGAGATGGTTTAGCATGAATAATAGAAGGATAATCTCTTGTTCCATTACCTAAAACATCTTTACCAGGAACAAACTTTAAACTATTTGGGTTGGGAGTATCTTGAACTTGGATAAACAATGATCGTATACCTAAAATTTGTATACAAAATAAACATTTACTAACTACTAAAACCACCCAATTTTTGCTTGAACTTGAAGTACGCTAGCCTGTTTAAAACAAACATACTCGAACAGTAAATCTAAAAAAAATTTTTAATTAGCTTTCATAATTCATTCTGTTCTTCTTCTTTAGATAGTGCAACTTAAAGCATAATTTATAAAATTCATTTTAAGTCATTTTTAATATAATTAAAAATATTGAACAGAAAAAGGAAAAAAATACTGATAGTAATTATCTATTCTCTTCTATAATTATACACAAAAACAAGTTGCACATTAGTGCATAAATTGATTAAATAAAAAACAATTAGAAATTGGGTTTTACGGTGCAAAAGAACGGGTTACTCGCGATATCAAAAATATTTAATTTATATATATATATATTTCTTCTAGTTTAAAATTAATTTTAAACTTTTTAAAAAATTAATAAACTACAAACAACTTAAAATAATGCAATAAACTTTTAAAACCTAAATCCATTTATATTTATTTAACAGCGTATATAACAATAAAAACACATAGTATACCTTTAAACACTATAAAAAATCAAATAAAACAAATAAATGTACATCATTGTGATTATTAAATATCTGTATAAAAACACACATTGATCAAAGTTTAACACGATATTAATCTTCAAACAAGTAATCGAGTTTCTCTAAAAATTCGTAACGTACTCAATTAACTTGCCGCGTTTGTTAATTTTTTTAGTTAAGTTTAATATAAAAAAAGCAAATAATATTTTTTAAACAATAAATTTTAATTAAATTTATAAAACAAATACATGTTTTATTTATGTTTAATTAATTTAAGATTGTCTACATCACTGAATTTATATTAATACTGAAACAATAAGAAGACGCCATTCGGACAGGTTACAGGTTACAGGTTAGTTTACGAGTTGAGTAAAAGACACTCTCCGATCCTCGATTTAGATGTATCAACATTATCGTGTTAAGAAAGAAAAGAAAGTTAAACAAAGATAAAAATAAAATAAACCATCAACCACCTAGAGAATATAAGTAAAAATGGATAGGGCACAACAATCATAAGTAGCCTTAAATGATGAGACTATTTTAAACATTGATAATTCTTTGAGTAAAGTAATGGAGTTTCAACTTGGATTGCATTCTGGATTTATTCAATTTGAGATTGTGACCTCTGCAAGAGTTCTTAGTTAGTGAAAAAAAGGTGGGAAGGAGCCAGATGTTAAATATTGATATACCAAAATAAAATCACCCCGAAACCTATCTTTAAAAATAATAATTTCAGAGAGAGGAACTTGTCATGACAGGGCAGATGCTTTAAAGACCTACGTCATTTAGAGATCGCCTTTTGAACTATTTGGATATTATGTGAGTTAGATTTTAAAATAGGGGCAGTAACCTGTGCACAATATTCTAAGTGCGGTCTGATATAAAGCATATATAGCGGACAAGCACACCTCGGGGAAAGGTTACCTGGATTTCCTTTGAAGAATTTGATTAATCGGTAACAAATTTGAGTAGCTCTAGAATGATGACCTGTAAACTTTGGCGAAGAGTCAATTATTACTCCCAGATCCGTTATAGACTTAACCGATTCTATTGTTTGGGAGTCATGATTAGGCATTGAGAAGACGTTCCCTGATGGTTTACCGAAATATGTATGCTTACATTTAGCTAGATTTAGAAGAAGAGAGTTTTTGACAGCCCATTTGTAAATGTTATTGATATCAACCTGAAGATGACTTGGGTTGGACCCCAGATCTCAACATCATCTGCATGTAGCAGAACGTTGGACTAAACTACTTCAGGTAAATCGTTAATAAATATAATAAACAAAAGAGGTACTAATACGAATTAGGCAAGTAAGGGATAAATTAGTGCCTATTTGAACACTAAAAGAGTGATTGATAAGAAAGTCAGTGATCCAAGCAAGGATTGGTCTAGTGATGCCAAATAATCTTAGCTTTGTTAAAAGTAGATCGTAAGGTACTTTGTCGAACGCCTTTGCAAAGTCAAAATAAATGGCATTTACTAAGGGCCTTGAGTCTAATAAGCTTGTGATGCTTTCTGTGTGTTATTAAATAAGTGAGGCAGGACCTGTGGGATAGAAAACCATGTTGGGCATAGTTAATTAATTTATGCTTAGTGATGAAATCAAGTACATGAGTTCTTATTAACCTATCTATAGCTTTACTTGGGGTAGATAGGATACTAATCGGTCTATAGCTCTCAGGAGTAAATCTAGAACCTGATTTAAATATCGGCCTAATAAATGCAGACTTCCAGATGTGTGGAGAGGTTGATTAATATAGGTTAAATAGGGTGCCAATATTCCAGCACATTTTTTCAGAACTCTAGGGTATACACCATCAGCACTACATAAGGTTTATTTGAATTTTTTGGGCTGTCTGAGAACTGATTGAACATTCGGAGTAAAGGGACCAATAGAAAGGGCCGAATCTAAATACTGGAGTGGGGCAGAATCAGAATGTTGAAACATCGAATTAAAATAATTTTTAAAACTATTACAAGTCTAGGTCTAGTTAAAAGTAAACCAATGTCGTTTTTCAGACAGGGTAAAGAAATTTCGGAAGCACCCTTGTCTTTAATATACATAAACAGGGTGCTTTTGTTGTTCTTGGCTTTATTTAAAAGTTTGTGGCCCATATAGTATCTGTGCGACTTAATTAGACCGGAGCATTGATTCCTAATTGAGATATAGTTGTAATAAAAACAGAGGAGCTTAGTAGATTTCCAAAAGTAGAAAATCCTGTTTCATTTCTGGATTAAATAGACAATCTTCCTAAGGAGCTTTGGACTAGTGTAAGAAGGAAATCGATATGAAACAAACTTGTTGATGTCTTCTTTGATTAGATTAGCAAAGTGTAAGTAAGCCTGCTCTAAATTATTATTATATAAAGGACTCTAGTCGGCCAAGGCGAGGAATTGACGAAATTTCCCAAAGTCAGCTTCCCTAAAATCAGGGATTGGCATTAGGAATTCCCGTTTCTTTCTAGAGCTATATGAGGGGAGGATTACTTCAAAAAACAAAAGGATATTATTATTCTTCCCAAAAGGGGGTAGGTATGAGATAGAATCAATATAAGAGGATTCATTGGTAAAAACAAGATCAAGGCATAATGAAGAGGAGTCGAACCTGTATCTAGTGGGTGATAAAACTTACTGAGTAAGAGTATGTTTGATGCCAAGATTTAGAATTTTATTATCAAATGGATTAGAACCAGAAAGAGACCGCCAGTTAAGGGAAGGACAATTGAAATCCCCCATTAGAATGCGATGTTTGTAGGGAAAAGAGAGGTAATGTTTAAGTTCAGAAACAAAAGCCTTATTGGAGGTTTTGGGTAATCAATGAGACGATAAAATAAAGAGCAGAGAATATGATAACCTAATGCCAAATAAATAAACTTATATTTTTCTTGAGGAATGCATCGGTGTACGGATACAATAGTATAAGATAAGTTGTCCCGGATATAGAAGAGACAACCCCCACTTTTACCTTTACTTGAGTCTTGCCTAACTATTCTATAACCTAGTAGGGGTGTTTTACTGTCAAGTACGTCTTCTGAAAGCCAGTTTAGATAATTTATTGACTAGACTTAATGCGTTTGTGTAGTGTACCTTTATAGAGGAGAAAGGGGAAAAGAGGGGATAATTGCCTGAGCCAATGTAGAATGTTGGAAGTGGGTATGTCTTCAAGGTGAAAGCCGAAATTTTAGTATATTATTATTAGCAAGCTTTAATGGGGTAAGTCAAACTATAAGAATTCCGTTATTTAAAGGAATTAGAGTCCTAAATAAATTTATAGCGCGTTACTTTCTAGAGAAATCCTTAAGTAGACGAACCCCAGGATAATTAGAAAAAACGCTTAACCAACCCTTTATACTTTTTTTCTTAGTAAAAGAAGAATTAAAAATAAACAAGATAGGGGGAGCTGAGTGAAAGCGCTTGCAGGAAAGTTTACATAAGTTAAAATTATTAACCTTAAGGGAGCATAAAGAGATGATGTCCGATACCAGCTCCTTATAGCTTGTGACACTGCCTTTAATATTTTTAATAATAATGTAGCAATCACGTTTAATATCCTCAACGTGTTGCTTGGTAGCAGCCAAAATGTTTTTTTTGAAAAAGTCTAAGAACTGATTTAGCTGCTAAAAAAGAAGGACTGGAGTTGGAAATATGTTTTTTTAGGGAATATAGTTCGAACATAACATTATTAGAAAAGTGGGAAATTGAGGAGTTTAAGGCTTCCGTTTTAGCTTAGGATTTAGATAGCTTGTAGACCGTTGGTGCTCACGTACGGGAAATTTTGTCTAATATAGTATCAAAATTATGAATCTGAGAAAGATAGGTTTTTGAATCTAAAAGTGTTTCTAAGATATCATCCAATTGGTTGTCGTTGGCAGGAGGCAATTGACGTAAATCAATTTTGCATCTACAGTCCATTTATTTATGATCAATCGGACTATTAGCAAACTGCGAATAGTGTTCAGATAATAAGCCCGAGCACACTTCATAAAACCAATTACCGCAAAGTGCACAAAAAATGCCAACCTTTGTTGTAGGCCACATTTAGATGAATTGGAGAGAGTCATATCTAGAAACAACAACTAAGAAATGGATATATAAATTAATCAGGAAAAAAAGAAAATTACCACTAGAAGTAGGCTAGTGAGGGGTAATCGCACGCATCAAAATGACAGAGTTAAGTAAGTTGAAAAAAAACTTAATTTTTTACTTGCAAACTTTTTTATGCCAAAAACTTAACCAGTGTTAGAACATGGAATGTGCGCATTTTTTTTCGTAGTAGACAGTTAGAACAAGTTCTTCTAGAAATGAAAAAGTACAACTTAGATATTTTAGGTGTTAGCAAAATTCTGTAAATAAGGTTAAGGTCATTTCATAAATGGAGGTACATTAATTTTATATTCTGGACATAAAGAACATCATATTTATAGAGTTGGTATTATATTGAGTAAAAATCCTACTAAAGTTATGATTTGATGGAAACCCGTAAGCGACAGTATCATTTCAACTATATTCAACACCTGATTTGCAAAAGTAGCAATTGTGCAAGTCTATTCCCCTACTGAGGTTATTGAAGAGAACCAAAAAGATTTTTTCTATGATCAATTACAAAGTTTGTTGAATGATGTTCCAAAAAAGACATAAAAATATTGATTGATAATTTTAATGCAAAATTAAACAAAGATAGATCTGGGCAGTTCTCATATGTTGGACTATATGGCCATGTTGATAGAATAAATGATAATGGTTATATATTGTTGATGTAAAACAGTCATTGTAAAATGAGTGTTGGCAACACATTTTTTGCTCACAAAAATATACATAAAGCAACGTGGGTTTATCGCAACGGAGAAACAACAAACAAGATTGACTACTTTTGTATTAGTACAAAATGGCAATTTTAATTGCAAGATGTATGCGCATATCGCGGTGCAGATATTGATTTTGATTGCAATCTTGTTGTTAGAAAACTTTTTTTTAAATTAAAAAAAATATAAACTACAAAAAAGTACTTCTATTTTTGCTTAAGAAACTTAAGCAGCCAAATTTCTGAAACAAATTATACCATTTCTTAAAAAATACATTTCAAAATTTGAAAGGGGTAGAATGGTCCGATGATTAATGGCAATTGTTTCAAAACTCAATTACATACAGTAGAACAATTTTGCTGATTAGCAGATGTGGCTCTACAAAGAAATAATAAATTTGGCAGTCTGTTAAAATCTAATTGATTTCAAAAGGAAAATAAAATTAGAAAGCGATCAATCTAACAATTCCGTTGTTTAAAAAATATTTGACGGTAAGTATAGAACTTTAGATAAACAAGTTAAAAAAATTGCTGCAAAAATGGGGATAATTGGTTAATAAACAAAATATGAATACTGTTAATTCTTTTACATATCTGGAAAGCAACATTGGCAGAGACGGAAAAACCAAAATTGACTTTAAAGTCAGATTTGGAAAGACAATGTCAGTCTTCCATAGACTTAAATCAATATAGTTATGTTTTTTTCATACGCCTGAAGGCAAAACTTTGTTTGTACGCATCAATAATCATTTCTACGGCAATATATGGGAGTGAAACGTGGGAGTAAACAGACAAGATTGATAAGATGGTTGATGTGTTTTATCGCCGGTATCTTAGAAGTATTTTAAAAATTACCTGGCGCAATTACATTTCAAACAATAAAATTATAAAAAAACTATTT
Organism: Cardicola forsteri; assembly: GCA_025895645.1. Classification (NCBI taxonomy): domain Eukaryota; kingdom Metazoa; phylum Platyhelminthes; class Trematoda; order Strigeidida; family Aporocotylidae; genus Cardicola; species Cardicola forsteri. Next base: position 36,414 of record JAKXYG010000590.1, on the reverse strand, counting down.
TTTGTTTACTATATGATATTATTACAATTAGACGAAAAAAATTACTTAGTCAAATTTTACGTTTATGGCTCAAAAAACCAGCAAAAACGGTTTTGGAATCAACGATTAAAAATAGTAAAATAAATGATGGTAAACCACAAAAAACTTGGCTAAAAACTATTCGGAAAAATCTAATTAAAATAAATGTTTTATGGAATCAAATAAAACGTTTGATAGAATGTTCAAATACTTGGAAGCATTTAGTTGTCTCATGTTCTTTTTAAATTATGAGATTTTTGTTGTTTTTTGCTGTGATTGTTACCTTATTGCTTCGTGCTTATTTTTAATGCAAAAGGGTTTTGCAATAATATTTTTCCATAAAACATTAGAAATAATAAAAATAAATAAATAAAATAAGTAATAATATTGTTTTTATACTATAAAATCTTATTCCGGTTAAAAAAAGAAAGTTTAAATATTCGTTTTTAGCAGGCTGTGTTAACCTGAACTCTAATTTGAATATGCACGCAACATTGCTTGAACAGACTGTGTGTTGCAAAATAAGTCATCGACTACTCCATAATAATGAATAACATTACAAACCCTTGTATAGAAAGTTTATTGTCGATAATTGCACAAGATTAAAAATAGAAATTTATTTTATAAATTGAAACCAAGATAAAATTTTTAAGAAGGACGGAAGGAAGTCATACTGGCGTAGGGAACGGTTGTTTATATAACCGTTCTCATCAATAAAAATGATTACTTTATTTAAACAAAAATTGCTAATATTGATAAAATATTGTTCAAGAATTTAATTGTTTTTTATAATAATATAGTTTATTAGTTTTTTAATCTAATTATTTTTGCAAATTGTCTCCGCTACAAAGGTTTGAGCACAATATCAGCGTCACGCTGCACATTAAGTGAAACGTTATTTATTTATTCTTTTTTTTGTTTTTTAAAGATTGTTACAGAGTTTTTAGCATTGTAATACAAAATTTGTTTCATTATTACTTTTGTGCATTTGTCCTTTTTCTACCTTTTCATAAACATTAACTGTCCCACTATCTACCTTGATTTTGTATTAATTTTAATTTTTTTCCATGACATATCCAATTTATTTCATATTTTTTTCTAAAATTTGAGATAATTTTAGAACCAAGTGTTACTGTTGAAGTAAAATATTTAAAATGATTATTAATTTTTATTTTTATTACAATTTTTATATTATCGTACATTTAAACAACTTTGACGTTATTTGAACTTTGTTTTGAAACGCCTCCTTGTATTTGAATTTACTACGTTTGTTGTTGACATGACTGTGGTTTTGTGAGCATATTGTGTCCTGTTTTTCCTGTTGGTAAACAGTATTGGTATGTAATTTTGAATTATTTTGTAATAATAAATTGCAGAACGATAATTTAGATCAAACAAGAGCTTTTTAATTGAAATTAGCTGGAGTGTTGATAATTGTACGCATCAAGTTAAATCAAAGGAAACCAGGGCCGAGATCTTAGTGAGATCTTACACCGAGTACCTACTCAAATTGTGAACAATCCTGAATCTTGAACCTAACCTCTGTAAAAAATAATAAAAAAACAACTAAAAAATAACCCATTTAATTAAATAATTTTAAAGAAGTTAAAATATAATTTGATAAAATCTGAATAGAATTTTACTCTTCAATATGCGCCATCTTATATACATAAATTTTAATGTACAATTATATGAATTAATCTTGTTTCCATATCCTTTTCAAAACAAAAAAGATTTAAAAACAGAAATGTTTTATGAAACTTTTTAAAAACAAATAAAATTTAATTAATATTTAATAAATAAATAAATTTTTAGTTAAAAAATTGAAATAATATATAGTTTATAAATTTTATATGCATACAATAGCATAAAATTTTTTATTTTTTTGCAAATATTATTTAAGATTAAGAAAACTTTAAATTATTTTTATTTTTGAATTTATTGTGGTTCTATTTTAGGTATTAGATACTTCGGTAATTTTTGAATGAATTCAAGTTTTCTGTCTGCTTGCTTGCTTTTTCTATGTTGAGATTGCAGTTTTTGCATTTGCTTTGTTGCTTTTGTGTGTTTATTGTTACTCAGTGTTACTTTTTTGTGTGGTAAGTGCTTGCTGATATATTATTAAAAAAATAAAAACCAAAAAAATAAGAAAGAAAAATTTGCTTAGGTCAATGTTTATGATTACAGTAAATAAGTGTGATAACTATGTAATAGGTTCAATGTGTTAATTTTGACACTGCTTAATTTAGTCCTTGTATATAACCGTGTTTAAAAAACATTTTACACTGAGCTATTTTAAAAGAGTAATGCATTATAAAATATTTTTAACAAAATAATACATGGGCGTAGAAAATTCATTATTCCGTTATTTAAAAAAATAATTAAGATTCTCCGTATTGTTTAATAATCGATTGGTTAATATTCTAAATAATTATGACATAAATAAACTTTTGTATTAATTTGTTTTAAGTTTTATATGTAAGTATGTTTTCCAAATGTTTTTTTAAACTTTGTTAAAAACGTATTGTAGCAAATACGTTTTATTATTTTTGACTTTTAATGCTAATTGTAAACAAAAATAAAAATGTTAGTTTACAATTTTATTTATTACAACAGAGTATTTGATTTTAATATTAAAAATATACATCATTTTAAAACAAAATAAATTATTTTAATATACTGAAAAAAATTATGGAAAAATTATATAACCTTAAAGGTTAGAAACAAAACTTAACAAGTAATTGAATAAATTATTTCACCAATTCTTAGTATTGTGACTTTTTTGTAAAGTGATACAAAGTTAATTTTTAAATTAAACATTGTTTAGTAATACCTGTGTAAATCTGGTTTTATACACATTATTAAAGTTTTTAAATACTACCAATATTTACGCGTTTTATTTACAAGCTGCTTAATAGAACAATGTAAAATAAAAAATTTGTTCTTAAAGTAGTTTATAAAATTAAATACCAATATATTATATAACAAGTTTTAATAACCTTTAAGTAAATAATAACATATTTAAAGAAAGTTTATTTTTAATGTAAAACATATAAAATAAGCACTCCCACATATAAAGTTACACAAATATAAAATTAAAAATTGTTATTTAATATAATACAAAAATAATTAATAAGTTATCCGAACATCTACCCCTTTAGTTTATTCCAAATATATTTTAAATTGTTTATTTTTAACCAATATAATAAATAATAACGATAAAACGAATAATATTATTTATTCACAAATACTAAAATATACTATATACTAAAAACGTTTGTTTATAGCTAATTAAGAATTAGTAAACAAATAATTTATAAAATTGTACCATTACAAGTATTGAATTTAATCATTATTATTAGAAATTATTTTTAAAACTAACAATAAAAATTCATTTTTATAAAAAATAGTAAGTTTTAAAATAAATTAAACTAAAAGCATATTTAAAATGTATTAAAATAAGAAAATTTCAAGAATATATTATACTGTTTTTAAAAAAAAACAATTAAATGTTAATATTATTTTAGAAGTGTTTCTGTAAATATAAAACAATTTTATTTAAATAATTGTTATATTTTATTGCATAGGTTTTGAAAAACTAAAACTAATAAAGAGAAAAATAACTTATATATGAATATATACCAATGTGAAACAAAACATTTTACATGGTGCATTGTAGGCATTTGATTTACAACATAAATTTTTCAAAAGTTATAATTACACTTTCTAAGTTATAATTAACAGAATATAGCTAATTAACAATGCAACTATTATTAAAAAAACTTAAGATAACAAAAATAGTTGTTCAATAATATTAACACAATGAATAACGCTTTTTATTACATATTTTAGGTTTATTTATTCATATTTGTATGACTTGAATATTGAACAAAAACAGATTTTAGTAAATGAACGTTCAGTAATAGCAAACAAGGGTTTATATATATAGATTACTGAATATCTGTTAATTAATGTTATATAAAATAAATAGATAAATAATTACAGTTTAAATAAAATTTGCTTTTGTTTTTAAAATTAAAATAAATATTTATTTAAAAAAAATTAAGTTAGTTTTAAAATCAATGTTTAATAAAGTATAGAAAATGTTTTATACTTTGAAATTTAAAGCAACGCTAAAACATATGATAAATTTGACAAAATTCAACAAAATATCAACAAAACACATAAATCTTAAAATGCTTTATAAAACAATTTAAAAGAATATTATTAAAATTTAAATTTTATTATAAAACTTGAGGAAAGTTGCTTGTTATTAATTTATTTAAAGATAATTAAAAGTTAAATTATTTTAATATTTTTAATTTTTAAAAAATAATTTAATTATTTGTTTTATAACTGTATTAAAATTACAACTCTTCTATTTTATTTTTTGAATTAAATGAAAGATATTTATTTATTTAAATTAAATTAGCCTAAGGTTAAATATTTTTCAATTCTTTTGTTTAGTCTTTTTTTAAATACATAAATAAAATAGAATGCAATTTCTAAATTATTATTAATAATTATATTTAGGTATTTGTAAAACATTTTTATTTTAATTTACACACCTATTTAATAAATGTTATGTCCTTAATTGGCACAAATGTATTAATTGTTCAGCTCAATTACTCTAGGTTTATTAATTAATGTATTTTTGAGAATGCTTTTCAACCGTTTAGAAAAACTGAATGAAAACCTGCATTTAATACCGGTGGAATGACAGGTGTTTATGTCATCTAGCTAACAATCTACCTTTTTAACTACCTCCGCCATTTCGGCACGATATTAAACAAGTTAATTTTTAAATACATCGTGTGGAAACTGCATTTGTGGCCAAGACTAATAGACAATTTTTTCAAATTTTTATATAATTATATTTTTAAAAAGTTAGTAATTAAATGTAGTAAATAAATGATTACAGTTAAATAAAATAAACAAGATTTTGTAAAATCGTTTTTTAATTTATAAATTAAATTATATTTTAGTATATAACATAATTATTTCTAAGTATATAGCAAAATGTATTATGTTAAGACATTTAATTACGAATAAACAATTAAACACGCTGCCTTTAGTGTAAAAATTGCTCAATTTTATATAAATTTATGGTATAAATTATACACTAATTAAATAACGAAAACCTTAATTGATTTGCAAATAGTGAAAATAAATCTAATATGGAAAATGCCTATTATATTGTTTTACCAAGTAATACGTTTAAGTACCTAATAAATTTATTTATAGTATGCTCTGTTTTTAATTAAAACTAAATTGTTCAATAACTCTTGTTTTTTAATTATAATATAAATTATTTTTGTATTTAATATGTTATTATATTAACATGTTTTAATAAAGTATTTGATTGAAGTACATTAATATAAAGTATCGAGAACAATTTTGTTTTAATTACTAATATATATAAACTTTAAAATGTACTAATTCTGATTAATATGTATAAATTAATTAAATAAATATATTTAAACATTACAAAAAATTCTTACTATAATTATTTTTAAATAAAAATACTTTATTTATTTTATTCAAAATATCTAAAATAATTTTTCTATCTACTTTTATCTTTTTTAAACTAAACATTGTGATAAAAAAGCCATTGAATAATAATTATTATACATTATAACTTTGTAATGTCTACAAGTAATATATTTTACAAATAATTCAAAAACGTTTTTGTTTAAATAGGTAAAAAATTTTATTTTCAGTGTTATTATCATTTTGTAAAATTTAACTAACTTACTATTTCTCTTCATTATTATAATTTCAAGTTCTATTATGTTCACTTTAGTAATTGTGATTACATGTTAATAGAGTTACATCTGTATTTATTACATACATTAGATTCAATCAATCTTTTGTTAATAAATTAATAATTATTTATTTGTTTCTTACAGTTTACGTTAATATAAATCACTAATAACTTCATTTGCAAATATCAACCAATAGAAACTGAACACAATTAACCAATGAAATTCCACTTGCATAATAAGGTCTATAAATTAATTGTAATTGATGTCATTATGCTTTTGATTTTGTAATTTAGATTATATTACTAGCCAAACGATTGAGTATTGGTTATGTCAAAATGTACTAATTTTGAAAAGTATGCAATTGCCGAGTTTGTTGTAGTCATCTTTTCAGGATGTGGTAGTTTATTAGCTTTAATTAGCATATTTGTTCGACACGATTGGGCATCAAAATATTTACAGAATTTGGCAAAAGACAGAAAAATTTATTTTACACTGAGTAAATTAATTATTAATAATATATAATTGTATTTTTTATATCACGTGGTTGCATTTATATAATATCTATAATTATATATATATATATATATATATATATATAAAGTTTAAACATAATTACATTTTTATAATAAGCACATTAAAAATAAAATATTATTTTCAAACTGTACAGATTTTACTACCGTGGTTAACTGCTTTTATAAACATTAAATTTATATAGGCGTAGATATGACGGAAATATTTAATGCATAATAGCGTTAGTATAGAAAGTGTATTTATTAATTGTATAAAATTAATTTTAATAGATCTACTTTTATAAACGTATTTCTATGAAATATACTATAAAAAATAAAAGTAAATTTATAGCTTATGTTAAAATGTTAAACACAAATATATAAACATATTGTTTTTAAGACAACAAGAGTAAATTTATTTGTTTATTTAGGTTTTTAATAATGAAGGGTTTTGTGGAAACAATGTTAAGAAAGTAAACATTTAGAAAAGTTAAATAAGGGCTCAAACCTAAGTTCACCTATTTTTGAGTTAAACTCTGTATTAACTCTGATTATACCATAATTTATACATATATCTAGTATATATTGCATTAAAAAATATGCTAAATGTTATTATATAAATAATTGTATATTACTTAAGCTAAAATATCTATTGAGTAAAACGTATTGTGTGTGTAATTAATAACTTTTTTATAATTAATTGAAATAATTGCATTCCATTTTGACAGAGTGTTTTCCGCTAAAAATATACTGTGCACTTTTCAAAATCATGTATATAAATTTATTTTATTATTTAAAAAAATCTACATAATACATAAATTAACTAATTAGTGTTTAAAAACTATAGTTAACTGGTAGGAACTTTAAATTTTTTACATTTTTAAAAATGATTTATTGAAATATTATTTTTACTAAATTTTATTGCTTAATCTTAATGTTTAAAATATTTTCCAACAAATAAAAAATAACCGTACTAATTATAAATTTTCCATGTATAACTTTTAGGAAAATTGTATTTATATATATATTATGTAAAACAGCTTATTTTTTAATGTATTATGTGTACAAAACTTTAAATTTTGTTTTTTGTTTATTCAAAATGCTGTTCAAGCAAATTGATTTTTTCGGTTTTTATAATTCAATAGCATTAAAAAAATATATGTAATATTAGGCACAAAATGTTAACAAAAACAATGTTATCTATATGTTAATATTGTTTTTTTTTTGAACTAACTATAATTACTAAATGCAACATATAATTTGCAACTGATTTGTTGCGAGTTTATATGTTACAATCTGCTGTCTACATGTAACGCAAATACGTAGCATTTGTTTTTGGTAAAACAGAAACGTTTGACTCATTGCTTTTTATTGTTACAAATAAATATATAACAAATAAATGTTTCTTTAAAACAATAGTTATAGTAGGCAAGTTATAAACTATTTAATTATTATTAATTTATATTTATTTTTAATAACAATCTGTAACTTTTCATTTTAATATAAAACCGTTATTTAGTAATTGCTTTAAATTTTTCAATATTTGTACGTTTAACGTAAGCAAAATCACTTAAAGTAGATTGACGGAATATTATCAAAAACTAATTATAATTTTTGTAAAAATAAATAAAAATCATTTATAATATATTTAATGTTCAATTTTTATATAAAATAACTATTTATCTTATTCATAATAATTTAATACTTTAATAAAAATGTAATTAAAACAGTATAGTTATAGTTGTAAGTAAGTAAGTTGTTACCGAAATTTTTAATTTTTATTGCATAAAATGTTTACGGAAAACAAGTGAACATTAAGTAAAAGCAAATAAAAATCTGCATTTAGTTCCAACGATAAAATTCAAACACATGCCCAACCGGTTTTGACTCTAGCGCCTTACCAATTTTACCATTACGGCAAATTGAATAAAATATAATCCTCTAAAAAATACTGTTTAGTATTAGGTAATAAGCACATTTTTAAACATTCATCTACAACCTCTTATGGTTTCGCAAATACAATTTTATATTATTGTATTACTTAATTCAATTTTAATTAAAACAATATAATATAATATAACATATTTTATATTAACCCAATTAATCAAATAATTGTTTCTAATAAAAACGTTTACATTTTATTTGTTTTGTATTTAATGGTATATACAAATAGTCTGTTATGAATATTTTTATAAATACTTATTAGTATTATTGATATTATTATTATTATTATTATTATTATTAGTTGTATGTGCACTTTAAAAAAGTTATTTTTTAAAATGAACCTTTTTATTACATGTTTCTTCATTATTGAAAAAGTATTAATTATACTACATATTTCTCTCTCTTTCTTTGTATATATATACATATGTAAATAATGTAAACGTTTATTTAAATTTGTAATGTGCACTTTGTGTTAATTAATGTAACACATTTTAAGATTTATTAAACATATTAAGATACTTAACAGATGTTTATATATATATATATATATATATATATATGTGTGTTTAATTACGCATTTATTTTATTACTCAACGTATAAAGTAACAAAACGGAAAATATCTTGTTTTCGCATATACATTATTTATAACTATGTATAAATTTTTTTTTAAATTGTTCGTAACAATCAAAAATAAAAAATTATAAGATTTATAAATATTTTATTATTGTCATTTTATTTTATGTAAATTAATTAGATCTTACAAAATGTAAGACCACGTAATAAACTATATTTGTGCACTCCAGTTTATTTAAATCAGTTTTTTAACTAACAAACGTTTCATAGTCTTGTTATAAATATGTTTTATGTTGTATTTACAGCTTTTGGTGCCACTAAATCTAATTAAGGTTTAAATTTACTTATGTATTTTTAAAAATTATATATATTTATAAAAAGACTTTTTAAAAATTATTTTTAAAAATTTAAATTTAACTATAAATTTACAAATTTTTATCTTTAACATTTATTTGTATTTTCACTGTTTATATAACGCAATAAACACCTGAATGTTTATCAAAATTTTTTTAATTGCTCTTTTTTGGTAATCATATACAAAATGTTGTTAGGCAATTTAGCTACATTTATTAAATATTTGAACAACATTTTTAAATTTAATTGTAGATTTTATAAAAATAAATAATAAATCGTATTGGATTAAAGCTTTAGCGTGTGTTGTTACATTTAGCTTTAGTTTTAACTTACAAATAAAGAAACTGACTGTACTTATCACAATTTGCGTCTAATGTTTTGTTAACATTAGTAATAATAAAACGCCAACATCTGTTTACTATTATATATTCAATCTCATAATAGACTATATGGCTAAGATTTATTATTGTACAGAGCTGTCGTGGTTTATGTTTAAAAATAATATTTGTTTAATAAAATTATCAATCAGACAGAACTATGCAAGATGATTATTTCTATTATTCTGTTGTTTCAGTACAAACGATATAATAAAGTCATTCCTATAATTGTTACTTCCACATTTGATTTTTTGTTACTTATTACAATTATTATAAATTTAAAAAAAAACTTATCTAGAATTTGTTAAATTACATAAACAAATTTATTTATTTAAGGTCTGCCCAAGTTTATACTTCAAGAAGTTTTTTATTTTGAAAATGTGTTTCAGTTTTCAGTTTTCTGATATCCCAAAATAAATTTGTTCATCAATTACATGTGACATAACACTAGGTTTAGCATCTTTAGATACACTCAAGTAGAAAACCGTATTGTTGTTTTACTTTTTTAAACTCCCCTAATTAATTATGAATTAGCTTAAAATACTAAGCACAACATGCATTTATTTTCTATAAAATTTACTAAACTTGTTTTGAAACAAATTTTTGGATATGACACGTAACAAAAAGTATATGTTCTGTTGCTGATTCTGCTAGCACATTAGATATCAAACGTTCTATTATAGTGCTTAATTTTGTCTAATAAATCTTTCTTATATTTTTAGATTTGTCGTTTCTTTTTTCTGCAACTTGCGTTTACAATGTCGTTCAAACACCATATTATTTATTTTCGTAAACAATATTTAGTGTAAATAAACTGCCAATTCCTTTTTGCACTAAAATGAGGAACCATTTTAAACATTTACTTTAATAATTTTTGATTATTACAAAGTAATGTTATAGTAAGAGAGATTTTTCCTTTAAATAATTTGCTGGTTAACTTTTACAAAAACAATCAGTACTAGTATTTGATAAAAGGTTTTTTTTGGTTAATTTGTTTGAATTTTTGCCAATATTAGTATAACATGGAATAAACAGAGGGTTGTCCAATATATATATATATATATATATATATATATATATATATATATATATAAACCTGTTTAGCCAGCCCCAAATGTAGATAAAAAAGGGGAGTTTTTAGTAGAAAACACATCCGGTAGTTACGACCTACTCCAATGGTTATAATAATTTAAATTAATGTGAAATAAATGTGAAATAAATAGAGAAATTTAACCAAAAACAACAACCTTTTATAACAGAGTTATAAAATAAAAGAATTTTGCTTAATATAGGTAACTTTACCAAAAGACAAAATAGGGTTGTACATCGTTTAAAATTTACAATATAAGTGGACTCTTAACCACGTTATGGCTGTAATTATACTGAGAGAATATTTGTTAACATTTGTTAACAAAATAAATTTTTAAATATAATTTAATTAATAGCAGAATATAATATTTTAAAATGGGGAATTCTAACTTATTTGATATTTTGATAAATACGTACTTAAACAATTACATTAGGATATATATACATATATAGAAATGGTTTAAATTGATAATTAAGTTAATAATATCGGTTAAAAACATTTAAATAACTGAAATATGTTTATTTAGGTTATTGTTAATATGTTTTTGTAAACAATTTAAAAAATTTTAATATAAATGTTAATAACTAAAACTATTTAAAATTTTTAACTTAATTTTGTTTGTAGCGTTTATAAGTATAATTTTATTGTAAACAATATCTTTGATAATTTTGTATTAATATTTACTTAAACTATTGAGATAATGGAAAATAACCAAATAGAATGTATATATTATAATAAGTATTAAAAAAGGATTTATATTTCTTTTTGAATACTTACATTCACAAGATATGCATATCCGTAAATGTATATCATTTTAGTGCATTCTTAAGTTAATCATGAATATGTAAGACAATAAATTTTAAACACGTATGTATATATATCTTAATTTATCAATATTTTCTAAGAAACTTACTTTTTTGTTGTAAATAGAAAATTGTAGTTTTATTTATAAAAAACTATCTACAAAAGATTGAAAGTATTTTTAGTCAAAAATAAATTTAATTAAATAAAAATTTGTAAAATAAAAAATTAAATTTTAATTAATAAATAAATTAATATATGTTTAGATAGATTTGAATAAGAAAATGAAAACCGTGGTTGGTTAAACTTAAAATACGTTTGAAATACGTTAATCAAAACAATTTACATAGCTAATTTTTTTGTTTGTTTGCTACTTTGAATATTTTATAAAAAACATTTTTTAGCAGTGGACAATTAGCGAAGCCAAACGTCGGCCCGCATTTTAGTGCCGGCGATGAGATTTGAACCCATGTCTACATACAGATATATATATATATATATATATATATATATATATATATATATATATTAATAGTGAATGCATAAGCTACTGAAACTACATCCAAAAATATTCTATTTCGGTTTTAACTTCAAACAATTTTTTAACTATGTAAATGTAGTGAGCCAATATGGGTCATAAATAGTTACAGTTGATTAATTTTTCCTTTTTTAAAATTAAAAATATTTGCGTTTTTTTAATTTTTTAAATATATATATACATATAAATTAATTAGATAAAGTAAAACGCAACAATGACTTTAAACAAAAGAATATTTATATAATTACAAGTGTTTAAATTACCTCGCACACATGAACCGCATACATTTAATTTATAGCAAAAAGTTAATTTCTATAATTGTTTATATATAAAATTTTAAATAATTTTAACAGCAGAACTTTTACTAAAAGTTTAGGTAGTTCAATTACAATAGTTTGCTGTATTAATGTAATCTATTTAAAAGTAATTTTTTTAAAACATTACTGACAAATAGAAAAGCCTACCATTCCGGTTTAACTATTAAATAAATTACAATTTTATTTCTAATAAAAACTCAAAATCGAGTTTTAAACGTCCAAGAACAGTAAGGATTGAAGTTGCAAGTTTACAAGTAATACACAAATAAATAAATATTACTAAAGTTAATAATAGTAATAATAATAGTAGTAATAATAATAAAAATAATATTAATAATAATAATAGTAATAATAATAAAATAATAATAACAATTATAATAATTATAATATCCATCATAATAATGCATTTTACAATTTATAAAATAAACATTTTGCTAAATGCTTTATATAAAAATATGCTAAACTAGCTGGCATGCGTAGATGTTTAAACTTTTTTTTCAAATAAATTAAAATAATTTATATAATCAATCAATCACATAATTTAATATTTAAAATGTTAAAAAAATTATAATTGCAAATTAATGTTAGTATTTATATATTTATCTTAAATATAACACATTTTGTTTATATATATATATATATATATATATATATATATATCCCAAAATGTTGTTTAATAATGTCAAATGTAACATTTTTATTTATTTATTTTATTACTATAGACACTTTATTTATTTGAATTGAAGACAAGGTTTAGAAAACCAAAATTAAATGCAAAATATATTCAAAGATATTTAATAATATAGAACAACAAACTTTTGAGCAGATTACTGAATACAAATAAGAATATTGCAAAACAGAGTAGTACCTATAAGATAGATTAGTGGTCAGCTGAAACTGATATTTACAAAAAACCACTTAAACGTAAAATAACAAATTTTTACAATAGGTAAACAAGATGCTGTCAAAATCAATGCAATATAATTCATTTGCATTTGTAACACCTATTTAATTATATAAACTACATCTAAGTTGTACTAAAACACTTCTTAAACATTATTTTAAAAGTGTTTGTAACATATTTTATAAAAATAACATTGTACACCAATATTGTTATTAAATTCTAGTTTAGGTCAAAAACAATAATGTCAACATAATAAATAATAAAAAAACAAGCAAATTAGATAATTAAAAATAAATTATATTATGGAATATATATACATATATAAAAATAGATAATAAGAGCTATGCATTTTAACTAATTTAAACAGCATTTAATGCTTTCTAAAATTTTATTAAAGGGTTTAATGTAGGAATATATATATAAAAACAATTAAAATATTTCTAAGTTAATATTATAATTGTTGGTTTATTTTTTTTAAACCATCTTTCTTAAGCGTGAGTCCAAGTTTGTGTGTAAGATTTGAAACGTATGCACGACTAATTATTCCATGTAAGGATGTATTAACTATACAATGTTCTAGGTTGTCTGAAACCAAGTAGCTTTATTATTTAAGTAAATCTGACAATAACGAATCTTTAATAAACAACTATTAAACTTTTTAAAATGTAGTTTATTAATTACCTGTTGCACGCCAATTGTGACAATACAATTGCGTCAGATAAAACTAGAAAAGTATTTACTTATATTTAATGCAAATCCAACAATATTTACTATAACTTGTGCACTACGTAATTAGAAAGATTGTTAACTAATCTAAAAAATACTAAAATAAACTTTTGTCTTTTTTAAATAATACTTATTTGTTTGTCTACATTTACTGTATAAAAATTGCTTTGCAAGATTCACTTTTTTATGTTTTTTTATTAATGATCTTAAACATTTTATATGTTTTAATAAATTCCAAATAAAAATAATAGAAGACGTAAACTGTGAGATAAATTCATTTTTTATATATATTACATTATACTCACAGAGCAGGCAGTGGCGTTGCAAGTCACATTCTGTCTTCTTTTAGCTCTGAGAACAGTGTTTTTTGAATTTGGTCATTAGTATCTGTCCTCTTGACCTCGCCATTTAATTGATTTTTGAGATAGTTTTGACCGCGAATATATAGACTAGTTAGCCGCGGCTAGCAATCCTGGTGAAATGATGAGGAATTTTTAAACCACCTTTTCTAGGTTCCTTTCCGGGTGGAGCAAGCAGTGTTGTCACCGCTGTCACCTTCTTGTGAACGCATTAAGGACCTTAACGCCAGAGTATCTGTTTAGTCTACGGCTGTTAATTTGGCACAGCCTTATTCACAGTTAACCTTTATTACTATAGGTCGTTCCATTATCCGCCACCTGTGGACGCGCTAAGTAGGGGTTAGTCTCCCCCGTCCTTGTTCATTTTGAGAAAAGCTGTTTAAAATCTATATGGTTTCGCTCGTTGTCTTTTATTAAAAGCACTCGTTTAATAACTAATAAAATAGTTCAATCATTTCCAGATATTTGTAAGTCACTTAACATTTATTGGCCATGTATCTCTAACACAGTAAGAGAAAGGCGATTAAAATGGATTAGCCATGTTCATGTAGATTGCCCACTCATCCAGTCAGAATAGCTATAAAAGCCCATCAATTGCCCGGATGGAAAGGAAGGCCAGGCAACCAACGGAAAATTTGGACGGACATTGTAACAGGCGAAGTCAGTCCTTTTATTTATGCTAAGCCCCCTCGTCTAAATGTATTACCTAATTGGGCGTCCGTTTGTTTACCCTATGCAGCTAACAGAGATCACTGGAGGGGGTTTAACTCGCATTGTAATTAACATTTAGTGTCAGCACACCTCAAGTGTAGTTCTTTATGTGCACATTGCAAAAGTTGATGTTTTTACAGACATTTTGGTATTTGGACTACCCTGGGTGATAATAACCAGTAAGGGATGTTTATCCTCTATGATGATGATAAATTTACCTTTTCTATTATTTTTGTGTAAAATTATAAAGGAAACCCAATGCCTTAAAGTTTTTATGAATTATTAATTTTATAGGATTTTTTCTATGATGTATGTATTAAATTGAACATTTTAATTAATTTTATTTCTATTATTGTTGCATAACTTTATAACGTTTTGACAGTTGTATTATATTTTTGCACAAGCTAAAAATAATTTTTTTATTTGTGTTCTATTGTACTTAATGCATTTTTTATTTATTTGTACCTGAGTTACCATAGGTTTGACTTTGAATGTTAACAATCTATTAAAATCATTGTATGACTTAGCTAATACGTCCACTTGTTAAAAAGTATCTTGGTTTAATTTTTTTTAATGTTTGCTACTTTGAATGTTTTGACAAGAAACATCTTTCAGCAGTGGACATTTTAGCGAAGCCAAACGTGGGCCCGCATTTTAGTGCTGGTGATGGGATTCGAACCCATGCCCACCGAGGTCCGAATTCGAACGCTGTACCGGTGACATAATATCAAGTTTGGTTGTTTGAACACTAATGATTTTAAATATATATATATATATATATACAACCACTTATGTACCTTAATACTTACATATATTGTTGTTTTAAATTAAACAATTATGTTTATTTTTGGTATTTACTTGCATTTATCTTACTTAAATTAAAACAGAAATTTTAATTTATAGTTCAATTGATTATTAGTTATGTTTTTTATATATTGCATAGCTTTTATTTTATTAATTTGTTAACGGTTAAATAAAAGTAAATTTAATTGTATTATATAATTTTATATTTTATATTTTTAATGAAAACTATTTAACCGTTTATTTTACTATATTATTATTAACATAAATAATTTTTTCATTATTTTTTAAACAACTTACACTTTATAAATTTTTAAAAATGCTTAATTTAAAATTTTAAAAATTAATTGATTGCTTTTACTTTGATTTTAGTAATTCCAATTTTTTTAATTATTATATTCTATTTAATTAATTGGTTTCAATGTTTATTTAATTAACAAAGCATTTTGTAATATATATATATATATTTAAGTAATAAAATGATAGTAATATTTTGATAAATTTATTTAAAAAGCTATATATTATAAATTTCCAACAAAATAAAAGAAATTTATAACACTTAATCATTTGATTACTTAAAAAGGTTTTATATTTTTAAAATAAAATTAGAAATAAATGTGTAAAACGATTTGTACATTATAAATTACAATATTAAAACAATTTTAATATACACTTGGTTTTAAAACTTAAAACGATATTAAATTTTACTAATCTAAACAACGCAATTAATATTTAGTTATTGACTAAAATTTTTACTTGTTAATTACTGTGACTTAATCATTAAAATTTAAAATTTTAATTAATTAACTTATTTTAAAATGTAATCATAATTAAACTTTTTTTTTAATATATATATATATATATATATATATATATATATATATATATATATATATATATAGTTAAAGAAATATGTATAATAGGTTTTGCTGTCTAATAAATAAACTTTAAATTGATTACACACTTTTATTAAATGTTTTCTTAAAAAGAACAGTTTAAATTTAATTATTTTGTATTTAATGCTACACCTTGACGTAATACTCCAGAGCATTAAACAATTCATAATACTAATAATCTAGTCTATAGTTCTAAAAATAAGTTTAAAATAATTTTTACTATATTTAAAAAAAATAATGTTAAAATTAACGTTACATTTATATAAATGCGTCCAGGGACCACAAACCTTAATAATATTGCAATTTTTAAAGTACTTTTAAAACATATTGTAAATGGCTTGAAAAATAAAGATGTTTTAACGAGAAAATTAATTATATAATGCAACGGTTAGAAAACGTAAATGAGTCTCTACATTAAACGCTTTGAGTAAATTTTACAAAACAATGAATATTACTTAGAATATTTAAAATGTATAGATTTAATTAATTATTATTCATTATCTATACATATTTTATAATACAATTAATTTCTAAGAAACTAGTTTGCTTGTTTATTAATTTTTGAAAATGTGTGCATTCTTCTTTTTGACATAAATTAGAATGTTATCATTATTGTAGTGTAAAGTGTTATTTTTAATAAATGTTTTACTAATAGTTCTAGGATAATGTTTAAAAAATATTTTCGTACAACTTAGACGTGCTTCATTTAACTAAATAGTGTTATGATATCGAAACAATTATACTGCATTTATTTTGACTACAGCTTGTTTATCTACCATATATATATTATATATTATATATTATTATATTTTATCCAGGCTTGGGACTGGGTAGATTGAATCATTTCTAATCTAAACTAGGCGGAGTTACCATATATATATATATATATATATATATATATATATATATATATATATATATATATATATATATATATATATATATATATATATATATATATATATATATATATAAGTAATATATTTATTGATTGATTAATTAATTAGTAATATTTTTGGTAGTTTAACAAAGCCAAAGAGCAGTCGTTTTCCAGGATTGATGTTAGGATTTAAATCCATGCTTACAGGTTTGATTACAATTTTTGTGTCTTTTTCTCAACTACTTTAAACAGTGTATTTTAATGTAACAAAGAGTTGTTTACACAAGCTTGGGTAAACATCTAAATTTTAAAGATTAACTATTTAACTATTATTTTTCAGTAATTAATATACGCAATAATTCATTTTATAATACTTTATTAATATAGTTATTAATTTTTAATTTACGTATGTAACTGATAATGAATGACATTTTTATGTCAAATGTTTTTTTCCTTTTAAAAATTTAGATTTTTGTAAATTAATAATCACTATTGGATTAAAATATTGGCTTTATTTATTTATATTTTAAAATATAAATTTAATAATGATAATAACGTGTTTTTGTTAAATAGTTTCATAAATTACTTTAATATTGTCAAATACTTTGTAAGTTAAATCATTTACATATATTAAATTAAATTTAAACAATTTAAGCGAAATATATAAAATAATAGTGTTTATAAAACAGCATTTTTTAAAATATTGAACTTAAAATACACACATATGTATATATATATTATATATATATATATATATATATTTATATATATATACTTTTTAATAACAATAATTTATTAATATTTTTAAAAATATATAATTTATTACATTTTACAAAAACATTTTATAAATTGTCTTTATTTAATACGTTATACAGCACAAAAACGAGTAAATTGATAAATAGACTGGTCAAAAAGGATTTAATTTTACAATCGTTTTTATAACTTATTAAATAATGTGTGGCTCTAAAAAAACCGTTTTAAGCAGATTGACCATATTCTACGTAGTTGGCTTGCACATTCAGCTAGAATAATTACAGGAAGCCAATTACTACTCTGATGAAAAAGTATGAATAACCAATGACTAATTTGCTTTTGTATTTTAGCCTACAAACTATGTCGTTTTATTTATATTAAATCTCTCCGTCAAAATAAATTGTTAAAATGGTCATCTAATTGCTCATCTTTTTCTGTAAACAGGACTTATTAGAGAGTTTTTATTTGTGATATAATTAACGTTTAAAGTCAGCATACTACAAGTGTCGTTTATTAATTGCATGCTTTAAAAGTACATTAGTTACTGACTTCTGCTAATACTCATTAAGGATATTAATCTTTATTAATGATAAATTTAGGATTAGTAATACATGTAGATTGTTGTTGTATAAGCTACATATCTACCTGTTTAAAAACTGTTTTCATTTATAACATACAAATAATAAATCTACAAAAAATTGAGGAAATTGTAAAGGTCATAAAAGTTATTACTTGTTTTATTTTTGCTATTTAAATTCCAATTACATTTTTTTATGTAAATACTTTAATCTTTTCAAATTCATAAATAAAATTGTCATTTTAAAACAACGAAATATTAATAAATGTTTTCGAAATATGCATAAATTAATAAAATTAATAGCCTACTTTATGTTCGCACGTAAAACTGCTTTTAAGTAATAAATTATTGTATTGCTTTTTATAAATAGTAGTTAAACATTAATGAATAACAACATATTGCATTTTTGTTATGGATTTGGTAGTAATAAAAGTAGTAAAGTAAAAAATAATTTGGAAATGTTAATGCACTTCACTAAATGCTAACTAATTTTCTTTTATCATTATATTGTAGACCAATGCATAAATTCTTACTTTTTAACCATTATTATGGGTGTTTTTTTAACACAAAATTATTACAAAATGCAAGCAATGAAATAAATTCATTTTGTGCATTTTTGTAGTCAATTTCAATTGAGTTGTTTTAAGATGTTAATTATTAATAAAACTTTCATTATCTTTGGATTTGTTAATATTGATACACTGAAACCTATTTTGTGTGCGCAAAAATGTTTTTAACTTTGTTAAACTTTATTTGGTTATAGCCCACTTGGTATATTTGTGAGCAATTAGTGCTAATTGTAAAATTTTAATTATATATATATATATATATATATATATATATATATATAATAAACATTGAGCTGCTTGTGATTGACAAAAATATTCGAAATTTCCTACATTATGTCTTCTAGTATAGTTATTTGAAATTATAAAAATCCCGATAGTTTAAATTTTCTCACTCACAATTGTTTTTAATGTTGATGTAGACAAATGCGAAAATTCTTGTTTGTTGGCTATTATTGGTACTTTTTGTGGCATAATTGCTACGTGCATTGGCATTATACGACTGCGATCGCAAAGAGGAACTACTGGAGCTCGTCGATGTAAAACAGCCCAATTCATTAATTTAATATGTGCATGTAAGTTTGTAAGCATATAAATCCAAAAAGCATGTTTGAATGCATTGTTTTAAATATAATTTTACAATTTTTAGTGCATGATTTAAAAATGTTTAAACATTGATTATTTATTTATATTATTTGATAAGATTTAACATTATTTTACGAACTTTATTTATTAAAACGTAATTTTATGTATGAAAATAATTTTCGTATTTTTTAGTGATCACTGTTTCTTTTAGCAAATACACATTTAGTTAATCTAAACGAGGGTGTGTGAAAGTACCGGTAATAAGACTTAATCATATACTCACTCGTTTTTGAGTTTAGCCCTTGATCAATTCTGAAACCCTGGCTAATAATAAGTTTTAAAAACAATTGTTTTATTACTTGTAATATTATACTTGTTTTACGCAACAATAAAAAGTAACGCTGTTTTTTTATTAAAATAATAAATTATGTAATTTTAAAACTCCATATTCAAAAAAAATATTATCTGCTTTTTATAGTTTTTTTTATTTTATTACTTAACAAAACTTGTTCTGTTTACTATTAACAAAATGTAACTAAATATTTTAACGATAAGCAAATAAAACAACAAAATATTTTTACCACAATGTAATCTTACGTTTTTAGTAAAACCAATATAAGGTTTTTATTTAGTTCTTTTGATGGGATTTCAATTCTGAAGTATTGAAGTATAAGTCTAGCAACTAAAATCCTGTGTCACTTTGGCAAAATTAAAAATTGGCAATGAATGGTTTTGTAATTGGCAACCGGATATATTTTTATACTGAATTTTTTAAATATATGCCAAGGCGGCAAAGTTGGCTAAACAGTTGACTCAAGACTGGATGGGTATAAATTTGAATGCTGCTACCATCACTAAATTCAGGCCCTCATTTGGCTTTGCTGAATGTCCACTTGCTAAAATATGCATTTTCAATAAAACACTCAAGCAGAATAAACCATAGAAACTGTTTTCTATATTTTACAAAAAAATATTTTTTATATATTTCATTTACGATGCATTTTAAGTTGGAATGTTGAATTGAGTTGACGGAAACGCTAATAAGCTGGTTTAATTAATGCATTCAACATGCAACATAACTTATTCAATCAACTAAAATGTATGTTTAACTTTGTACAATTTTTAGTGACAGAAAAAGTTAAATTATGGAAGTATGTTTGCTTGTATTAAATCAATCTTTGTACAGCATTAGCAAATATGCTATATTTATTTTAGTAGACATCAATTAAACTTTAAAACTAGTTAGTTATCATTATAATTATTTTAGTTTCTTCTAGATAAAACTCAAAAATGTATAACATTTTAAAGTTGTCTAAAATAGTTATCAAAAAATATTTATCTAATATTTGCTTTTATGTATTTTGTTTTTGTCTAAATTGTATCCAAATTATGCATTAAAAACAACTATAAAAACAGCATTGAGTTGTTAAAGTAATTATTATCAACAAACCAAATTGAACTAAATAACATGTCTTATTTTTTATTATGTAAGTATGCCTAAATACAAATAAAACAAACTTGGTAAATTTTAGAAAATATACATTTTATCAAACTGATAATAATCTCATTTTATGTTTTTAATAGGTAAAAAAAATTCTAATTGAAAAAAGATGAAAGGCAATCGACAATTTTTTTTATTATATAAATACACATTTACGGCTTTGTTCTATTTTTAATGTTACTCAAAAAGAACTACGTATAATTTTTACACCCAAAATAGCATTTTTAAATTATTACATATTTTTATCAAAATCATAAATTAAATATTTGACATAAAAAATGAATTGAACAAAAATTTACAATACTATTTTAATAAACTTTGTCTAGTTTGGACCCAAGAAGATTCCCTATCTAGTCAGTCCCAAACCTGGATAAAGGAGGGGTTTTAAGCTCTAGGTTAGCATCCTGACTTCTGTAAAAATAAATATTGTTATCGAAACAATAAAAGGATGCCAGAAAATGATCATTATTGTACAAATTTAATATTTTAACAAATAAAATTTGAGTTTAAAAAAGGAACAAGACTTTCAATTGACCTAATACATTTTTAAGATTTAATTATATGCAAATTACAATTTGAAATTAATTTACGTTTATTTTTGAAAACGCAATTTTTTACTAATTAGGTGTACAAAAAGTTTTACTATTATGACGTTTGTGTTTGAATTTGATTACAATTATGAGAGCATTTTTTTAATGAAAGACATACAGTCAAATAAATAATGCAGACAACAGTTTAAGTGTAAAAAGCAAGTTTATGCTTTAATACAAAATTTATCCATTATTAATGTCATAAATGACATTTTATATTTTAATTATTTTATTTAAAAATGTTTATATATTATGACTTAAAATTAAGTACAATAATTAAGAATGCTATGGAACATATAATTTTGTTCCATAGTTTTCTTCCTATTATTTTTACAATATTTTTAAATTGACCAAATTTTAAAATAGCAGTTAATCTTTACAAAATTAGTCTCCAGTTGTAATAAAATTACAGCAAAAATGCAGTGGTTGTTTAAAGACATTGTCAAGCATATAATTTATATTTTACTACATTCAAATCTCTTTTAATATACCAACTAAAATTTCATAAATATTGCTCCAAATTAATATTGATTTTTTTTATAAAACAGTGATTACTGAACGGTATACAGTTGATTTATATTTCTAAATGTTTGAAATTTAGATAGATACACTGGTTCTTCAAAATTACATACTATTTATTACGTAAGAAATAAAACAATAGTATGTATTTATTTCTAAATAAATAATAAACATTTTTCTTTTAGAATAATAATAGAGAATATAGATAAAATAGTTTTTGCATTTCAAAAATAATAAATTATGATATAATTTAAAATACTTACAAAAGGGTATCAACTATTTTTAAAATTTATATTTACTGATTGATTAGATGCATATACAAATAAAGAATATTAAACTAACTCAATTAAACTAAGTTCTTACAGTTCATAAATAGTTTAAACTGGTGTATAATGTTAGTTACAAACTTAAACGCAAACGAAATTTGTAATATATACATATAGCACACTGTTTTCAATTTAGTATATAGCTTTTGTTCCTAAAATTGTAAAACTAAAATAAAAGAAACATTTATTAAAAATACAACCAAAAACCTTTTCTTAATATAAATCTAAACAGAAATTAAATTCTATAACAAAATTTGACATAGGATTTGCAAAAACTTTTAACCCTTATTGTTATTCCAAATGAAATTATTAGAAAACATAATCCTTAAGGTACATTTATTTTATATATTCTTGTCAGTCACAAACATAAAGTTTTAGTAGATATATGCAAAAAATATGTTGACAGTTGAGATTTATGTTGAAGTTAATGCACATATGTACATACACTAAGTCATAATTAAACTAAGTTTAATGTAGATACTGAATATATATATATATATATATATATATATATATATATATATATATATATATATATATAATTTACAAATGGTATATATTATCTTTGTAGTCTGTTTATCAATCTAATAATTTACTCTTAACATTTAATACAACTAGTGTTTGTTTTCATGTGCTAGTAAATTTTGTCTATGAGTACTTATTAGTCAATTAATATATTTTTACACTTGTTTTGATTACTGCTAACTATTTTTTCTTGAATGGTACCTATTTTTGTGTTAAAAAATACTTCTAATCAAATATCCAAACCCATAATCATAGTATTAATGAACATCATATATGTAATATTGTATGTATTGTTATTGATTATTCAATTATAAATACTTGAGTAATATTTTCCTAATATAAATAATGCTTTTTCAAATGAGAAATTTTATTTTAAAAAACTTATTTTATTTATAATTATGCAGTTATCGGTTTGCTCAGTTCCGTTGCCATATGGGCAGATTTCTTGCGTCATTTTCCCGTGCGCAGAATTCTTGTCAAATCTACTTTTGAAAAATCTTTTCCAATGCTACACAATTATCAGCAATTCTATTCTCAATCCAATAATGTCACATCAAATCCAAAACACCTCTCCCAATTTGAAAATTCTAACCCGAACAAATTTAAATTGCCTACGTATTATTTGAAATACGGCCACAATCATTTCAAACTGACCATCCACGATTTATTTGGCTGGGCTTATTGGGTTTGTGTTATCAGTGTGTTGTTGATTTTTATTAGCAACTTAATTTACTTGATGAGGAAAGACTGTGAAACTGTGCCACCCAATGAAACACTCAATATGTCAAATGAATTCAAATGAAAGTCTATATTTTGAAGTGTTGAAAAAGAATGACGAAAAAAACATTGAAATATGTCGTATTTAAATTGTAATTGTAAGAAGGTTTTCCATATTGTTCAAACTATCTAAAAACAATTGTATCGCGATTATTCGTAAACCTATTTTTGCAATGCTCAAACTGACGATTTAATAAAAAGCATCTTTAGAATAGCACTTGGAAATATACATTTGCCTTTCACCTATTGTTATTTTTAATACTAACAGACTAAGAATGCCAAACAATTTTAAGTGAAACAATAAGTCATCATTTTCAGATCTTCGTATGAGTGTTACAGGAAAAAGACAAAAAAGGAAACATGCATTTTAACAAACTTTAACAGTTGTATTATTTCGATTGTGATAAAAAACTTCCAATATTGTTTTGACTATATAAAAACAAATTTATCAAGATTAATAAAATTGTATGTAAACCTATTTTTGTGAGATCAAATTGATAATTTAATGAAAATCATATTTACAAAGGAAGTATAGATCTGTCATTCATATTATTATTTACATACACAATACTGATTTCTATTTATTGGGTAACAAATAAACAATACTAAATTTTATATTTTTGGTAGATTCTGTCATCGGAATACATTGTATATGCGTCGGGCTGATTGGTGTTTTATAAAACGAAGGCTGCTAGTCCCACTTTTCAACAGGCCTTCATTCTTCAACCAACAAGAAAGAATTAATTTAGTAGTAAATTGAACTATTGTGTTTTATTGTTAGTGTAATGTATATTTATTATCTTAAAAATCCACTGCATTTGGAAGGCAACAGCCTGACCTCTTTGAATTACAGAGATTGCTAAAAACAACAATATGACGTTAATTCAACAAATTGTGAAAAGAAGTAAAATCATGATTTTAATGACTAGGTTGAGTGTGAAGCTCAATTATCAACCTAGAGAATCCTCAATGTCAACAATTTAAAATACATCTCTATGGTACAGTATTGTTGCCATGTTCTTCAAGCGATGAAACTAAACACTGGCACGTACTTATTTTATTAAAAAACCGAAGAAACAGTGTTATGAAAACCTCTCTAATTTAATGTAAACTTAATTCAATTTGTTGTCTAAATGACAATTTCTAATTGTTTATTCACTCAAATATCAAAAGTAAATTTTTTATCCTTAAATACTATGCTAATGATCCTTTATATTGTGCATCCTCGATTAGGAACCGAGTGTACAGCGGTATAACTGGGCTTTTACTGGAATCCCGATCAATAAATACTAGGTGCC
This sequence comes from Cardicola forsteri, assembly GCA_025895645.1. Taxonomy (NCBI): domain Eukaryota; kingdom Metazoa; phylum Platyhelminthes; class Trematoda; order Strigeidida; family Aporocotylidae; genus Cardicola; species Cardicola forsteri. The sequence goes on along the minus strand of JAKXYG010000590.1, from coordinate 10,833 downwards.
AGTATACACCCAGATTGCCTTAAATATATCTGAACTTAGCCATTTATGATATGTAGCCAGTTACGCTTGTGGATCCGTCAACCGGTGTCAATCCTTATTTCACTCAAACTGCCTCGTCAATTCCTGTAAACACTGGTGTCTTCTAGCTAAGAACGTTTGTTGCTTTTTTAAATCCTACAAATCACATCTAGAAAATTATTATTATTATTATATGGCAACAACAGCATGGTAGTGCTTACAATTGAAAAACAGTGCTACCAGTTTGATTTTGAACAATTAAATGACAATATATTTTCATTAATTCAAAACCCTTTAGCTCTGAAGAGCTTGAACCAATGCAAAATTGTTCCATATACATTTTTTTGGTTGATGATGTGGGCACCTCCTCATTATTTCCCATATTTATGCATATAAACGATCGACTTCGATGGCTTGATAAGCGTAACAAAGTTTCTTGGCTGGTAGACGGTATCCATGTGACGACGCCACTGTTCGCAAAGATTGACGAGGTCGCCTAATTTTATCAGGGTTAGCTCCCTTAACCGAACGGCAACATATGGTATACGTATACCTTTAGATACCTATTAAGTATCCTAAGTGTATGTTTGCACCCACCCACTGTAGCGGAAGCCCAGTTATACCGCTGTGCACTCGAACCCTGCTGCTATAAATCTAGATGCCTAGTCTACGGTGCACCACGTGGAGGACAAACAGTCAAGAATATCATCATCATTGGACATTGTGACTTTATAACCATTACTCAAATCCTCAAAATCATTAGCATCCTATATGATTATACACTAAAATTTTAGCTTTAAAAATTGTGCATATTGAAAATCAAAGTTTATTGGGATTGTGCCAATCCCCGTCGTTAAAATCATGATGCTTTCAATTCTTTGCCGTATTTTAATAAAACGGTGTAGTTTTGTTGTTTCTTTAGCAATATAATTTTCCAGAAGCCAAGTTTCTAATTTTGCTCTGAACCAGGTTTGGTACCGGCTACGGTCGAGTTTCAATAATATCAAAAATAATAAATTAATATTGACAACAGCAAAGTCATGTGTGCTCTATTCATTGTGTTCTATTACAATGTTTTGGTACCGGCGTCAAAAGGTTGGTAGACCACTAGACTTGAAACTGAGTAGGATTAAGTTTAAATTCCCTGCCAACACTAAATGCAAGCTCTCGTCTAAGGATTCGCTAAAAATATTTTTATTCAATTAGTAATAACCGGAAAATATTTACTACATTGTTAAGTCAACAAAAAATACAAATGTGTACAAATCTATCAAAAAATATAATTCATCACATTGATATTTTTATTGATCAACTGCTGGCAATTATTTGTTCCTTTTTTTAAACCCTTTCGCTCCCAAAATGCATGGAGAAACAAAATTAATCTATATGTTTCTACATTAAAATTTCAACTTTGAAAATTGTGCATATCGAAGATTGAAATTCTATTCGGATTTTGCCGAATTCCATCATCCAAATCATGTTTCTTTGTAGTAATTTAATAAAATGGCGTCCAGTTTGTTGATCTAGTGCTCAAGCCATCCTACCTTTTTCTACCGGAGTTGGGAACGGTTATGGTGGAGTTACTGACAGCCACATTGTGATTAAAAATGAAATACACATTGAAACTCCCCCCAAAAGTCATATTTAAACATTTCAATATTGCAAAAAACTGATTTTGCACTAGCCAAAAAGTGTGTATATGTAAAAAGATCAACATTACGGATAAATAGTTATAATAAAATATTCAGTGTAAAATCAGTCAGCAGGATAGAAGCCAATTCCAGTACAACGAACAATCGCCCATCCATCGTTTGATTCATCAATTTCAAATTTTACCTGAAAATTAACATTTTAAATTATAAAATATGTTTTGCTAAAACAAATTGAAAACTAAATTCATTCATTTAAAATAGAAATTAATAAATAAACAAATAATAATAATAACTTTTTTTTAAATCTACTTATCCTAACAATATTTTCTTTAATTTTGTAATGCACGTAAATCGACTGTAGGGTATAAAAGGGGAAGCAACAATCATCTACAACCTCAACATATTTATCAAAACTATTAAATTTATAGCAAAGCTTTAAAATAATATATTATCTCAGACAAAATTTATAAACCAAAGATTAACATTGATTGATTCGTATCCATTAAGAAGATAAGCAACTAAAAATATGTTTGATTAATCATCAGTAACATCCATGTTTATTGCAAAAATTAATCCACTTTTCTACGAATTTACAACGACCACATATTTATTTTTTGGTTGTAACAGCTTTGAATGCTTTACAAGAAAACGTTTTCAGTAAATCGACATTTAGCGAAGCTAAACGATGGTCCGAATTTCGTGGCAGCAGTGTGACTCAAACCGATGTCTACCCAAGTTTCGAGTCTAACTCTGCTAGGCTTACCACTAAGACGACAAGATAACGGCAGTTAGAAAAGTTAGTTTAAAAAATATTTTACAATCACCTATTCATTAGTGCCAAGATGGTCTAGCAGTACAGTACTCGACTCGAACCTGGGTGAGGATAAGTTCGACTCCCACCATCGACACCAAATGCAAGTCCATGTTCGGTTCCGCTAAAATGTCCACAGCTGAAGGATATTTCCCGCAAAGAAACATTCAAAGTAGTAAAAAATAATAAGTAAATAATATTAGTAATTTTTTAATGTAAGTTATCATGATAAGAATATTCATTAAATATTCATATTAAAAAAATGTTTTCGTGTTAATGAAATATAAAATTGTATCAATCACGTTTCATTATTGCTATATTTTATCCTGTATTCTATATTTACCATCGTTAATTAATCAAAGGGTTTATCTAATACTTAAATATAAATTAATACGTTTAGCACAATAACCTAAGTTTAAGACTAGCTAAAATTTTAAATCACGAAAGTATGGAGTAGATAATTATTGCTAAATTTTATTATACATATAATAATACATATAACTATAGGCATGGTTAAAGTAAGTACTTTTAAAATAAGCATCAATACAAGTCTCCCTAACAGAAAATAATAATTATAAATAATTTACTAAGCACCAACCAAAACCTAAATTTCAATGCTAAATTAAACAGAGACAGAAGTGGATACCCATCAAATGTTGGACCACATGGACCACATTCAATAAATGTCCATTCTAATATACTACATCTGCATGTATAATGATACAACCACAACCGCAACTCTAAAAGTAAACAATTGTAACTTTTAACCACACGACTAAAACGCGTCAACATTAATTCTTTTATTACACGTTGAATGTTTTTTTACGAGAAACATGCCTTTTAGCAGTGGATATTTTAACGAAACCAAATGTGGGCCGGCATTCAACGCCGGTGGTGGGATTCGAACTCATATCCACCCAAGTCCAAATCGAGCGCTCTAATGCTAAATCATCCCGCCAACAATTTACTACAATTTGATTTATAAAAACATACACAATCTACATTTGCAATGCTGAGCGTTTTACCATCTCAAAATAAGACACACAGTAGGCAATTAAATCCGAGACCAACCAGCTTTAAAATATATATTCGTTTTTAAAATAAATTACTGTATATTTTTACACAAGGATTTGATTAATGTGCTACCTTTAAAAAAAGTTGAATGATGTAGATACATACGCTGTTAATGCGACGTCTAAACTTTAATTATTTCCAGATAAAAATCTTTAAATACTAAAATATGTAATTTATTTACAAAAAATAATTAATAAAAAATGTGTTTCGATTTTGTTGCATTATTATTTTTGAAAATAATATTTTTAAGTAAAATAAATTATTACATTATATTTTTAAATAGTTGATAATTATTCTATTTTAAAAATAATTTAATATAAAAAATCTTAAAACATGGGTTTCTAGAAAATTGTAAAATATTAAGCAGGTTCAACACACTTGCAATTTTTATTTTGTTACATTTATCTGTTTTTGTGCTCACATTATACGTGTGTTTAGTAAAAGGTAATCGTCGTTATTTGGACTCTGATAAAAAAAATTCAATTTTTTTATATACTTGGTATAAAGGTATATATAATTGCATATATATATATATATATATATATATATATATATATATATATATATATATATATATATAAAAAAAACGTACCTAGTGTACAGATACTATTTGTAAACTAAATATTTTAAAACCATCTGCATAGATTTCTAAACAATAAGTATGTTCATTTTATTTATACAAAATTCAGCAAAACTTAAAAGTTACATTTCAAGGTAGTAAACAAAGAAAATGGAGAAATTTGTAATATTGGATTTTTGAAACGGATAAATTTGCTAAATTTGATTTAAAAATCTTTGGTAATATATGTTCTATTCAGTTACAAACAAAGATTGAGATAAGTGGAGTTTTATAAAAAGCATTATTGCTATTCCCTATGATTGTAGCAGATAAATTAAAAAATGCCTGTTGTGATTCCACGAATTTCGGATTTAATATTTTAGACTCATGTATGATGTAAACTTTGCTAGAGTTTACAAATATTTTGCAAAATAAATTGCATACGCATCTTGTCAATTGTGATAAATTGAGATAAAATGTCTGAACTTACAAAAATGGATTTATACTAACCACTAAGAAATTTATTAAAAGATTCTTAACAAATTATTTAAGTTTTTATTATAACAAGAGCTTTGAAGCAATAAAAACATGTTTAAAATCGAGCTCCAGGATACACTTTAGAATTGGTAAGGCGTATTTTAGTATAACTTACCATTTACTATAGGTTAGATTTATTTAAACTGCAAAAACATTGTTAAACAAAAACCTGACGTTCGTACATTTGGTACTCTACAACCAGGAATAAAATATTACTACTTTGTTCTGGGTTTTTTAGAGGATAAGTTAACAAGTTGCAAAATAACGTATTACTTATAAAACATATCGTTTTTCTTATGAAAAATCGAGTTTCAAAAGATTTTATTGGTACCTTGTTAGTCTCAGATTTAAAATGGCTGGCAGAAGTTATAAATAGAATCATCAACATTATAAAGTTCTAAGGGGGGAAACCGACCACTACTTAGCGCGTCAACAGGTGGCAGATAGTGGAATGACCTTTACAGCAATAAGAGTTAGCTGTGAATAAGGCTGTGCCAAATAAACAGCCGTAGACCAAACGGATACTCAGGCGTTAAGGTCGTTAGCGCGTTGACAAGAAGGCGACAACGGTTATCGGTGTCACCCTGAGTATTATTACCAAGCAGCCCTATTTAGGAACAGCACTGCTTGCTCCACCCGGAAAGGGGCCTAGAAAAAGTGGTTTGAAAATTCCTCATCATTTCACCAAGATTGTTAGCCACGGCTAACTGGTCTATATACTCGCGGTCGAAACTATCTCAAAAATCAATTAAATGGCGTGGTCAACAGGACAGATACTAATGACCAAATTCAAAAAACATTGTTCTCAGAGCTAAAACAAGGCAGAATGTGACTCGCGACGCCACTGCCTGCTCTGTGTATATTACTCGCGATAATGCACCGGTTATTAAATCTAGGATTTGCCCATTAAAACCAAAATGTCCGATTAACGTTGGCTCATGGAACGTGGGCTCACTGTCGACACTGGCTGCGTAAGAAGATTGTTAAAGAACATTATAAAGTTTGTAACTTTTTCCTTATATATTAATGTATTTTGGTCAAGAATATTCTTTTTTAACAAATTACGTGTTTGTTTTCAAGCTTTAATAAACGGATGTATTATTATTTATTGCTAAAGCGAATGTTGTATATTATAATTACAATGTTTATTGTGTAATATATATATACATACTGTATATTGGAAATTTATTAATAAGTGTTAGATATGTCTAAGATAAGTAACAAGTGCTAGATATTATCAATGAATTCAATGATGGTAATATCTGTACACTCCTGATTATAGCCAAATTAACATTAAAATAAAACCTATTTCTAACAAGGGTCAAATGATAATTTACTAAAAATCATACGCAAAAAAACATCAATAAACGTTATCCTTTATACCGAACACAAATTGAACGCAAACAAAAATAATAAATTACCGGAAAAAAGTGTTCTGCAACATAAATAGCCGACTTTGTATGCATCGTAATCGTGCCAGTACGTATTGTCGAAGTTCCTTTAGCCAATGCCATCAAAATAATAATCTGTAACATAAATTGACACATGCGATATCAATGATAATTCAGGACATTGGAGTATTACGTGCAACGATAGTTAAATAAATTAAAACAATTTGCCAAAACTGATTTAAAAATTGAAATAAAACAACCATAAATGATTATTAATAACACTAAATTTTCCGGAACTGTTTACTGGTACACCAGTGGACTCGAATTTGAGTAGGTATGTGTTCGAGTGCCACCACCGGCACTAATATTCGGGCCCTTGTTTGGCTTCGCTAAAACGTCCACTTTCTGAGAAACGTTCCTCGTAAATCATTCAAACAATAATAATAATCGTTTAATCAAAGTATGACATTTCATCATCAGCATCATCATCGGGGGGAATTAATATCCTCCCAGGTTAGTCCAAATTATCAAAATCCTGTAAATCGTCAAAATTCAGAGTTCACTTTGAGAGGTAAACCAACCCCTACCGAGCGCGTCCGCAGGTGATGAATAATAAAACGGCCTTTAGCAATAAAAGGTAGCTGTGAATAAGGCTGTGCCAAATAAGCGAGCGCGAACCAAACGAATGAGACAACGGTTATCGATGTTACCTTAAATATTATTATCCAATATCCCTATTTAGAAACAACAGTGCTTGTTTCGCACAAATAAAAACCTAGAAAAGATAGCTTTAAATTGTTCGCCTTCTTGCCAGAATGGTTGCAGTAAAAACTCTCAATAAAATGTCATAATCAACTGGTTAGATTTTGATATATCAACACCATTCTCGGAGTTCAAATAAGACAGAATGTGACTCGCGGTCCTACTGTCCGCTCTGTGAATTTTACTGGCGAGTATTAAATCTATTAACGCATGATATTTTAATTCCTGAATTCAATCAAAAAATTATTGTGCCGAGGTGGCCCACCAGTACAACGCTCGATTTGGACCTGGTAGACATGAGTTCGAATCCCACCACCGGCACTAAATGAGAACCCACGTTCGGCTTCGCTAAAATGTCCACTGTTGAAAGAAGTTTCCCGTAAAACATTCAAAGTAGTAAAAATAAATTGTAAATAATAAAAATATTGCTATTGCCAACAAAATGTTATTGTTGCCAATAATGTGCAGTTATTTGTAATATATTAATATAATCAGCCGCTTAGCTGCTTTAAATTGGGATCGTTAGCAGAAAAAGCATGACTAACTAACCGTTTTTTACTGAGGTTCTGCAGTTTCGGAAAAACTGGCTGGTTTATGATAGGATTAGAAATGATTCAATCTAGCCAGTCCCAAGCCTGGATAAAGAAGGAGGGTTTGAGCGCAAGGTTGGCAACCTGGCCTCTGTAAAAATTTATACTGCTGCGGAAACAATGGAAGATGACGTCATTCCGGCAAACAACAACGTTTCTGGATGGCAAAGTTACCAGATGACAAGGTTGAGTGAAAGCCGAAAGAAAGCGCAATCTTCGATTTGCAGAATATTTAATGCCAACGAGACTTTGTTATTGTTGTTGTTGTTTTGCTGTAATTGTTGTCTTATTGCCCTATGCTTATTCTTAAAGCAAAAGGGCTTTGTAATAATATAATAATAATAAATTCAAGAAGTTTAATTTTAACAATTTATTAATACTAAAACTTTTTTAACAATAAAAATTTTTTTTTATTATTTCTAAAAATAACTAAATTTATCGATTTCAAAAGTTCATATTACCTTCTAACTTAATTTTTATACAAACGTGTAACAAAACATTGATTATTTCTAGAATTTAGAAATATATTAATAAAACATATTTTAGAAGACACTAGCAACACGAATAAAAGTGATATTCAACTGTTTTTGTATATGCAAAGAACTAATTTTTTTATTTAAAGTAACTAAAATTCATTTAACAAAAATGTGAAAATAAAAGTAAAATTTTAAATATAAAAGATTGCAACGTGACTTTCAGTATAAATTTTCAAAACGTGTTCAGCAAAGCAGATAAGTATATTTCTTTAAATTGTACACTACAGTAAATTTGAAAAGGGGAAACTCAGTGGTACGTGTCTTTTGTCTAATTGAAACAACGTTTTCGTGGATCACTTGCAAGTATTTTGGTAAGCTAATAATTTAAAAAATTTCAGTAATCCTTATAAAATTTCAATATTAGTAGTTAGACTAATACAAGAACTGAATGCATAGCAGTATAACTGAACTTTTACTAGTTTCTCTCTTTGGTGGATGGGTACTAGCATGTACCCAATGTGCTTAAAAGGTATCAGAAAGTATTCATCAAACATATGTAACTGGCTGAGCTAAAATAATTCTCCCTGACGAAACACTTCATAAAATCCATTTCTAAGTCCCCCAGGGTACTGAATCTCTTTTACGCAACTGGAGGACTAAAGTTGACAATATTGTACAAGAAAGTAAACACAATTTCCCCCTATTAACGATTAGTAACGAGTTTGACTCCAAATCACGAGAGTGTGAAAAGCCTCCTCTGATGGCTATCGTCAATCTGTCAACAGGCGTAACCCCCCCCCACTATCCCCTAACAATGAACGCTTCATCTATTCCTGTAAAACTTGGTACTGTCGTAAGAATACAGTGATTCAACTAAAAAATTCATTTTCCACAGGTTTAATCTGCCTTTGAAAATTCATTCGTATAGAAACATGGGACGTACGGTTATTGTTGTCTGTTTCGACCTACACATAACAGTGACGAATGCTTATGATCCCACTAATAAACACACTAAAAACAATTTGATTCGTTTTATAAACAACTGCCAAATTTATTCTTCCGTCTCAAGTCCTCATCATAAGTTGATTTGTCGTTAGGGTTAGTTTCCTTAGCCCAACAGTGACACATGATATATATACATGTATGTCTTAGAATACCTGTTAGATATTCTGCATGTATACTTACACTCATCCTGGTGATTTGAGTAATAATGGTGATGTTACTGACTCTTCATCCTACACGTGGTGCAACCTAGACTAAGTGCCAACAGGCATCCAGACTAATAGCAGACCAAGTGCACAGCGGTATAACTGGGCTTTTACTGGATTCTGCTTCAGTAAATAAGTGCAAATATATACCCAAAAAGATTAAAAGGTATCTCAAGGTATCTACTTACTATATGTAGCCGATTACGCTTGTAGGTCTGTCAACCGGCGTCAACCCCAAAGAATATTTCCCGTCATTTTCTATAAATACTGATACCGTCACAAAAAGCAGTTTTCTAGCCAAAAAGAACTTCATTTATTCCCCCAAGTCCAATTTGCATAGGAATTCAAGATACTATGTGAACTTGAGATTAATTCATTTTGATTAGTGACGTGATCACCACTTCATTATTTCCCATATTAATACGGCATATAAAAAAATCAATTTCGATGGCTTAATAAGCGTAACAAACGTAAAAGAATAACGAAGTTTATTGGCTAGTAGACGGCATCTTTGTGACGTCGCCAATGGTCGCATAAATTGACAAGCCCAAAGAGCTACATATGGTATACGTACACCTTAAAATACCTTTTAAATACCCCGGGTGTATGCTTGCACCCACCCGCCAAAACAGTAGCCCAGTTATTCCGCTGTGTACTTAGTCTCTGCTGTTATAGGTCTAAATGCCTAGGGGCACCTAGTCCAGGATGCACCACGTAAAGGACGTAAAGGAAATTGAGACTTTATAAGCATTATTCAATTCCTCATAATCAATAGCATTCCATTGAGACTAATGAGGAGGTGAATCTGCCACCAACTTATGTTATGTTATGTTACGCAAAAGCAAAAACCCAAATATACCTCTATGCACTCAATTCCTGATTCATGTCAATCTGAGTATAGGATGAACAATGTGAAGAGATAAAAACAAAATCATCACATTCATTAGAAAATAAAACTATAAACATAAATCAAATCTTCATAATCATTATATACATATAACTAAAAACAAGAAAACAAGTTTTTACTCTTCATAATTATTAAAAAATATCGGTCAAACCATTAACTAACAAAATATACAACTATAAATAATAAATTAAATAAATGCTTATATAATTACCTGATCCTGCATATAATCATCACAACATGCCCCAATCTTTATGTATTCATTAAGTTTTTCACAAGCATCAAAAGCTAACTTTTTATGACTAACTTCGCGAGAACTAATACCGGATACTGATAAATAGCAATCATTCGTAGTATGTGCCGTAAACCTTATAAAAATTAAAATAATTTTAATTTAATGAATAAATTAATATATTTCAGTGTAAAACTTTTAAGTTAAAAAGGCTGTATTTATAACACAATTTATAAAAATTAAAAGCATTTAAAAATTGAATTTTAAAGTATACTTAATATCAATATTAAACAAGTAATTAAATAAAAACGTTTAAAATTAAAATATTTACTTTCAATTAAAAATTAAAAACCTTTAATTAAATATGCAGTAAAAAATATGTAAAACTGTATGTTAGTCATATATATATATGACTAACATGAATGTAGCTATGCTACCATCACAATGATCAGGACTCTCTTGAAATACATGAATTTGAACCGGACATTCAGGAAAACGCTTTTGAAAATAATTTTGCGCTTCAATTTTCATTTCCTTAGCAATCTACAAAAAAACCGTAAATATAAAAAACTATATATATATATATATATATATATATATATATATATATATATATATA